>JACBFG010000009.1:288875-348873 GCA_013435955.1 Diaporthe sp. HANT25 | reverse complement strand
CCCCCCCCCCCACTGTTGAATCTGTAGACGATCATAGTCCAGAGAAGTCTGACAAGCAAGTGTGATCAATTGACATTTTCGTCCGCCCTGTCAAGTTTCATCAGCTCCTTAATCGCAAAGTTAATTCGTTCTCTACCGCAACTTTCATTAGGCATGCGAGTTATCTCTATAAGCCGCATTTTCCGTCTGAACTGAAATGATATAGAGTCAACCCTTCCTTCGCCAGCCACATATTTGAAGGAGTTCTTTATTGTCATTACTCATGATCCCTCATTTTGAATCTCCTCACAATGCCGTTCCACCAAAATAAGCTCATTGCCTGCCTTTGCAGTGTCCTCATTGCTCGGAGCCTTTGCCTTGCTGTCAACGGCGCCGAAATGAAGCCCCCATCCATGGGACCAGCCTTGGCCGCTACTACCCAGCGCAGGAAACTGATGTTGCCACGAGATGAAGGTACATGTGACGGAGAGTGGGTCCCCGTGCCGGGCAAGGAAGACTACACGCGGCCGGCCGACGGCGCACAGGTTCTCTCGGGCCTGTACACTGGGCCGGTAGATATTTCCATGACAACGACACGCACACAGAACTGGAGCACCACCATCGAAACGTCTCTCGGATTCGAAGATATCCTCTCGCTGGGAGTCAGCTTCTCAAGCGAATTCTCGGAGTCGTGGTCTGATTCTGATCCCGCCAACTTTTACATTCCAGACGGCGAGTCAGGGTACGTGGCCTGGACGTCGTATGTGCGCTGTACTGAAGGTGTGTGAAGCTATCCCCACTAAAGCTCTAAAGTACCGGAGGTTGATAAGAGAAATGCAACACAGGCTCAGGGACATGCGATGGTGAAGAAGTTTCTGGCGAGGTTTGCACGCCTTACTTGGATCGGAACGCACAAACGTTGGCTGGAGTATACTCTATTGTCCAGGAGGGCTAATCTTCATGTTGCGGACATCACGGTTCTATATCCTCGCGGCAGGAGAGTGATAGAGCTTTTTATGACACTAGGGGTGAGCTTTGCAGACTTATGGTTTCGGCGATGGATGATGATCATGTTAGATGATAGCGAAATTGACACTGTATCGTCCTAGTTGACAGGTTCTCTTTTCTTGTTCATATTGACTGGTTTCACCACTGTTCAACTCGGACACAATCATAATTTTCCCAAAGTTGGCTTATTATTCCAGCATTCGGGATGAACCGGCGGACATTGTAGAGCGCTCTCGTTGCCGTCGAAACAGCACTATCCACCTGAGTGCCAGCTCTTCTATACATCTCTGCGTAGCTGATACGCACACGCCCAGCGGAAATCGTCCTATGTCCCTTTAGTGGACATATCTGAATGCCACCACGGCATCGCCACCGTGGCCAGCTTTAGACCCTCTTATACCAGCATGATTGACGATTCCCCTCTGCTCCTCCATCTCAAACTTCTTGTTCTGCTTCTTCAGGTAGTGCTTGATGTACAAAGCCAAGGATGCGCAAAGAAGGCATGCCCCGCTCATAACACCCCCGCCGGCGTAGTACCTGGGCTTCTGGCTGTCGGGGAACATGTACGCTGTGTAAAAGTGTGCGACTCCCGCCCCCATAAAGTTGACGATAGCCAGGGCTGCAGCCCGCTTTGATCGCGGTCGAGGCAGTGATGCGCTCACCCAGCTCACGCAGAGGTTATAAGGGGAATAGGAACCTGCAGTCATCAAGAACATGGAGAAGTAGCGGCCTCCGGTAGAAGGAACAAACATCGCCTTCTCAAAGGTCAGCAAGCTGAAGCGAAACAGATGGTCGGGGGTAGATCTATATGCGAGGGATTAAGTGCGACTTACCAGAATGTTTCCAATGAGTGCGAACAGCATTGGAGCCGCGATATGGTAACCTCTCTCATTCTTGTGCGAGGCGTGAAATGAGACGCCCAGGGATACAAAGAAAGCAAAAAAGTAAGGTGGAGAAGTGAGAAGCAGAGTCTTGGTGCTGTCGTATCCGAGGGTGCCGACTATGGAAGGGAAGAAATTGTTGAAAGACTGAGCGGTGATGAGTGCCATCTGCAATATGACAAACATGTAAAGTTTACGGTCTTTCAATGCTTGTTTCAGTCCCCACCAGATTGATTCGGGGTCCTCGTCAACTATTCCGGCATTTTCTTTCCGTATTCTCCATTCCTATAGCATCATGCTAGTCAGCCAAAGTCAGGCAGATTTTTGAGCAAAGACCGTAGCGCGCGAATATTCCTTACTGCGTATAGCTGCATTTTCCTAGAGAGGAAGAGATGTTTGCTTTGGAGGGGATAGTCCGTCAGGAGTGGAAGTAGCATCAACGCTATTCCGACCGTCATAGAGCCCTCGATGATGAAGAGCCATTCCTGTGTAAAATTTGTTAGCAAAACGGTTCCAGGCGCTCAAGGCCCACAAAACCCACCCACGAAGGTCTTCCAGCAACGTTTTCCATTTGTGATGTGACTAGCATGAATTAGTTCCATAGAATGCCTCATGGCAGAAGCTGGGGACCACGCAATCATACTTCCTGCTGCGATAAGGCCTGAGAAGGCCGTGGCAAGCATATTGCCACCGTAGAGAACGGCAATTCGCGGTGGTAATTCAGCCCGGGTGTACCAACAGCTGAGTAGCACGAACACCGCCGGCAGAAACGGGGCTAGCAATTGTTAACAGTAATTTCGAAAACGAATGATGCAACAATGGCCATGATTTCCTTACCTTCGACAAGCCCAAGAATAAATCTTATAGCGGCCAGTTGGGCAAAGTTCTTCGTAAAACCCTGGCTCATAGAAACAACGCCCCATAGCGATGTGGTGATGCAAATGTAGTAGGACCTAGGAGAGATCAGCACACAAAATTTATTATGAAAAGCTCGTGCCCAAGGAACGATGAATTCGACGAAAGTCTCAGCCGAACTTACGGTCGAATTTTTCCGATGATCAAGTTTGACGGAACTTGTGTGAGACAGTCTTTGCCAGAATCAGCTTCTATCGGAGAAAGTCTCCAGCAACCAGGGTGTAAAAGGGCTTACAGCCAACGTAGAACATAAGCAAGCATGTATTGTATTGGTCGTTGGTCAAATTCAGAGTGTCCGTCAGACCAACAATCTTAGCACTAGCGATGTTGTTTCGATCCCTTCAAGACAGCGTTAGACGGAGAACAATAATTCACATTGTTTTGTTGCCTCGCTCACAAAATATTCAACAGAAAGAGGATAAAAACAACAGGAAGCAGCGTAAGGTCTAGTCGCCGAGTTACCAGCCGGTCCAGCTTCGCCTGCTCAGCTGCACTCAGGTCGGCTATCTCGTCCGGGAGGGGCAAATGATCCGGGACGAGATCCTTGGGGTCTTCTTCATGCTCAGCATTGTCCTTTTGGGGCGAAATGGAATCAGACATAACGGGCAGCGACAACTCAGAACCTAGGAGAAACTGAAAATAAAGTTTAGAGTATTGCCGTCCAGTAAACTTCCGCAAGAGTTCACGTCCTATGGGCTTCAAGCAGATATGGCAGTTTGTCACAATACAGTGTCGGAGAGAAACCCGACTCTACCCCGGGACGACGCGGGGCCGGGTGATGGACGCGTACCCCAGAAGACCCCAGCTTGATGCACAATAGGGTGATATCGACCTCTCCAGAGTGCGGGGCCCCGCAATCTTTCAATTCCCATCAAGCGCAGGGGTCCACTGACCCCAGATATTGGAGTTGGCTCAAAAGGCTTGTCGTACCCATAGGCTCGGCAAGAAAGCCGAAGCCGTCAGCTGCACCGGCACACCTCGTTGGCATAAGAGCTGCAATTACCAAAGGCAGCTTTGAACTTTTTGAGCTGGGACATCAATCACGATAATTTCATGTGGTGTCAATTGACGATAATCAAAGTGTGTGGCGGTGCACAGCAGTAAAGATTGGTGAGGGTTTGAGCCATCTTGAAAGTAGAAACTTGTCTACTGCTAGAGAAGGATGTTAGAATAATGCCACAATAATCCAGTGTCTTGCGGATAGTATCCAAGTTATTTCATCACAAATATTGGTTTGACTGAGCAGTTTGTGTCGATTCCCCGACGATTGAATTGTAGTCTGAGTTCGAATTCTTGAGTGGCCGAGTACAGGCACCCCGTGTTTGCGCAGAGCTTCATTACACCATACCTCTAAAGGCGATTAGTTCCTTTGATGCATTGAACCTTCAATATTATGACAGATATTGAGAAAAGATAGTAGATGGGAGATGATAGAGGTCAATTCTCGATTAGGACTGATTTCCCAGAAACCGCGAAGGAGATTGCCGACTCGCTCCGAGCTGGATGGCACAAGCATGTGATTGTGAGAAAATGCGACGAATAGGTTTCTCTTAACGACTAGGTATGAACTGCTTTAATCTTTACAAGGTATAACGGAAGTCTGGGTGTCGATCACCCTTCTTGCCTTGGTCAATTTCCCTTACTCTCTCATCGATGCTCATGGCCTGCCTCTTGTGGTTAATTCTGTTCAAAATCGTCCACATCGTGAAGTATCCCACGGAGGCCAAAGTTATAGTACCCAGTGATACTGCATGGCCAATCGTGTACCGACCATCGGAAGCCGTGATGCGGTAGATTTGCCCAGCCATGAGGCCAGCACTATTCCCAATTGTCTGTTGCAACCCAATAGCAGTGGCGCGCTTGAAGTACCCGGCGTTGCTGTTGCTAACCCAGGTGACGTTCAGTCCAACCACGCAGTAAATCCCCGTGGCAGTGACAAAAGTCGCAAAGTACTGCACCCCGGTCGCTTTCATGCTCACTCCCAGCATCAGCGCATAGCCCGTCGCAGTGACCAGCGCCATGGGAACCATGAACACCGCACGTTTGTTGATCTTGTCGGATATGTATGCGATGATCAGATAGATCGCCGAGGCCCAGATATAGACAGGCACAGTGAGCAGTTGTGTCTTGATGCTGCTGTATCCAAAGCCGCGGATGATTACGGGCAAGAAAGTCCCGAACCCAAAGGAACAGGTGTTGGCGCAGAACTGACACCCAGCAGACAGCCAGACCTTGGGGTCCTGGAACGCGAGCTTTACTTCCGTCTTGTCAAAATTTTCCGACTCGCCCTGGTAGACCTTGGCTTGCTCAGCACGTATCCTCATAAGCGCCTTGTCCTGCTCCGTGAGCCACTTCGCACTCTCGAAGCTATCCGGCAATAAAAAGATAAAGGCGAGTCCGACGGCGAGTGAAATCGCGCCTTCGACAAGAAAGAGCCATCTCCAACCCGCCAAACCACTCGCGCCGTGCAGACTCGTCAGACCGTACGCCAGTAGACCACCAAAGGCCCCGGAAAGAGCCGCGGCGACGAAGAGGTATGAGATGCGGCGGGCTTGCTCTTCTCGCTTGTAGTAGGTGCTGAGGTAGAGCGTCAAGCAGGGAAAGAGGCCGGACTCGAACATGCCGATGAGGAGGCGCGTCGCGAGGAGGCCGGCGTAGTTGATTACAAAGGCGGAGCCGACGACGGTGGCGGACCAGGAGAGAATGAAGAATGGGATAAGGCGGGATGGGCGAGCTTTCTTGAGGATCAGGGAGGCGGGGATTTCGAAGGTGATATAGGTCACTGTTTCAAGTCAGTTCTCGTCCATTTTTAATATTAAGGAGGTCATTTACCATAGAAGACTGTTACCGCGACGTTGAGTCGGTTACCAGTCAGATTGAGGTCTTCGGTCATGCCAGCGATGGCTGCGTTGCCTGAATTGCGACTTATTAGCCTGAGACTTGGAATCATGGTACACGGAAAAAGTACCGATGTTGCTGCGATCCAAGTAGGCGACGAGGAAAGCAATAATCATCATCGGCGCAAGCCAACAGTCAAGTTTCCTGAGAAGTTTCGCCTCAGCCGCCGGGTCTACCACCAGGTGCGAGCTCGCGTATCCGGGGCTGGGCGAATCGAGATCGCCATCCTTTGGGTCAATCGGCATCTTTTCCACGGACATTGTCGCCAGTTCCTGTCAAAACGTCCGATCGAGTTATCAAAGATCATGGGACTAGTCGAAACTTATCGACATCGCGACCAATTCCTACGTTGTCGTATTACTGATATATTCTATCCGAGATGCATCAGCAAGCCAAGGCAGGGTGAGGTCACTTGATTCACCTATCTGAGCCCAGAGTCATTTCCCGATGCCAATCAAGGTGACTATCGGCTTCCCTCCATCTTACACGTCGGGAAATGAGAGCACTTATCATTCTGTCGGCTGATGATCCACATGCCTGCAGTTTAGCGGGGGTGAAGACCCAAAAGCTGGGGAAACGGGCCGGCATTCTTATCGTGGATGCGCCCGCGAAGGGACTAGCTGCGGTATTCTTCTCGCTCAAATGTGGGGAAACTTGATAAGTGAGAACAACGCTTCCTTTGCTCTGGCTGCTGGGCATGAAAAAGCCGATACACTCCGGTCTTACTCCTCTCCAGAAGCTCCAAATTTGCCGATCTCGCACTCAACAGTGCAAGGCGGCTCCCCTCCCAACCCCAGGTCCGATAACTCGGTGCCTTGGTCGGTAATAACTAAGGAACGGCCCAATGGAAGAAGTATCGTCTGCAGCAGGGCCTCATAACAGGGCGCTAGATCAGGAGAATCCAGGCTCTCGGAAGAGAAAGCGAGGGAGGCATGCTGCCGCGTGCGAGTCCTGTCATCGGCGAAAACAGAGGGTAAGTGATGTAAGCGAATGTCGTTTTGATGCTTGGCACAGTCGAAGTCAGTAGCAATTAATGTGCCATGTCGGTCGAGACCACCCGTTGCATGGCATTTACTGACTCTCGCCTTCGATACTGATATTGATCAACTTTGGTCCAGCCTCTTTATATTGAGATCTATCGTTCACTCGACTGACAAAGCGGCAGTGCAACGGATCTCAACCATGTTCCAATTGCGAACGCCGCGGCGTAGGCGCGTCATGCTCATATAGCCATCTGGACAACAACAGCGAGAGACCGACCACGCGGCGCAGGCCAAACACTGCTACATCCCCAGCTGTCAACTCTGCGACGCTCGTTTCACCGACAATTACCCCTGAAAATCCTGTCCAGGAGCCAGGGCGTCCTGATAAATCCTCCTCAGCAGGCGAAGCAATACCCTCGAGGTCATCTAGTGACAGCGGGCGAAGACGGACTGGCGAAAACAGTCAGGATCAACCGTCCGAGTACCCAGTCGGCAATCTCTTCAAGAGTCGCGATGCGCCGTCGTTCTTCGGCTCATCCTACTTCGGGCCTCATGCCGCTGCCAAGATCATCCATGCGCCAGCTCCTGATCTGTCGTCCGGTCTCCTATCCAAGGCTCAGGCGAGCTCGACGCATTCATTCCGGGATGAGGGCGGCCCGTTCTCCCAGATATGGGAGCTGCTTGGATTATTACCGAGAAAGAAATCGACAGTAGACAGATTGACTGACTGCTTCCTCAAAGAACTGAACTGGGCCATCGATGCGGTCCAGCCGAAGTCCTTCAAGGCGAAGTATGAGAATTTTTGGTCCAGGAAGTTTGGCTTCGATGACTTCGCCACTATCGACCTCCGATGGTTGGCTCTGCTCTTTATCGTCATGGCATACGGCGTCCTGTTGGACTGCCCGAATCCGCGGAACAGAGAGGTCCAGAGAGAAGTCCACGAGACCTCGCAGCGTTTTTACTGGGCATCCCGGCGAGCCATCGTGATTGCGCCGACCTTCTACGGTGAGTCGACTGACCTTGTCAGAGCCGGTGTGCTGGTGACTCGCTACCTCATCTACACCCGCCGCGTGCCAGAGTCGTGGCTCACGACAAGCTTCGCCATGAGGATGGCGCAAGCCCAAGGGATGCACATCGACGGCGAGAGATGGAGGCTACCCAGAAGGGAGACTGAGACCAGGAGACGCTTGTGGAGTAATCTCTACATGCTAGACAAGACCATTGCTCTCGCTCTCGGGCGCCCTTTCGCCATCGTCGACCAGCAGTGTCTGGTGAAACAGGCAGCCAACGTCTGGCTGGACGAGCTCGACGACGAAGAGGCGGCAGCTGCACCGGAAGCACCTCTGTCAGAACCGACTGCTAGCCTCTTCAGCCGCCTCGCTCATGAGCTCGCGGTCGTGGTGGGAAAGATTCAAGAGCGCTGCTTCGGCCTGTTCACCGTGTCGTACGAGACAGTCCTCACACTTGACAAGGAGATCGAGACATGGAGAGGCAGGCTTCCGCCCTATTTCGAGCTTGTGGATCCCGACACATCAAAGGATGAGCGGCTCCCTTTCCTGCCGTGGCAAAGACTACACCTACATAGCATGTACCACTTCGCGAGGGTCACCCTGCACCGTCCATTTCTGCTCCGTCAGTCTATCACGAACCGCTACAGGCATAGTCATGATGTCTGCATCGCTTCTGCCTGCGCTGATCTCGACATGGGTCTGAAACTTTTCAGTCAGCCTCTCAATGACCGGCTCAAATGGAGTCTTGGACCCCACAACCTCTTCAACAGTGCTTTGGTGCTCGGCATCATCGCCGTCCGGGACCCGCACTCCCGTCGGTCGCAAGCCATTCTCGAAGACCTCACCGCGTACTGCGAGATGCAGAGGAATGATGTCTGGCTTAACGAATTCGCTCTAGCGGAGGTCAAGATCGTCGAGTTGTGTGTCAAGAAGGCGAGGCAGTCGCAGCCGACTCTCCCGAATCAGATGGTCCCTTTGGCTTTGGCGGATCCGGTTGAGCGTACGGTCGAATCTGTCAGCCGGACCAATGTGATGCCCACGCAGCCCCAACTACCAGTCGAGAGCCCTGATTTCGACCCTTTGATGGCTGGGCTCGGGCTTCCTTTCAGCACGTCAAGTGCGCAAATGACGTGGGATGATCCGGGATTTTTCTTGCCAGAAAATGGAGACCTATCACAGTGGGAGCATGTCATCAACACTATCATGCATGATCAGATGATTGCTTGAAATCAATGCTTGAGATCAAATATCTTGATTTAGTCAAGCTGAATAGATCCAGACGTCCAAATGCTTTATTGGTAGCTCAAATCTATTCTTGCCTCAATGATGCCCATTGACCTTGACCTCAGTCATTCCGTTGACACCATTAGCCGCCTTGGATCCATTCACCCCCTTTGTTGTTCTCACTGGAGTCTCCTCATACTCAACCCGGTTGACAAGGCTTCCCAGCCCGTGGCTCATGACAATACGAAGGTCATCTCCCGGGGCCAAGAAAACAGGCGGAGTCCTGCTCACGCCAATGCCATGGGGAGTTCCCGTCATTATTACGGTGCCAGCCTCCAGAGTTGTACCTTGAGACAGATATGCCACGATCTCAGCAATAGAAAAGATCATATCATCAGCCCTACCCTCCTGCATTACATCGCCGTTGAGAACCGTCTTCAACTCGATGACAGAAGGGTCTGGAATGCTCTTGGTGCTGACGAGGCAGGGGCCCATGGGCGCGAAGCCGTCAAAGCCCTTACCGAAACCCCACTGGGCGCCGGCGAACTGGTGTTTTCTGGCCGTCACATCGTTGGAACACGTATAGCCGAGGACATAGTCCATGGCTTCCTCAACGCTGACATTCCGTGCGTCGCGGCCTATCACTACTGCCAGCTCAGCCTCGTAGTCCGCTTGAAGGTCCGTCGCTTGATGGGGGATGACTAGCGGCACATTTGACGCGTTGAGACAGCTCGCAGGCTTGAAGAAAAGGGTGGGGTGCTCCGGCAGGTCCAGATTCATCTCCTTCGCATGTTTGCGGTAGTTGAGGCCAATGCAGCGGATGGTGCCGATCTCCTTGCGAGTCAACGGTGGGAGGAGTTTCTGGATGTTGAGGACTCTTGATGTTGGCTCTGCTGAGGTATCGAGGGCTGAAGTACCGGTGAAGACACGGACCGGGACCGGGATGGATGCAGCCAGGGCGGCTCCCACTAGAGTATCGTGAGCCTTTTGACGTATGGACTCAAGGCAAGGCAACTCACCATCAACATCGACGTCAACTGGTTCGCCGATGTGTTCTCTCCAATCATTGTCGGCGATAAATCGCACCAAACGTGCCCATTTCTGGGCATTTGTTAGAAAAGCTTCGTCATTCGCAAGTGAATACTTACAGGACTTATCATCTTGACGGGTATAATACCAATTAATGATTTTCCCCTCCTAAGTTGATCCGTATTTGGGAGATGGGAAAGAGGATTCAAAAATAGATGGTCAAGTCGGCGCTTGCTCTAATTCAGCGGAGAACTTGAGCAACTCGTTTTGATTTGGCTGGTATAAATCGCAAAATGGATGAGGCTAGGCTTTTCGTGATCAGCAAATCTCGCTGGGGCATTCAAGCCCTCCAGCTAGCGTCAATAGTCGTGGCAATTTCCCGAAGCTGTCGGGAAAAACGATCGGCTTTTTTTACTCGTATGGAAAGCGATATCCGCAAAGATAGGCGTAGGGCTTGGGATCCCCGCAATCAATCACTTGGCCGTAATCATAGGTGGTTCGGCAATTTGATAAGGATAATCATGCATTCACAGGACAAGTAATTGCAATGCAGTAATTCAGATCACAACGTGGTATTCGGCTGTTGTTCCTGTTGGATTATTAGATCTATCCTTGATTAATGAGTTGAGTCTCACCTACGTGGTAGATTGGTAGATGACTCTCGGGAGGCTTGCTCAGCGGTCGCTGCCCCGGGATATCTGTTTATCGATCAACAGACTTCTCAACTCAGCGCTTGGTCAAAACACACAGCGACTGAAGTGAATAAGTATTATAACCTCGTCGCGGCTTTGCAAGTGATTTAAGTGACGATCCTATCAACTTGAGCAATCCACAACGGGGTCTACCTCCTCGCCACGTTTTCTGAGAAACGTTTTCACTATGGGCACTTGACCCGCACATTTAGGACTCGCATGCAGACCTCGGGAGTCAAAGTCACTGCAGTAGCTCCTGTACCTGCACAGCCAAACCGGCTGGCAGCTTTCGCACTCGTTATTACTGTAGACAAACTCGTACTATTACCGATTGGAAGCTCCCACAGTCGCCGGCCATGTCGTCACTGCCAAGCACGGAGGCGCTGAGTCGGCTAACGTTAGCACAGAGTCAGCTTTAGTAACACTCCTGTCTGCAAGGCAATGCTATGAAGTCAGGACATAATGTCCAAAAGAGATCTATCATTAAGCAACATTTCCTTCAACAGTAATCTCCGTGGCAAGACTTTTAGCCATCGGCACAGGACGTAAACACATCTGTGCCACAGTGGGGCATGGGTCTAGCTGAATAGGTTACTAGTAAGCAAGTGTTAGGCAGCCATCCGACTCCAAAGTCCACTTGTCCTCAATAAGTAAAATCGAACAACATGTCCTGACAAGAGAAATATTACAATGCGTATATAATGACACGCCAGTTTGCGTGTCAAATTATCACGGTATTACCACCTGGAGTCCGACGGAATACGCAAGCCTCAATGCCGCCAGCTAGGAAAACGACATGATGAAGTGTATCTCTCTTTATCTCGCTTTTCATCTCCTTTTTACTGGCATGGCATCTGCTTGGAGTCCTTTTTCTCTCACAAAAGATTTCCTTCAACATATACTTCCAATACAAAAACCACCGTCGTCTCAGATCCCACAGTTCGTCCTGGACACGAGGCACCCCTGGCTCGAAACCAACAAAGCCTGGCTCTCCCGCTACCCAAACGTCTCAGAAGCACTTTGCTCACGAGACTCCCCACTCTGGACGTCACCCGCCTCGCCCGACCATGCGCTGCCTGTTGACCTTTTCAATTGCCTCAAAGTAACCGGCAACGGGATTCCAAAGGACGGACTCGGATGGCACGAGCGCCCGTCATGGTCCAATGTCCGTCACCGGTTGCGGGAGATGGCCTCATGCGAGGCAGCTTTGGCGGACGTGCGGCACCTACACATCGACATCTATGTCCATGATAAACTGTGGTTTAGTGACATGGACGGAGAGCCCACGCTTCCGCCGCCCGATCTTCCCGGGTTGTTTACAGATGTGCTCGCACAGATGAGCAATCTGGAGAGGCTCGACTGGGGCATGAGCATCGAAGCAACGCGAAAATTTGAACCTGCCTTCGTGGAAAAGGAAATAATGCTGCCGAGCGTCAAGTATCTACAGCCTGGAGCAGGGAGTGACTACCTCGTCTCGCGGTGCCCTAATGTGGAGGTGCTGGAAGCAGGAAGTTTTTTCCACCATTGGAGCTGGAATCAGGGCCATGGCCATCGCTCTGAGCTGATCAAAGCAACGACGGGTCTGGAAAATCTCAAAGAGTTGCGGCTTTCAAGAGGCTGGGAGGGTTGGACCTTGGGCGCGCTTGAGGGTGAGGCGGCTTTTTCTATTCCACACTACTAATGGCACTCTCTTTCACTGACGTTGATCGGCAGATATCCTCAAAGCCACGCCAAACATCACGACCCTGCGCATGGATGGGCACCTGTGTAGCCCTGCGGAAAGTTCAGCTGCGCGGGGATGGGAGGAGTACTGGTATTTCAGAAGACTGGATCCCAAGACCCTGAAGGTAAGGCGGCACGCTTCGGCGCCTTCCCTGCATAATTATCCCTGCTGACTTGTGCTGGCTAGCAATATCTTCAAATCCTTGCCCGCTTCCCATACCTCGAACATCTGCAGCTCCCTGCATCCAGAGACCTAGACATGGGGTTTGATGGGGGGCACTGGTGCGGGAATGCCTACGACGGACCTGAAGGCAGAGCCTACGGGAGACAAGTTACGCAGGAAGGCGCGGAGACGACCGAGCTCGCAGCAAAGATCGCTTTCAGCGTGCTGCCTCATCTGAAAAGCCTGGGAATTGGCAGTGAAGTTGCAAATCTCACGTTGAATCAGTTTGGACAGCCGGACATGACGTGGCCATGGACAGGGAGGATGGAGCAGTACACGTACGAAATATGGGAAGAATAATAGGAGCTTCTTACACTCATAGGAGGGGCAAAAAGGACCTGTCCAAGTAAATCAACCCATCTGGTAGCATTTAAGCTCCGACAACAGACTACTGAAGAGTTTCCCAAATGCCATTCAACACCGCAACCAAATCGTCCGGAAGGGGACCTTTTCTAACTGCTGCCACATTCTCCTTTACTTGCTCTATCTTGCTCGCTCCGAATATGATCGCATCTTGAGGCTCTAGCTTTGAATGAAACGCAAGCCAGCGCAGCGACACCTCGGTCTTGGGGATGCCGTAAGGCTTGAGTGTGTTATCCAGGAAGCGGATGGCCTCATGGTGCTTCTCAGTGTCATATCGCCGGGCGTCTATCGACATGATGTTGCCTTCGGCAAAGCGAGTCCCCTCAATCTGTCCCGAGGTGAGCGAGCCCCGCAGGAAGCCACTTGCCTGTGGGCTGTGTGCCACAAACTGCATGCCGTGCTTGCGGACAATCCCTAAAGTCTGCCCCTCGTGGCGGCGGTTGAGGAGATTGTACACGCCTTGGTATACCGTCGGCTTGACGTAGCCTTTACTCTCGCATATTTCGATAAATTCCGTCAGCATATCGGGTGGGAAGTTACAGACTCCCAGCTGTAATGAGTGTCAACATAAGTGCGAACATTGAGCAATACTCTACTCCGACTGCGCTTGGTAGTTACAATGTACCTTGTGGAACAGACCCTTTCTGTATTGCGCATCGAACCCGGCTGCTTGCTCTTCCAGAGGCGTGACTACGTCTGTAGTATGGGGGTAGAAGACGTTGATGCGTTGGCCATCTCCGAACTGCAGACTCTCATGGCTCTCTGTGATAGACTTTGCGATCTTATCGGGGTGGAGAGTACCCTTGAAGTTCTTCATGCTGATCAATACCTTAGTATCGATTGAAAATCCCATTTGTGCGGCCCCGACCTGGCCGAGGAGACGTTGTGACGCTCCGACGTGTGTAGGGGGATACAGGGCCGCCGTGTCGAGCCGGGCTATGCCTGCTTCCTCCAGCGTTTGCAGGAGCTCAGCGACAGCTTCCTCCCCTACAAATTCTTCACCAAGGCCACCGCAGCCAAAGATGAGCTGCGGTGCCGAGCAGGATGTCATCATCGTTGTGATAGTGATGGGCTGACCAAGGGCGGGGATGACGATGGTGGGTCGGTGTCTTGCTCCAATGCCAACGAGACAGAGGGCTCGGGATAGGTGGGATAAGGGACACTTGGAGGCAGTCGCTCCTCGTCTAGAGGTTTGAAAGAATCAAGTCTTGATTTGTGAGCCGCAACGTGTTGGTGGCTGCGAGTGTCCTCCCTCCTAAGTATTTGTTGGTTCCCAATTTGGATGCCCAAGACCAACAGCCACATGATATCTCGCATGTCAAACCATGCCGTTTAGGGAATACAGTGTACTTCCCCAAAGTCATTGCTGAGCGGTAGCCATGTTTCTCTCAGAACAAAAGCACTATCTACAGACTAATTTTCTTGAACAGGATGGGTGTTGTCATATTCGGCGTGATCATAAGACCTCTTCGCCCATCAGCCGGACGCCCTGTAACCCTCTCAGGATACTTGATGTTGTAGTTTGTCAGTAGATGAATCAAAATCATCTTGATAGTCACGTCAGCCAGAAAACGCCCAGGACAGGCGTGGGGTCCACCACCCCAGTTGAGCCAGTCATCCGACGTTGAGGCGAACTGGAACTTGCTTGTGTCAAATCCCTGGCGTTTCTTGGTCCACCTCTTGGGTTCAAACATCTCGACGTCCGGACCGTACAGATCCCGGTCCATGCTGTGCTGGAGGGAGGTGAAGTTGACGGACAGGCCCGCTGGCAGGGTGAGGCCGTCTCTAAATGTGTACGGCACGACAATGGTTCTCTGCATCGTCGCCTCCGTGAAAGGATGCATCCGATGCGTCTCCCTCATGAAGCTGTCGAGCAGTCTAAGCTCACCAAGGGCGTGGCGAGACCAGACCTGCCCGCCGTGTAACTCATCATTTTTGACACGGTCTATCTCATCTTTGATATCTGCGCATGCATTGGGGTGCGCCAGAAGGTCCAAAAGCACCGAGTAGGCGATGGACGAGGTACCGTGCATGGAAGCGACCATTGTGATGAAGATGTTCTGTACCAGCTCATCTGGGGTCACCTCATTCCCTCTAGCTCGATGCTCGTCCATCAGCCACTGGATAAAATCATCGTGCCTCTCAAGAGTCTCCAATTCGCCCTTGTATTCGGCGTCCTTGAATGCAGCATGCCGCGCCTCAAGCACTGGGCGCACGAACTCGGCCGCCTTCCGGCGTACCTTCATGACGTCTTTCACCTCTGGGTTGAAATACTTGGCGGACCAATACAGCCAGGGGTGGTATTTCTGCCGCACGGCGCCCGGTGCCTTGAGCACAACGTTGAGATACTGAAGAGAAATGGCTACCCATCCGCCGCAAAGCTCAGGACCGACCATGACGCGTGCTGACATATGCGCGAATAGCTGCAAAATGATGGGGTAAACGTGGACTGGGGTCCAGTCTAAATGCATCGTGTTAGGATGAGGATACGAGTTGATAATTGGCTGGGAAGGATTAGGCAAACAGTAATTATTAGACATACCTGAGCACTCGGGCATCTGTTTGTGGGCTGCGAAGGAACATTGCTCCTGTATTGGTTCGATGAGATTGTTCAGAGCCTTGTTGAGGTTGAGACGCGCTGCATGCTGGACCTCTTCAGTGATGGCAGGCCCGTTGATGTAGTTCAGAATAGAGGCCTAAAAGAATTCTGTCAGGTCTTCGAAGGAGCGGTAGGTGATGGTATCGGTTTGAATGGGTGTCTTACTTTTTCAGTGTAAAGAGGGAGGCTCAATCTGTCCTGTGGTGCGTTTCTCACTTCTTCCATATATCGAAGGGGGAGGAACACAAGCGGGCGGCTGGCATCGCTGGCGTTGCGCATTAGAAATGGCTGTCCATGTTTGACGTGCTGTTTGTGATGGTTAGCAGGAAGCAATAATGGTGAGAATATGACGGCGGTTTGGGGAGCAGACTTCATCATAGCCCTTCCTCAGCAGTTTCCCAGTCTCATTTGTGTAGAATGCAGATATTCACATCCACAAAAACAGATAGTATATCCATATAAATACATACATAGGGGGTTACTACTAAATTTACTATACAAAACATTATATTAACTCTATATATATATTAATTAACTATAACTATTATTTCTATAGCAATATAATTATTATTATACTCTCTTATATGTAAATTACTTAAATTACTAATAATTAAGTACTTATTTAGTTTATATAGATTATAATTTTATTCTAAATCTTCTTCTTACTATTATTAATAATAAGAACCTTATTAATACTTTAATTTACTATTATTAATTTATTAATACTTTTTCTTACCCTTATATGCTATTTTTTAGCTACTAGGCTTATACTTAAGTATATTAGTATTAATAATATTAGAGTAAATCTTATAATATTTTTAGGCTATTTTTACTTTTAAGGCCCTTAATTTATTTACTTTATAAGCCTTTTTATTAGCTACTAGTTTTAGTAACTAGTAATTTACTAGAAATTATTATTATAAGTATTATTATTATTAAGAAACTAAAAAATAATATTATTATACTTAAAAGTAGAGTTTATTTATTATATAAAAATTATTATTATCTTTATTTTATTACTAGCCTTATTACTAAGATTTATTATATTTAAGATTATCTTCTTACTTATTATAGCTTTTTTATAGCTCTTAAAGATATTATTTTTATTACTAATAAATATATTAAAATTATAAGGCTTATTTTTTATAATAATAACCTTTTTTAGTAAGAGAACTATTAAAAGAGGATTCTTAAAAAAAAGGTTATAATTAAGATAATATACTTTATAAATATTATTCTTTATAAAAAAAAGATTTACCTTTAATTTATTAGTTAGTTTACTAATATAAATTAAGTTAAATTATATAAAGTTAAAGTAATAATATATAAATCTTATATAATACCTTTATAGGATTTTTTATTAAAATATTTAATAAGCTTATTAATAAGTTATTATAAGAAACTTAAGTATTACCCTTATAATTTAAAGAAATAATCTTCTTAGCTATTTTTACTTATTAAACTTCTTAAGAAATACTATCTTTTAATATACTTTTTTAAGATAAAAGCTATAAGCTATATCTTTAAGAGCCTTATAATTAGCCTTAATTAAGTAAAGAATATTTCTTATATTATAACCTAAGAAGACCTTAATTTTTTAGTATATATACTTTATAAAGAATATTATATATAAGCTAAAATTAAGGATCTTATAAATTATATAGCTAGCTTATTTAGTAATAATCTTTTTTATCTTATTAATATAATAAATCTTAAGGTAATTAATAATTACTATTTAGTCTAAAAAGGTTTTAAAAAACTATTATTAAATTATATTAAAGATCTTATAGTTAATTATATATTTTATAATTTTAAAAAGGTTAAAGAAGGCTATTTAAGTATAAGGGACCTTATTAAGTACTTTTAAGGGTATTATTAACTTACTTTTTATTAAGATATTAAGAAAAATAAGGTTCTTATTATTTTCTTTAAGTTTTATTACTTTATTACCTTTTAAATTACTCTTTAGTATTACTAATATTATTAATAATTATATTATTAGCTTTTTTTATTTCTTCTTAATATTAAAGATAATATTTATATTTATATAAAAAATATATAATTAATACTTTAAGTAAGGAAATTTATACTTTAAAGTATTAATTAAAGTATTATTATAGTTTATAATAAAAGTTATAAAATTATTAACTTAGTACTTATAAAAAAGCTTATAAACTTACTTAAGAAGCTATTAAAAGCTACTTTTTTTTTTATTATTAATAATACCTTAAAATAAAGGTAAAATCTTTTTTATATAAGTTAATACTATACTTTAAAAAAAGGGTATCTTTTTATTATTTATTAAGTATATATAGTTAAGTAAGAGATTACTTATAAAATATTACTTTAAGATTTATACCTTTTATTACTTTTTATACTAAAAGATACCTATAATATTATTTTTATTATTAATAGTTTAATAAAACTAATAATTCTTTTTTTTAAGCTAATTAAGTATTAATTAAAAAGGTATATATATACTTTATTTCTTCTTATAAAAATCCTATAGCTAATTCTTTATTATATTACTTTTTAGCTAAATTTCTAAGTACTTTTAATAAAAAGCTACTTTAAGTTTTTTAAGTTTAATAAGAAAGAGATCTTAAATAATATAAGTAAGAAAATTATAATATTATTATAATAGCTTTATTTAGTTATATTAAGCTTTAAGGACTTCTTAAGGACTATAATAAGTATATTTATCTTTTTAAATAATAAGCTTTTACTTACTAAATATTATATTATTTATATAAGTAAGTATTTACTATTTATAGTTAGCTTTAATTATTAAGGCATTATTTTTTATTATAATAAAGAGTTACTAAGAACCTTTACTATATACTAATACTATATATTAAATATTTACTTTTTAAGAAACTATTAGAAATTTAGTAAATTTTATAACCTTATTTAATTTAGCCTTAAGGTTTTTAAAAGTATTATATTTATTATAAAAAAGTTTAAAAAAAATAAAAGAGCTAAAAAGTACTAATTAGTAATAATTAGTTATAATAATATTATTATTTTAGTTATAATAATTAATTTACTATTATACCTTAAAACTAAAGTAATTTAGAACTTATATTATTATAATAATATAAAGAAAATAAGATTTAATTAAATATAAAGGGTTTTTAATAATAAAATAATTAATTTTAATAAAAAATTAATTAATTAAGTAATTTATTAATATAAGGTAATAATATTAAGTTTAGTAGTAATAAAGGTTATATAGGGTATTAGTTATTATAACTATAAAAGGTACTATAGGTTAGTAAGCTAAGGTTAAATGGTAGGCTTTAATTAGCTATAGTATATAAACTAGGCTTAGTTAGCAACTTGTATGGATGTACTATCTATTTTTATGGATGCAAATATCTGCATTCTTTGTGTATTGCAACTTGGATTGATCACCATCGCCGAACCCGACAAGCGGTATGTCCAGTAAAGGCGTCGTCGCAGAAGTCCGCCACCATAGTGCTCCGAGAATACATATGGCCGTGGATGCCAAAAGGATCAATTCAGACGAGGGCATGGCCGGCATGGTCACAGAGAGATTGACGATGAGGTCCAAAAGCTCGAAAAGGACGATGGCAGCGTTTTGGACTCGGCAGTCGGAGCTCTGGCAGGTGCCCCACTAGGGGAGGACCTGTTGGTTCGATGAATTCAGATGACCAACCAACAGGAAACAATACAACCAATAAGAGCGCCGCTGACCGAGGCTATTGAGGCCTGTCTGAGATCTTCAGACCGCAGCGGCTGTGCAACACTTCCTAATGATTTCAATGCATCTCAAGACCTGCTCTGCACCGCTCTCTCACTAGTGACAAGCACCATTTCCAGAATCGCCTTGTTTGGGGCGTCTTCCTGAAATATCGTGAGTGGCCGTCTCGAAATGGCAAAGTTCAGTCAACACTACAGTCACATGAATCGATCTGCCGAGCAAATTGTCCAGTCTTGTGGGTAATAGATCTCAGCAGTCCAGAGCTTGGTTGCCACAGATAATATGAGCTGGAGCCAACAACAGATACCACGACGCAGGGACTTGAGCAGTAGGGTGCAGATTTTGCTGACTACCGGGACCATGAAATCCACCACCAAATGACCACAACAGCCAGAACAGTTCAAAGAACGGATTCTATTCTGCGCAGAGTACCCTCAGCATCTCACTCCCAGTCCTCGAAATCCAGCAGCTCATTCCGGACAGCCTCCTTTGCCACACGACGGAGCAACTTTTTCCTGGGCGGCTCGTTCGAGTATGGATCTTGGTGACATGTATAATAGTGGGCACGTACGGAGATCGCGAAGTGCTTGCGATTGACAATGAGCTCCATGGGAGACGGAGACCACTGAAGAGCGTGTTCAGAGAAATCTCTGCCGCCGTTGAAATCACGCTCGAGAGCAAGCAAACCGAGGGCTGCGTACTTCTCCACAATCTCGCGCCGCCCAACAGGCTTGCCGTACTTGTGCTTTGGGCAGTACTTCACCATGTCGGAGTCCTTGTCGGAGGAGCGCTCTTTGCCTGCCGAGGGCCTCAGCATTTCTGCTGAACTGCTCTCAAAAACCATGCTGATTGAAAAGTCCTTGTGATCGGGTGGTCTGGGCAAGTACTCATTGATGCCTGTGGTTGTGTTGGGCGAGACCGAGGGGATGGAAGTACTTAGGTAGCTAGTATTTGATGGTCCTAGAGTCACGAGTCAACTGCGTCTTATATACTCATATATATGCTGGCAGGAGGCTTCGATCGAGGCACAGGTAGCAGGAAAATGTGTCTTGGTGGTTACAGACAATGGAACCATGCAGATAAACGTTATTGACTACACTAGGATTGAGAACCATTCAGAAAAGTGCGTTGACCCGGTGCCTTAAACTTCTTTCAATGGAAAGACGATCTTTCAATCAACGAATTCAGCATTGTTCTGTTGATGGTAATGTGTAGGGGCAATCCATTCGGCCTCTGTGTTCATTAATAATTGTGGTTTCAAGGTGAGTCAGGCTGGCGACTGCATCGACAACGATGCCATGTCCTTCGGTCTGAGAACACGCATACGTCGGCCGAATCTGCATCCATCACAAGTACACTGCCTATGGGTGCATCACACATGGGCATGATCATTGCACAACGCTGCTTTGCATTGAAAAGTATGTTCAATCCCATAGAATATAATGGAACTTCAAAATGCGATGAAGGATTCACTCCTCCTGAGTGGGCTATACGTACGGGGTGGCGCTCCTTTCATGCAGCGTGCTAGGCTGTTGGGATTGAACCTTCCAATAAAGAGACGCCCTCTAAGGTTGGTTCAGGGGTCAAAGCCTGACGGTCAGTGGGAGACATCTCATTTGAAGTACTAATATTCCTTCACTAATCCCAATTGGAAAGTTTGGCGGGCACTACCCCGCCTGTGTGGTATTATATTATGCTGACCTGCCAGCGTTCTGGTCATGAAATCTTACACAAATCAACTTTAAAATCTCACGAGCGCTCACTCTGAGCTGAATAGCAGGCTTATCTGAATACAAATCACTCCTCTCATTTGGACCCCTCTATCCACTTGGTTCGGCTTCGTAGCTTCCTCTCTCAGCATTTATCCAATTTGTGCTAAGATGGGTCTTCCCGTAATCTTGTGCGGTAGGACCGAGCAGATCGGCGCAGGTGTCGTTGCTAACCTCAAGCCAGAAATTGATGGTACGTGTGATTTCTCGCTTCCATTTGCGCGGGGTATCTTGGCTGAGTGGTGCATTTAGTCATTCAGTTCGTCATGACGCCTGAGAGCGGGAAGCAGCAGATCCCTTTTATCTTCAGGGGCCAGGCACCTCCCTCTGCGGACTCAGATCTGGGCACCAAGGACTATTCGCAAAAGCCTGTTGCAGTCATCCTTGGCGCCGGCTATGACGATGACGGTGTCAAGGTCATGATGGAGGCCTCGAAGGGTATACATCCTATTCCTTGGCTTCGACCGGATACAAGCAAGCCCGCTCCTCCTCTGGGACCAGAGTATGGCAAAGCAATGGTCCAACGTGTTAAAGAGTTGATAATTGAGTTGGAGAAAGACGGCAAAATGAATGACGAGACAGTTTTCTGGTACTGAAGCGGTAGGATAGACGGTACCTAATGGGAACTATATCCACGAGTGTAGCTTTAATTGAATAAATGCATCACAGGTCCTTTATGTCGCACATGGTACCTCTCATAATTTGATCGAAAGGCTTTGCTGCTTGTGGACTCGGGCAGGCATTCTCGGGCCTTCGTGTATTAACAGCTATTCACCTTTCAATCACCTTGGCAGATATCCACCGCACGCAAGTAGCGTTACCCATACCAATGCTCAATAACAATGAGCCTGTAATGCAGACGGTTGAAGTATGTGTATGAGACAGTCGAATCAGGTTTGAACCTGAGTACGGACGTATCATTTTCTGGTCAGCCCCGTGCGGACGACAGCATGATACTGTCTTGCCCATGGTGGATCACAAGCAAGACACTTAGAAACAGACAGGGCACTGGAGCTAGAAAGGGCCCTTGTCTCAGAACTCACTTACAAAATCTACTCAACTCAACGCTACCGGTCCCGGAAAAAATGTCAAACAAGACAGCCCACTCTGCGGGTGCCGAATTAAATAATGCTCCCCACGTATTCGGCTCGGCAGATCGGTGGTAATGCGGTCCACACTTCCACGCGTCGAACTCGACTGACTCGTAACGCGGATTGTCACCTGTGGGCTCCGCAGAGACTCCATCGTCAACCGTCCCCTTGCGCTAGCGATAGCTGTCCGCTAGCGAAGCGAGCTCCCGAGCCTATGGGAAATCTGACTGATCTTATCAGATCATCTCCGAGAGGGCTTCAAACATCTTGGCACACTAGCTGACAGAAAACCTTGAATGGTAGGTAGGAAAAAATCTCTACAGGTTGCTCCATAGCTCTAAGCTGTTTTCGCTTTCGTTTCTGTATGTCTTACGTTTCTGTCCTGCCTCGGTCCGATCCGTTCCTCGAATTCCCGGTTACGGTTGTCCGTAAACTCTGGACGAGAATGAGTAGTTAAGGCCGTATGCTGCCTTTACGGGCATGTATCCTCGTGAAGTCTTCGTCTCTCCTCGTTCTGATTTCTTGCATTGGGCATTTGTTTAGTGGTCTGTTATTTCGCGATCATGGCCGCCAGTCAAGATGCCGATCGTTATGGCAAGAAAGAGCCTGAAGACCACGTTAACGAATTTCCCCCGCCGCCGGACTCGCTATCCACCGAAGAGGAGAAACCGCACCCACCGCTGTACTGGAAGTTTATTGCCGTCTTGCTGATTTCCTGCATCAGCTTTGGTTCATCATGGAGTTCCGGCATTACCGGCGCCTTGAAGTCTACACTAAAGAAGGAGTTGGATATCAACAACAAGCAGTTCTCGCTGCTTGAGGCCAGCGAGGACTTCATGGTTACACTCCTGATTCTTTCCAGCGGGATCGTGACAGACAGGATTGGAGGTGCCGGAGCCATGTTGTACGGTGTGTTCGACCAGCTCTTGTAACAAGTCAAATGGCAGGGTCAAGAACGGAGGCTGACCCGATAGCAGGCAACATCATCTATTCGATTGGCTCCATCATCGTCGCAGCCGCAGCCCAAGTCCGCTCTTTCAAGCTGATGATCGGCGGCCGGGTCATCCTCGCACTCGGTGACATCGCAACCCAAGTGGCTCAATACAAAGTCTTCAGTTCCTGGTTTTCGCCCAACAACGGCTTCGCTTCGACCCTCGGTATCGAGCTCGGCATTAAAAAGATTGGTGGTTTCGTCGGCAAGTCCTCAGCGAACATTATCGCAAAGAATACCGGCAATTTCGCTTGGGTCTTTTGGATCTCGGTGTTTATGAATGTCTTCACCAACATCCTCACCCTAGTCTTCTACTGGTTTAACGGCATCGCACACAAGAAGTTTGGCAACGTCAAGGATCCAGCAACTGGAGAGAAGCTCACGGAGAAGTCCAAAAAGTTCCAGCCCAAAAAGGTCCTTGAGTTGCCCTGGGTCTTCTGGGCTATCATAGCCTTTTCCCTCTTCCAGACAAGCACTGCAGTTGTTTTCACTCAGAACGCCACAGAGCTTGCCGAGAAAAGATTCAATACAGACTCTATAACCGCTGGTTGGTATTCAGCAACTCTGCAATACGCCGGCTTCTTCCTGGTGCCCTGCATTGGAGCCTTCATCGACATCCTGGGCAACCGCATAACCTTGCGTAAGTCTTAAAAATCTCTAGCTGTTGGCGTGAGGCACTTTCTGAATGATTTCAGTCGCAATCTGCGGTACTGGCGTCTTCCTGGCCATGGCTCTTGTAAACTGGGCTACAGACACGAAGGGAACTGCTGCTGCTTTTGGCATCTACGCTGTCGCGTTCACGCTTGGCCCTACCACGATCATCGACAGCATCCGCACTTCCATGTGGCACGGCTCAACTTTCGGCTCTGCTTACGCGGTCAAGATTGCTACGAACAATGCGTAAGTGCTTCACAAACACGCAAAGTCAAGTCTCATCATCTAACCACGTCACAGTATGAACATCATCGTTCGTGTTGTCACCGGTGCTATCCAGGACGCCGACAATGACAGCTACGATCACGTCGTTATCGTATATGTCGTCCTCGCCGCCGCATCCGTGCTCGTGTCCATCATGTTGATCGCGCTGTCGTGGTGGTCTGTTGACCTCGGCAACTTGCAATGGACCCGGAAGCAGCGCATTGCTCACGGCGAGCTCTGGAATGAGAGGAAGCGGGCATTCTACGAAGACAACGGCACACGGAACAAGATCATCTCCAAGGCCTGCTTCGGTGCCTTGATCGTACTGATACTCGGTTCCTGGTCGGCATACTTCTGGGGTGTTGCTACCGGCAACAACTCTTGAGATCTTGAAGTAATGCCGAAGTAATGTTCTGGAGTTTTGGGAAGGCTTGAAAGGAACCTGAAATGAAGTCCCGGACTCCGTCTACAGCTTAAACTAATTCAACATGATAGCTCTTGCTAGTATATATTAGGATGAGTGAATATAAGATTTAATGTCTACCACACTTGCTGTCTTTGGACTCTTGATGTCGCAATTTGGAAACTCGGCTGCTAAAGCTAGATGGACACTTTACACTGGAGCGGCAGTCCGTATTGCTCAAGATGGTCGACGTGAGTCATCAGTGGTTTGTCTCGACGCTGACACCAAGTCACTCAAGTGGCTCCATACTAGTCATCATCAAAAATCATGTATGGAGCCACGAAGCTGCTAGGCATTGACTGTTGTGTCAAGTGGACAAGATCAATTAATGCTATTCGCCATGTCGCATCAAACTGTGTTTCAAGTTCCACCTCTGTGGTCAGATGTTTCCCAGTCTGTATGTACAAAAACGCAAGGCTACCAGCCCCTTAACACTATGTCCAATGGCCTCTTGTACGTAGATGGCGGCAGAATAACCAAATAGGCGACTAGTCACACAAGTGCACATTCACTGATCGCCACTTCGGCGTGTCCACGTACTTCGTAGCGTTGACCAAGACACCTGTCACCGTCATAGCCTCGTTGAACAAGTCAATCCTCTTATGCCCGATGCTGCTTCCGTTCGCGACAAGGCTCCAAGGTACGTCCAAGGTTCCGTCCATCTCCTCCGAGTCCACGACCTTCGCGTATACCTCGTAAGCTCGGATGACCTGTCCATCAGTCTGGTCCTCCATTATAACGATCCTATCGATGGACGTAGGATGCTCAAATGAGAGTTCTACGCCGGTCTCAGAAGTCGAATTCGTAGTTTCGAGAGGGCTTCCGTAGCACGACTGGATGAAGTCTCCAAGCTCCTTGTACCGTGCCGCATGCCGGGCTGGGACGAGCCCGCTTCGGTCAGGCGCGAGATCCAGCTCAAGAATACAGTTGCGTCCAACTGTCTGATGATAGACGTCGATCATCTCGTCAATAGATCGGAGCGGTTGATCTTCGCCCCAGAACCACCGGTCACCCGTCTGCAGGGTCGTATCACATTCTGCTGGCGCAAAATACTCGCTGGACGGGTCTCCGCCGTCATTGGTGACTCCGGTTGACCATATCTCCTCGTTTGGCAGCCCCGATTCGGTACCTATCCATCTTATCGCGTTTGCGGAGATACAGGTGCCATTTATATCGCATGAGTTGAAGATACAGGCTTGAGGTTGGAGCTCTTGGAGGAGTTCCTCGATCTTCGCCATTTGGCTCGCGCTATAGCCACCGTCGAACCAAAGCTTGGGGCCAATGTCAACGTCACTGATAATATTGGATTACTGTTACAGGTCAGAACAACTTACTTCGGTCAGAGATCCATAGTTTGTCCACAACTCGGTCAATTGAGCAATGACTATCTCATCGTACGTCTCATTGGTGATTCGGATCTCGCCAGGGGACCAGGTGGCATTCACGAGCGAATTCTGAACGTTGAGGAAGTTGTTGACAACAGTGCTGTAGTAGAATCCATGTCCAACTCCATACTTCTTTGCTGATTCTGAGAACTGTTGAACGACATCCGTCCCGCTGACTGGAGAGTCCGCTACCGTGTAATTATATCTGCTTGTTGTATTATCTCTGGTTTCGAAGGACACTGCGCTCGGCCAGGTCGTAAATCCGCAGTTATGCTTAGCGACCAGTGTGGCATATTTAGCCCCGGTGGCAGCAATACTGTCCATCCATTGGTCCGTGTTGAGCAGAGTTGGGTCGAAGAGAGAAGGGCTCGGCACCAGCCCAGGGACACCATTGCAGCCGTCGATGTTGATGTAAGTCGCTACCTCGAAGTGGATGAGTATGCCAATCTCTTTGTCTTGGAAGTCCAACTGATCTTGAGTTGGCAGCGCGATCTTGGATCCGTCGATCGGTGACAGGCGATACCTCGGGTACGTTCCATTGAGATCCCGGCGATCATGTTGCCTTGCAGGGGGTTGGTGAAAGCTGGCGGCTGCCACAGCTGCCGTGGCTGCTACCACCAAAATGTGCACCAGGCGGAGGATTGGCATCGTGAACATGACTTTTGGCGGGTATTTTACACGACAGATCCATCTTTCTATCTACATTTGCCAAGCGTATTTATATGTTGCCGGAGCGTCACATTTTCGAGTCAATTACGATGTCACGTCCAAGTAGCTCACGGCGTTAGCCCAGTTTATCGCAATTCTTCCGTCGGCTTTACCATTGCTTGTTCGCCCAATTCGCCCTATCTCGTGCCCCTCACAAACTGCCTAGGGACATGCAACCCACGTATCGCAACGTTACAAATGAAGCGGGGGACGCTTAGAAGACGCGTCAGGATAAATAGGTACGGACAACAACAACACCGTCAAAGGATCAAAATGCTAAATGATTAGTAACCCCTAGTCCCCCCCCAAAAAAAAAGTTCAAGATGATCATAAGCGCAAACGCGCGGTAACACATCGTACCAAGCCGCCAAATAAATGAAGCCTCTACTTGTTTAGCTACATAGAAGTCAGCATCTGTATCAAATGCAGCTGACAAATAAGCAAGAGCTGACAAATGAATAAGCTGACACTAATTAAACATCATTTGACATAGAAAAGAGCATTGATGAAGCGACGTTCTTCTTTCCAATGATTTGATCTTGAGAGAGAGATCCATACTTTGAAAATTGGTGTCTGCCACTGCAGGGCCTGTTGACAACATGCAAAACTTTAGCCTGGTCAGACGAGGCACTGGCACAGCTGTCCTCGAGCCTACAAAAATGCCAGCACTGCCGGATGATTATGTGCTCGTGAAGACAGAAGCGGTAGCATTGAATCCGACCGACTGGACCACGCTTGATGCAGTCGGGGATGACGGAACCATTGTCGGCTGCGATTATGCCGGTGTGGTAGAAGATGTAGGGAGAGATGCAGCAAAGCGCTTTCACAAGGGCGACCGCATCGCTGGGTTTGGCCATGGAGGTATTTCACAAACAGGGTGAAGTAGGGCTTCCGACACGTACTGAAATCTGCACAGGAAACGATGCAAATCCAGAGAATGGGGCATTTGCACGCTACATTGCTGTCAAAGGCGACCTCCAGATGCACATTCCCGACGACGTCTCCATTGAAGCCGCGTCCACTGTTGGGGTCGGCATTGGGACCGTCGGTTATGGGCTGTATCACGTCCTGAAGCTTCGGTATCCTGGTTCGGAATTCAAAAATCATGGGGAGACAGTTCTCATCTATGGTGGCAGCACAGCCACAGGATCGCTTGCCATACAATTCGCGAAATTGCGAGTTTTCCAGATGAATACACTTGCTTGTATCTCTGCTAATGGTTACAGGTCGGGTTACAATGTGGTCACAACATGCTCTCCTCACAATTTTGATTACGTGAAGAAGCTTGGTGCTGACAGTGTCTATGACTATGTATGAAAAATTCCGAAGCCTTGTCTCATTGTTCAATATTCAGTCCAGAGCCGACCATTCTAACTTTGACCAAGAGAGCCCCAGACGTGGGCCAAGATATTCTGGAAGCAACTGGGGGTTTCATCAAGAAGATTTTCGACACCGTCAACACAACGGACTCTGCAGCAATTTGTGCCGCGGTATTTGGGTCGCAAGGGGGCAAGTATTGCAACCTGCTTGGAGTCGACTGTCCTCGCTCTGACGTCGAGTCTACATTCTTCCTCGGCTACGATATGTCGGGTGAAGCTTACATGTTTGAAGGAGATTCTTACCCAGCAAGACCGGAGGCTTTGGCATTCGGTCGCAAGTGGTACAAGATCGCTGAAGAGCTTTGGGCGAGCGGGAAGTGGCAAACCCACCGCCAGAAGGTAGGCGAGAACGGACTACTGGGCGTACTGGACGGCATGCAGGTGATGCGGGAGGGTCTGGTCAGCGGCGAGAAACTTGTCTACCGCGTTGACGAGACGGAGTGGCCGAGTCCCTCCTGAGGCTCCATGCAGATATTTGTACACATACGTTACAGCATGTACGCAGTCATATCAGTGATAGACATCGGTATTTCTCTCTTATCTGGGTGTCTTGTTCTGTGCCAGTAGTCTTCGAAAAAAGATCCGCCACCAGATTGTCGTCCAACTGGCTATGGTCTCACAGAATGGGTTGCATGATACCAATTCATGCTCTCACATCTGGTGGTACATTTGAGTTACGACAGCAAGCGTCATGTATGGCTCAGGCATGTGCGTTGAGATGTTGTGTCCCATCCTCAGTATGAGTCTGTCAGTCGGTCTCTGTCACATGAGTAATTGCCAATTTATGCGTCCTCGCAAGTTTGGATGTGAGCAGTGCACCAACATTTGTCAAGTTCAGAGTCAGTTGGACATGGTTCCGTGGTTTCAGCTGCAAGGACATGCTCAGAAGTTAAGGAGGTCTGGCCACACATCGCACGAGATGGATTACCGAGGTGGCTGCAGGATCACGACACAACTTGAAGCGGGCATTAACAAGTTATTCAGACAGCCGTCGCATCAAAGTTGAAGTTTCAAGGTATGTATATCCCGGGGAGTCACCGCGAGAGGCACCGAGCGTCCACACCAGACAGATGTACCTTTAAGAATAAAATGTCAAAGTGCAATGACTTCGAGGCCATCAGATCCCATGTAAGACCATTCTCGGAAAAAATAGCCGACGGCTCATGCGACAGAGAAAGCTTTGGGTATCATGACTGGGCAGCCGTCCAGTGTATGCACCATGCGCTGCATTCGTCCGAGCACTTCTAGCAGCACAACAGCCTACTCTGCAGCCGCTTGACTTGTGTACATCCCACAAGTTATTCTTCGTTTGACCGTGAGCGTCAAAAAAGTTCCCGGGGAGCTCTCTAACGGAGTTATAACCCGGTGCAAAAGGAAAAGTCACAACTCTTGATCTGGCCCGGGCTTGAACCGGGGACCTTTAGTGCTCACATCAACAACTCCTCACGAGCTCGTTTGAGGTCGTAAATGAGTTATTTTTAATGTTAGACTAACGTGATGACCAACTACACCACCGGACCGAGTTTGTTGTAGACGATGAATGGATGGCGGTGGGCCGGGAATGGGGGCTCATATTGTGGTGTGCGCCGGAGGGACGGCTCGATGGGTGAGCACGAGTAGGTTGACGGGGGGCGGAGACCCACCAAGACAGGAAATTTTGTCCAATGACTTATTACACAGTGAATTACAAAACGCCATGTCTGGTTGGGCGGCTGAAGATCCACGGGCGGGCTCGGGAGTATCACAGTACATACAGTGAGCTACCGTCTTGGATCACCAGCAGCCCGGGATGGTAGGTCCGCAAAAAGATCAGACCCCATGGACCATGCTTAATTGAGTCAGTGAGGTCCTGAAAGACGGACTGAATGCCAGAGTGTCGGGACCGAGTACCTACGTAGTGACCGCGTGCGATGCTGGGACGGTGACACACTCAGAAACTTTGCAAGACGAAGTGACCCTGTTGGAAGGATTCTCACAGGGAGGAACACCATGGAGGCTATTCTATGGGAGGTCATTCCACCGCAGATTGTACCAGGGTAGATTACACTACAGCAGGATGTCCCATGGCAGCTTATCCTATGATACCAAAGCAGGTTTTTCCATAGTAGGTTATCCCACTGAGGGTATTCCACGGAGGGTATCGGGAGGTTATCCGATGGTAGATTAGCCTAGGAAAATCCACGGCACAGGGAAGGACGACGGGAAGTTATCCCAGTAAATTCCAGACCGTCGGCGATAGACCGAGCAGTCGGGCAGCGACTGGGTGTGACGCTGAGAGACTGAGACACTACTCTGTACTGCCCAGACTGTACTGCACTTGAGCAGACTGAGTGGCCCACGCAGCACGGCGAGTCGCAAAGTCGGACCGAGGCCGAGAAACAAGGTCAGTCAGTAGCAGCACGGCGAATAGGAGGATTGCTGCGTGTCAGTCGCAAAGTCTCTGCGGCAGAGATTTCATCGCCCTGGGCCTGGGCCCTCTGATCGTGGTGACAATATGAGAAGTTTGCACAGAATTTGCGGTGGTGTGGAGTGTCAGGGATACGCTCTGCGCAGCTGCCGAGGAAAAAAATGTGGGAAACGGCAGAATCCAAGGCGGCGTGGGCGGGACTTTCGCCGCTAGCCCAGAACAGAAGGCGGCCAGCGCGTCTGCAGCACCGGCAGAACTGCGCACGGGCCACCTCCGAATCAATACTTAAACCTCGCGCTGCTCCCTTCTTTTCAAACTTTTCTGAATTCTGAATTAGTCGACGATACTTCAGGTATGCCCCCCCCCTAAGGTTCATCACACCAGCACAGCGCCCACTAACGAAACGCAGAGAATCATTTCTATAGTTATCGTCCCATCTTCTATGTTTCCCAACATAGCTACAGATCCCACCCAGGTTGATGACTAGAAATCCTCGACATGCCTGAGAGTGAACACACCAATTTCTTACTCCCGACCCGCCTGCAAAGGTGGCGGTTGCCTCGCAGCTGTATAGGGAGTGGTGATGATCTCTACCCCGATCTTCCTCGAGGTCTTGCCTTCGGGCGCTCGGGCGGGGTGGCTGCCGATGGACGTCTGACTGGCGGTTTCTTTTCCTTTTTTCGTTGCTGTCGTGGGCTTGCCCGCGACGCGAGGAAGAAATGCATGTGATGTGATGTGCGTAGCCGGACTGCCAATCGTGTTGGCCCGTCGAGTTAGCGACGCGCCACGTCCTTAACCATTGCCCGCGTGATCCCAATGTGATAAGAATTTTCTGCCTGTCGTTGCTGGCGCATCACAGTCCGCTCTGACCCTCCTCAACTTAGAGTACCTTAGTCTCGTCCCCATCTGTAGTCGGCGACGGTTAGGTTGGCGGTGCTCATTAGCTTCGCTAGTCGTGCGCCTTCCCTCGATGACATTCACACATTCACAGGACGACGCGCCTCGTGCTGCTACGACAATCTAGCTGACCTTTCTGACCACCTGCATCACCATGCCACCGCCTCCCTCTCGATCAAGCTCGCAACACCGCCTGGAATCAACTCCCTCAACCGTCCCCAATCCCCCGCCTTAACAGCCTCCCTGGCCAGCGTGCTGCTCACAGCTCCTCCCTCCATCTCTCCCGACATCCCCTCGACCAGCTCGACCCGACGCGCCCACTCCCTCCTCCCGCCGACCTCCTCGAGCTCCTTACCGTGCATTATACGCTCCACGTAGCCCAGCTGGTCCTCCCGCCCGCCCCAGTCGGCGTCGGTCCGCATCGTGACCCGTAGCTGGGCCCGCGCGAAGAACGGGTCGAGCGCTATTTGCATCGGCGTCTTGTTAGGCTGCGGCGGGTCAACACCGGCCTCGGGCACCGGCGGCGCGTAGTATTTCGGCGTGAATATGCGGATCAGGGTGTCGTACCCCGCAAGGAAGATCTGGCTCGTGTGTGGCTCGCCCGCGCTGCCCGTCTGGGCGGAGGCGGCGAAATCGTACTCGGGCGATGCGGCGATGGCGGCGGATTTGTCGTGGAAGTATGGGTACGTCGTCAGGCCGATGTCGACGGGGAGGCTTGCCTCATCCTCTTGTGCCCGGGCGTTTGCGTGTGTAGCTTCCTCCTCTTGTGCCACCGCCTGCCTTTCCAGGGTGCGCCACGCCCGCTGTATATCCCCCGCGAATGCCCCCATCATCAACAGCCTCTCTTCAAACGTCGCTGGCTTCGCGGCCTTGTCGGCGTTGTTGACCGCCAGCAGCAGTAGTAGCCGCACGTCGTCTGTCAGGCCGTGCCTCTGCCCCGCCGAGCCACCTCGTAGAGCCGCCGCTATGTTCTGCTGCGTCCGTAGATCCTGTAGGGCGGATGTCGCCATCTGCATGTGCGCCAACGTCGGCGGGTTGAAGCTCGAGTCGAGCACGACCAGCGTCCTGCATTTTCGAGCCGCTGTAGCAGTGCTGGGGGTGGTGGTTTGTGGCGCGTGTTGCTGGATCAGCTGGAAAGCTCGCCCGGAGGACTGGAAGCTTTGCAGCGCGGTTCGTAGTCGTGCTGTAGCCATTGCGGGATCTTCCGCGGCTTCAGGGGCCATGGCGGCCCAGGGCTTTTGACGAGGTTCTTCCCTTCCGAGGCTGGCTGCTCTGGGGAGAGTAGGAAGTTGGGTTTGTCGAGGGTCAGGAGGGGTCTATTGCATCATATCAGCACCAGCTCCAGTCCCGGGTTTGAAGCTCCGCGACGGCCGGGCCCGGTTTTGGCTCCCGAATCCGGGATCGGCAACAAGAACATGCTACCTATCTACAGCTGGGAGAAGGTAACTATTGTGTTTCCGGAAAACGATTTACAAAGTGAACACGTCCACATCGGTCGCCAGTCTCCCTGGTTTAAGCAACACTTTGTGTCCCATTCCCAGCTCATAAGTCAACCCTATAGTTTGGCTCGAGTGACAACATTAGACATCAAAACAAGGGTTTCGGTCGCTAAAAAGACAATGACACAAGAGTGGACGCAAAGAGGAACAACCGCCGAAACAGCTGGTAGTTAGTGGTAACCAACCAAGGAAGGTGGATATCGGGGTTGGGCGACGGTCTGCTCGTGGGGGTTCCCTTCATACTCGTTCTGCTCGTGACTTTCTTCTTATATTTTTCGATCTCGACGGGACCAGAAAGTCGATTTGAGAGAGAAATTTTAGCAAGCAGATTTCAAGTCGCAGTTGGATCGGTTATTGACGCAGCTGGGCAATGATGTGGGTTTGACGAGCAAGAAGTTAGCACCTCAAGTAGGAACTAGGAATCTCGATACTCTTTTAAAGTATGTTTTCAACGAGGCCGAGGGATCTATTCACAGTTTTGGAGGCTCATTGACGAATTCAATAGAATACCTTTCGATTGCTATGTTGATATCTACAACAATGTTGTCTTTCGGTACCGTGGGCACGCGCTCAATTGCTCTCTTCACCAGTGTGTTGTTTGAGCAAGGTGGTCCCGAATGGGTATCTCTTAAATATCATACATATATGTCCCGACCAATTTGAGGCCTGCACGTTGGTGCCATGCAGTGGGAGCCAAGTACAGACCCTTCACGTCACTGCTGCTCGCCGATTTATCACGAAATGCTCAGAAAAGCCGTGTTTCACCAGCGGACTCATTTGGCACGAACTGATGGGTGTTTTGTTGTTTGAAGATCCCAAGCTCGTGAGAACCTCTAGCTCAAGGAGTATAGAGCCGTAATTGGGCTCGGCTAGTCTTCGTACTGGAGTTGGGTATATGTGTGCCTTGAGTGAGCTGTCAATCCCCCTCCCTCGGCCGTTGATACATTCCGTCACCGAAGAATGGGATCCTCCATAAAATCAAGCGTCGATGCGATGCCGCTCGGGTCACCGGGCTCGAAGCTCCTGCCAATTTCTCTGGACCTAAGGTGCTCCAGCAGCTCCTGCTCGGCCTCGTCGCCCGCCTTGTTCTCATCGACCCGGAACACCTTCTCGTCCTCCCTCGCAGGGACGCCGGTGGCGCCGGCGGCCCTGAGCTGGTCGTCAAAACCATACACCTTGACGGCGCGGATGTGGGTGTCCTTTCCGTTCTGGTGGTTCTCCATGACCTGCATCTGGACGACGAAGCAGCACAGTGAGTTCGAGTCGTCGCCGCCGCCGCAGCCGGTGATGCTGACCTCCTGCCAGCCGACCGGGTTGTGGAGGGTGGAGCTCGCGAACTGGATCAGGTTGTGCTCGGACGTGCCGGCCAGCCAGAGGATCTTGGTTGGGGTGTAGGACTCGTCCTGGGTGTAGTCGACGAAGAAGCGGAGGGCGCGGATCTCCACCTGGCGGGTGAACTTCATGGTCATAAGATGAGGCTGGACGCCGTCAGATCTTGGGAGATGTCAGTAGAGATTCGGTGTTGGTTTGGGGGAATGCATGATTTAGACGCCTGGGGAGGTGGAGATGAGGCGACAATTAGACAAGTGAGGTTGAGGGTGGGTGAGAGAGGGACGTACTGCCAGTACTGGCCGAGATCATCATCCAGGAGCTCCTTGACGCCGTTCCCGGGCTTGAAGGTGCTGACACGACAGCGGGCGAGGTTGTTGATCTCCTTGAGGCCCAGTGCTATGGGGTCAAAAGGCATGCCAGCACCACCGTCGTCGTCGTCATGTTCATCCAGTTCCTCCTCGGCGCCTTCGCCCTCGTACTCGCCCAGGTCTAGGGCGTCCTGGTCCATATCCTCGTCGAGGTCGACGTCAGGGTCTGCCTCAAAGGCGCCTGGGTCACCAAGCTCGTCCATGTGTCGCTGGACCTGGCTGCTGAGTTGAGCAGTGAACGAGAGTATTGTCGACTGAGACGAATTTCAAGGAAAATCCAGGCTTGCTAAAACTTGAATTCGAAGCACTCAAGATCATATGAACACGCAGTGTAGTTTTGATGATCCTTAATTATTGTCTTGTGTCGTGCTCGCGTGAAATCGCGCGCAGGAGCCCAGGTCGTGAGAGGTCAACAAGACGCGCCGTTGGGTATGAGAAAGAGTGCCACGGCAGGAATAACTTGACGTCGAGGCATCTCCCTCCTGCTGTCCTGCTGCGAGTCCTGGAGCAGCCACGATCAATTGTCTATGTTCAGCATTGCCTCTGGGTCATGATCATTCTCCCATGAGACGCGGCAATTTCGTGTCTCTGCTTGCTTTCCTATTCTCTTCCTGCAAACCTGCATGCAATACCCTGCGAATCTGCCTTGGGGTTGTCGCTCTAGGGTCGTTAGGGAAGCTTTGTCAGCACCGTGGCTGCTGGATCTGCACCCGCAGCTGGCCATGTGAGTTCGTGTTGGGCCCGAGCTCCAGGACCCCTTCTGGAAGCTCCACCGACGCGCCTGCCTAGACCCCTCACCACCTTCAGACGCGTTAATCACCGCCCACTGCCGCTCCAACGGAGAAGAGGATGCCTGATCCTCAGCCACACCAGTCCGTCTGCGTGGGCATCCGTCAGAAATATCATCTTTTCGTTCTCTAGACGACTGTCACAACCGCAAATGCCCTGAAATTACTACTCAACCAGTCAACCTCTGGCACGATGCCCGACGACGCCCCAGGTTCGTCCTTTCTTCTCGATGACCCATTTGGCACCACGAATCTACTCTGGTCGACCGTTCAACGACAACTTTTCCCTTGCTAACCGGTCTCTTCCCTCCTAGCCCAGGACACAATCCGTATCCTCGTAGCAACCGACAACCATGTTGGCTACGAGGAGCGCGATCCCATCCGCAAGGATGACAGCTGGAAGACCTTTGACGAGATCATGAACCTGGCCAGGACACACGACGTAGGACTTGACTTACTTTCTCTTCTACCTGGTCTGGCAACTTGCAATCAATATCAACTAACTGCTGGTTGGTCTCAGGTCGACATGGTTCTCCTCGGCGGCGATCTCTTTCACGACAACAAACCCTCCCGCAAGTCTATGTACCAGGTCATGCGCTCCCTCCGCAAGAACTGCCTTGGCATGAAGCCCTGCGAGCTTGAGTTCCTGTCCGATGCACATGAGGTCTTCGAGGGCGCTTTCCCACACGTCAACTACGAGGATCCCGATATGAACATCTCCATACCCGTCTTCTCCATCCACGGGAACCACGACGACCCGAGCGGCGACGGACACTTCTGCTCCCTGGACCTGCTGCAGGTTGCAGGCCTGGTCAACTACTTCGGCAGGGTCCCTGAGGTCGACAACATCCAGGTCAAGCCCGTGCTGCTGCAGAAAGGGAGAACCAAGCTTGCGCTGTACGGCCTGAGCAACGTGCGTGATGAGCGGCTGTTCCGCACGTTTCGGGACCACCACGTCTCCTTCTTCCGACCCACCCAGCAGGCATCCGACTTCTTCAACCTTTTGACTGTCCATCAGAACCACTATGCGCACACGGCCACGTCGTACCTCCCCGAAAACGTGCTGCCAGATTGGATGAATCTCGTCGTCTGGGGACACGAGCACGAGTGCATTGTCGAACCCACGAAAAACCCCGAGACTGGCTTCAGTGTCATCCAGCCTGGCTCGTCCGTCGCAACCTCCCTGATCAAAGCGGAGGCTGTCCGGAAACAGGTTGCGCTTGTCAGCATCACCGGCAAACAGTATGATTGTAAGCCGATACCGCTGAAAACTGTCCGCCCCTTCGTCACAAACGAAATCGTGCTGCGACAGATATCAGAATTCAAGAAGCTCCAGAATGTAAAAAACAACCGCGAAAAGGTCACGAAGCTACTCATCCAGGAAGTCGACAAGATGATCGACCAGGCGAACCAGGATTGGCTTGACTTGCAGGATGTGTCCGAGGACGAGATCCAAGAGGAGGACCGGCCGCTCCCCTTGATACGCCTCAAGGTGGAATACACCGCAGAAGAGGGCGGCAACTTCGACGTCGAGAACCCCCAGCGCTTCTCCAACCGCTTCGTGGGCAGGGTCGCAAACACCAACGACGTCGTGGCCTTTTACCGCAAGAAAACTACCGCGAGTGAGTCACTGAGGATTTTCCGCAGAGGGAGGGTATGGACTTGGCTAAAAGAGAGTAATAGGACGCGGAAAAGACGACCCGTCACTACCTGACCGCATCATGGAGGCCATCGGGAACGACGACGTTATCAAACCCGACGTCCTGGTCGGGGAGTTCCTGGAGCAGAGCTCGCTCAAGGTACTGCCAAAGAACGAGTTCATCACGAGGCTTGTGGACTTTGTCAACAAGGGCGGCCCCCATGCCATGGATGAATTTGTGGAAGAGTCCTTGTCCAAGTCGCTCAAGGCTATCGTCAAGCTCAAGGATGCCGATCCGGATGCTGACATCGAAGGGCTGCTTGAGACGGTCAGGGAACGTGCAGAGCAGATATACGCCGAAAAGGGCAGATCTTCTGGGCCCAGAAGGCGGATGAAAGAGCGGCCAGATGACTACGACTCTGATCTCGGAGCTCACTGGGGCGACGACCCGTCTCATTGGTACGAGACAGCCCCAAAAAAGACGACGGGCAGCCGGAATCGGCGCAGTGATAGCGACAATGACGTCGAGATGGACGACCTGTTTGTTTCTCAGGCAGATCAAGGCGAGTCGCAGGCATCGCAGCCTGCCAAACCGGCTCCCAAGCGCGGTGCCGCAGCAAAAAAGGCGCCGGCCAAGAAGGCGCCGGCCACGAAGAAAGCACCTGCAACAAGAGGCCGTCCGAAGAAGAAGTCTGGGTTCATCGAGGACAGCGATGAGGACGAGGAAGACGAAGAGGAGGATGCCATGTCGGTGGACGCGTTCGTGGATGAGGACGAGGAGGCTGACCCGCCGGCCCCGCCGCCCAAGCGAGCCACGCGCACCACCAAGGCGGCGGCGCCCAAGACTACATCCTCACGAGCAACAAAGGCTGCACCTGCGGCCAAGACGCGGCAGTCTACGTTGAACTTCTCGCAGTCGCAGCGTCCTGCCACACGTGGGGCGCAACCCCAGAAGGCTCTCGAAGTTAGTGATGACGAGATCGACGATGATGACGATGACGACGACGCTTTCGAGCCGGTTGCGCCGACGACGAGGAGTAGGCGGCGGTAAACGAGTGACGGTGTCAGGGCCGTCCGTCTCTGAGGGAGGATTGGTTTACTTTGGAGTCATTGAGAGGACCTGGCGAGTAAGGGAAGATCAAGGCTAGATCAATGGAGGTATGGGGAGGAGTGCCTCGGGGATAATGCGACGTTTTGTGAATAGCATGGCGATTCTGGCTGGGCTTTGCTTTGGGATTACTTGGCTGGTCGCTCTAACCTGGACAGGTAGTACGGGTAGAATGGAAATGAAGCTGATGAGCATTGGGTCCTGACGACTCGCAAGGCGGCAATCTCATGGCCCGCTTTGTACTTTTGATTTCACAAATTTTAGATATTGCCCCTAACAAATATCACATGCAGAAGGGCATGTTTGAAATTGTACAACTCCTAGGTCAATTGACTTTGAGAAGCAGTGAGGTCGATATGTGATGAGGGCAACGGCGGGGTCAAGGCTGAGTGGACGGGGGGTCTTCATGATGCATAATTACGTCAGCATTTTCCGGGCCGGCAACGCGCTAGGTGGAGGCAGCTTCCCAGCCTAGCTGCGGCTATCACAAGCAATCAACCCATCTCGACCTCGACCCCATCCGTGCAACCAGCCACATCTTGTCACTTTTGTCGCTGCATCCACCCACATTCGCCGCGATAATGTCGTCGCAACCACAACCACAAGAACCAGCCGAGCAGGCAAACCCAGCCCAGCCTGCTGGCGCTGCTGGCGCTCAGCAGGCCGAAGAGCAGACGGGGTACGCGCCTCTCGTCGACCCACGCCTGCCAACGCGCAAGGACACCTCGTTGAAGGAATTCCTGTCCAAGATTGACGACTACGCCCCGATCGTAAGTGTGGCCCCCGCCTCTCCTGCCTGCCTTCCTCTCTATGTGTCTTGTCTTCCTCTCCCGCCAGGCTAAATAAGCCGTTGATGTCTAACCCATCTTCACCACCAACAGATCCCCGATGGCGTAACCAACTACTACATGACCAAGGCGGGCCTCCCCCCGCCACCACAGACCGACCCGCGCCTCGCCAAGCTCCTCGCCCTGGCGACCCAGAAGTTCGTCGCCGATATCGCCGCCGACGCCTACCAGTACAGCCGCATCCGGGCGAGCAACTCGGCCGCCGCCAACAACCCCATGGGCAACCTCGGCGCCGCCGCGGGCTACCCCATCCCTGGCCAGCCGGGCGCCCCCGGTGCAGCCGGCGGTGCGGGAGGCGCCAAGGGAGGGCAGGCTGCCGCTGCGGGCCAGGCGCTGCTGGGGATCCAGAGACCTGGGTTCGGGGGTGGTGGGCAGGGTGGTAGTCAGAACCGGACGGTCTTGACTATGGAGGACCTGGGCATGGCGGTTGGGGAGTATGGTGTTAATGTCAAGAGGAGCGAGTTTTACCGATGAGCAGGGAGGGGATGGGCTCAGGAGGAGGTCTTGCTTGCTGTCTCGTAGCAGCGGCCAGACCCAGCGAAACGACCCGCTGTGACTACACGGCTATCACTACTACCAAAGGACGCCGATCGGGCGCGGCGGACATCTCATTTCGATTGGCGTTCACGGACGGAAAGGATGACGGCGTTTGGGGGAAGCAAGACTGCATTTCTTTTCTCACACATGCGAGCCGTAGTATCCACGGAAGAGGTCCAGGGCCATAGGAAGCCAGTAGGAGCTACCTAACACAATGGATCGGCCGCCACCTTCATTCCTGCAACAGTAGCAGCAATTATCGCGCTGATTCTGACGTGACATTGCCGTAGAGCCCATCGAGCTCGATATTTGGGTATTGCCATCTGACGCGCCGCACCACGCTTTCCAACGTCGTAGCGACCAAAATGTACAGACAGGCCCGCCAGCCCTCAATGTCTGCATGGCCACATATATCTCCTGCGGCCCTTGAAGCAGCGTCTCTCCTCCGCCAAGGCCTGTTTAGATTCTGCTTATCTGAATTGTCCTCTATCGCTTCTTATCATAGACGTACGGCTTCCGCGTCCTGCCACAACAAGTTAGCATCAATACCTCGTTCGTTCGTTCCCCCTCTGGCCTTTCACTAGGATTTGGTGTGTGTGCGTGCGCGCGAAAGGACAACATACTGCGAGAACTCCCCCAACTTGTGGCCGACCATGTCCTCCGTTATCGTGATCGGGGTGTACACCTTGCCGTTGTAGATCTCAAAGTTCATGCCGACGAAGCTGGGGAGGATGGTGGCGGAGCGGGCTTGGGTGCGGATGGGAGGTGTGTATTTGCCGGGCTGGGGCTTGACGAGGGGGAGACTGGCGGCTGTCTGTTAGCTAGCTGTCACGTAGCGTGCGTGCACTCTTGTACGCATGTCGTCGGAGAGGGATCGTCGTGGGCTGGGACGTTGAACGTACGGGACGATGTGTGGCCCTGGAGAGGTGTTCGCGTCAGTCTTGTAGTGCATGAAGGAAATATGGGACACATTGGCAGCTTACCTTTCCAGACCGACCGCTTGAGTAGTGCCCTCGTGGGCTGCATCTTGGCTGTGCTGCGTGCCGGACGTTATGAACCTGAGGACGGCGATGCGAGTGCTTCGAGGTTGGCCGGGAACTTTTTGATACGGTCAATGGCAGAAGCAGGGTGCACGGGCCACACGGAATCATGGGGTCTTGACGCATCGGTTCAATGCAACCGGTGTGGTGCCATTGCAGACCGACCAATGAGGGTCTGCACCAAAACACAGTTCACGCCGTTCGTCTCTTGACTTCCCGTAGCTTCCTCGATCTATCCATATTCCACATCATGCCTACCGTTCGTCCTGGCGCTTCAGTCGACCGTGTTGTGTTGAATCTTTGATCTAAGTTGACCGTCATCCGTCTACGGAAGACCCGTGGCGAGATGTCACGGCCGTGGATATTGTGAGCATTACTCACCACGGATTTCATCATTGCATTGCCAGTGGATTTTGTTGCTTCATACTTGCAATTGTCCCCTATGAACTACACAGTAGCATGTCGATACCGAGCAATCTGCCCCGTACTTGAAGTTCCAAGAACAGAAAAATAACATGCAAACTACCTTCTACTTCTAGCCTAGCGGTCGTCATACCCCGGCCCAACCTTACCCCGAATCTAGAGGCGATATCAGTCAAGCTGTCAACACCAGGTGAATTGAAGGTTTTCCCTCGTCTCAGGCGAAACCTATGGTGTTCGCGATACTCTCACCCAGATCCTCAGGCTGGCACAGTCGTCATGGAGGACCTTCACTCCATCATAACGCCTCAGCTGCTCCTGCAGATGTGGCGCGCCCGCATTCCCTGGTCGCCCACACACCACGTCTCTGGGAACGAGTTGATGACCGAATTCTTCAGCGACGATTCGCGCTTCACCACCGCTGCCCAGGCCGCCTGGCCCGCCCTCAAGGCCCTCAGCCATGCCTACGGTCCCGACACTATCCCTGACATGACGGGGTTCTTACCGTCACCTGAGAATTTTGTGTTTGCAGAACACGCCTTCGGCATGCATGTCCTCCTTGACCAGGCGCCGAGGGTCCTGTTCAAGGGCATCGATGCGCGGTGGACGAGCTGGTTCGACAAGGTGGCGAGGAAGCTGTACGAGTACTACTACAGCCTGCCGGAACATTTGAGGCCGTGGACTCAAGAGGCCTGGGCGGGCTCATCGTTCGAGTACTGGATCGCCGTCGCCTCCGAGCTCAACGCCACCATGGCCCATCGGGAAAGCGAATGGGACCAGCGGCTCTCAGAGGTCGGGGTCGAGCAGCTACGCCGCGCCGTTGAGGGCTTCTCGGGACACCGCGACCCGTTCAGAGGGGGCTCGTCACCGCCGCTTGATGAGTACTCGATGGTAAACATCGTGACTCACGTTGACCTGGACCAGCACTGGTCTTTCCCGAAGGCCGCTTTCTTCTCTTTCATGGTCGACGACGCCCACCGTCCCATCATTGAGAAATTTGGCCGGTACCCTTACCGCAACGCCATCGAGGGCAGAGACAGCACGGCTGATGAGCTCGAGTGGATTCGGGAGACCGACCACTTCGCCGAGGCCGAACCAGAGGTCGCGAAGCATGTGAGGCGCGATATGGCAGCTGGAACATGGACGCCACTAGGCGAGGGCGAGAAGACACTGGAAACAGACGCACTCGTAACTATTTCGCCCGGTGCGAGCTTAAGCATCGCCATACGGACGGAACCTGTATAAAGGCATGTCAAGCAGGATGACTTCCAAAGCTTGTTCAGTTGGCACAGGCATGGCACGTCTTGCGGTCAGCAACATGAAGGGGCATTCGCCCAAGGACCAGCTTCACAATAGTTGACCTCCGAAGCCAACCCAGTACCATTCTCTGGTCTTCGGGCCTCCTTTTCTTAGCTCGATTGCGGCCGCTAATGAGCACTACCATAACATCAAGGGGATTGTGGGGTTGTCTGCCCGGCATGGCCTGCATGGCCGCATATGGCTCGGCAGCAGTGATCCCTAGCCCAAAATAATGTGGGTCGACGATGGCCGTACAGCCGTCTTACGGCCCCCTTTTTCGCAAGCTATATCGCTGTGAATACCTTTGACTTGCTTGACGGCAAGCGTTCCTCCGTCTGTTGATTCGCCGGGCAGGGAGGTCCATTGCTCACCTTCCTTGTCCTTGTGTCCTTATGATCGGCAATAATGTGGTGAAAATTGGCGGCCATGACACCAGGCATGAATTAACCCCGGATCGCCATGCCTCGGTACCAGAACCGAAATCGATTAGCGCCGGCTCTCACGATGCTTCAGCATCACAAGCATTGCGGGGACCGTCCAATTTGCGGCTCACCAAATTACGGGACGCTACCATCCTAGGGGCAGTCATTTGAGCTTGATCGCACCTCGACACAGTTCACATCCCTCCACCACGGAGTAATGGCCTCCGCCGAATCACCGGCGACCAGGCCTTGATAGATATAAAATGCTATGCTGCCCCAAGTATGTAATGAATGACTAGCTTGGCAATATCTTGCGTCAAAGAACCTGTCTTTTCTTTTGCTTCAGGACAGTATGCGGTTCCTCAATGTCGTCCTTGGCGCAGCTGCCGTTACTTCAGTGGCCGCTGCACCAACCACCACTGGCAGCAGCGAGACATCTGTAGCGAAGCGCAAGAGCAAGTTCTTGTTCACGGGCGTCAACGAGTCCGGGGCTGAGTTCGGTCAGGGCAACCTGCCTGGCACGCTTGGCAAGGACTACACATGGCCTGTCCACTCAACCATTGATGTAAGGAAAACAATTTGGATTCAACATGGCATCAACATAATCAGAACCAAACATACTGACCAAGCATCTGGCAGACTTTGACCGCCAAGGGCTTCAATATCTTCCGAGTGCCAATTTTGATGTACGTTAAGCGTCAGACTCAAGTCAATATAAATCATCTTAAATTGAACATTTGCTGATATTCACAACAGGGAGCGAATTATCCCAAATACGTTGACAGGCAGCATCAACGAGGCATACTACAACGGGTTGAACGATGTCAGTGATCCCATAAGTCCAATGATCCGAATCTGGAGCTGACATGGACCCACAGATCGTCAGCTACATCACAAGCAAAGGCGCATACGCCATCATCGACTCGCAGAACTTCGGTCGCTACTACGGAAACGTGATTACCGACACGAGCGGCTTTGGGACGTACTGGAAGACCATTGCTGCGCGATTCGCGGGCAACAGCAAGGTCATCTTTGACACCAACAATGAGTATCACGATATGGACAATGCCCTCGTCGCGCAGCTCAACCAAGCTGCCATCAACGGTATCAGGGCGGCCGGTGCTACGAGCCAATACATCTTCGTGGAGGGAAACTCCTACACCGGAGCTTGGACCTGGGTAAGTGTCCCTTCGCAGCTGGTTGCCACTGCTCCAAACAAGTGGAACAATCTTCAGATGTCATTATTCTGACATGACAACAGGTCTCCTCCGGCACTGGAGCAGCCCTGGCCTCCCTCACGGACCCCTCCAACAAGATCGTCTACGAGATGCACCAGTACCTCGACAGCGACGGCTCCGGCACGAACGCGGCGTGCGTCTCCTCCACCATCGGCAGCGAGCGCATCCAGGCCGCGACCCAGTGGCTCAAGCAGAACGGCAAGAAGGGGATCCTCGGCGAGACTGCCGGGGGCGCCAACAGCCAGTGCATCTCGGCGCTGACGGGGATGCTGCAGTACATGGAGGACAACACCGACGTGTGGGAGGGATGGCTGTGGTGGGGAGGTGGCCCCTGGTGGGGGGACTACATGTTTTCCATGGAGCCGCCGAGTGGTACTGCGTATACCTCTGTGCTGCCGAGCATCTCTCAGTTCATCTAACTTCATTCACCTTTTGATGGAGCGGACGGCTACTCAAGTCGTGTGCCTAATGAGTGCGGGACGGCCGACTTCGTGGCTCGATGCTCAGGTAAGGCGACGGGTGCTGCGGCTTCTCTAAAAATGTAAATAATTCTATATTTGAAAACCTGAGGAGATGTTGCCTGATGACCGTACATTGCCTCTTTTCTCTTTTTCTCCGGGAAATTGTGCTCTTTTATCTGTCCGCGCAGTTCGAATCAAGCACTTGCGCACCAGGTGGATGGCACATTTATTTGAAGCACCCACATCCCGGTGCTGACTTCTTCTTGACTCTGACGATAACTCTACTTTCCCGTATTTATCACAAATTCGCGAAATAGATAGGCGAGCCTATTTTGTTTGGCATTGCGCAGCTATGGGCTTCTCCGGCCTGACTCGCCGGGGTAACAGATGTTGGGGGATCGTCGCGGTCGAAGATCTCGGGGCAGGGGTTAACCTTGAGTGATGCAATTCCACCACTCACCGTCAGCTCGACATACACCTAAAGAGCCTGTCAAGCCGTTCGAGAACATCAGTTGGACGGGGCTGTGCTTTTTTTCTGGAGTCCGCCGGGAATACGCCATTTCTCGACATCCATCCGGGAGGATCGAAACGTTCATCTGGAAGTGTTTCTAAGATTGCAGGGGGTCTCGGGCGAGTCAAATCCATCGGCCGTGTGCGTCTGCACCTTAAGATTAAAGTGTATCGCGTGGGTTCGGTGGGTCCACGCTCCAGACTCACCGTTTCGACGTGCGGGTAGGGCTATCGTCGAGCCACCAGGGCCACCGGATGCTCGCAGCACAGGATGAGATGACTTGTCACAGACTGGCAGCGGTATCTCGCGATGCAGATCCTGTCTCGTCATGTGCAGTGCTACACGCCCCGTTGATCACTCGCCTTGACTGCGGGCCGTGAGGTCGGAAGAGGCAAGTCGCTGCGCACCGGAAGGACTACCGAAGTGAGCCTCTGCTCAGGGCCCCGAACTAGCCCCATATATATCCACAATTCCCGGTGAATCTCATTTCACGGTAGCGACTGTGAGCTCTTGGCGCACACTTAAGATCTGGGGCAGATCGCTTGTGCAAGGAGATCAGTTGGCCATTCATCCCTTCTCTTCACCGACCTTGTACATTCGTTTCAAACAACAGTCAGGATGGGTAACACCGCCAGCACACCGTCAACGCCCGATGTTCCAGCCAATTCGCGGCTGACTCCGCCAGCCGGCAGCATCACTGTGTGCACGACGGGAGAATGTGACTGGCCTACCGTATGTGCCAGTAAAAAATGTCTCGAAGGATATTCTCACTAATACTCTTGCAGATCTCATCCGCTGTGAACAGCATCTCCAACACGTCCACAGACCCGACGACTATTTTCGTCTATAATGGAACCTACACGGAGCAGGTGTATCTGCCCCCGAAGGCCGCCAAGGTGACCATCTACGGCGAGACCTCCGACACCACCAGCTACCACGGCAACACTGTGACCCTGCAGTTCAACTCTTCCCTTGCCGTCGCGCCAAATGACGAATGGACCGCTCCCTTCATCAACGAGTCGCCCAACACCGCCGTCTACAACCTCGACATCCGCAATCTCTGGGGCGAGGGCTACCAGGCCGTCGCCATATCCGCCTATAACACCAGCCAGGGCTACTACGGGATGGGCATCTACGGCTCCCAGGACACCCTGCTCGCCGAGGTCGGCAACCAGATCTACGCCAACAGCTACATCGAGGGCATGACCGACTTCATCTTCGGCGAGCACGCGCGGGCCTGGATCGTCAACTCGACCGTCGCCAGCAACGGCTACGGCTGGATCACCGCCAGCGGCAGGGTCGACGAGAACGACCCGAGCTGGTACGTCATCACCGACAGCGTGGTGACGACGGCCGAGGGCTTCGAGGTCGAGGACGGCAGCGTCTTCCTGGGCCGCCCCTGGAGGAACTGGGCCCGCGTCACGTTCCAGCGGTGCGAGATGGGCAGCCACATCAACGCGACAGGCTGGGCCGAGTGGACCACGGACGAGCCGCAGACGGACAAGGTCACCTTTGAGGAGTGGGACAACACCGGTGCGGGCTCGGACACGAGCGAGAGGGTTAGCTACTCCACCGTGAGGAACTCGCCGCTGCCTATTGAGTTCATCCTGGGTGCCGACTACCGGGACTGGGTTGATGAGCTGTATCTGCCTTCTGTGTAAGACATGATAATGCAAGGTCGGCCGGAGGGCCGAGTGTCTTTTCGTCCTGTACATAGTTTCAAATCGCCACTGGTCTGGTGCGATTCTAGGCTCAGCCAGGGTGTAGTCTTTGAGTTCAATAATTGCATGTCTTTGCATGATGACTACCGAAAGCGCAGCGACACTGATCACGGATCCCGTTTGAAAGGTTTCCAATGAGTAGAAAGAATGTGTCGGTGTAGGTATTTACAGTGCACTGTACTGTCAAGATCGTTCTGAAGAATTCTTAATTTTGGTAAATAGTGCTATAGTGGAACAGCATAGGGCCTCCCCCTCCTCCCTCGCCTCCCACTTGGACAGACCCAGTCATTTTCTTCCCACATAACTTCCCAATCATCTATTTCCATGGCTTTGAACCAGAATATTCCTAACTTAACAAGGCCGTTGCTTTCCATATGTCTCCTGACCTTATCTTCGTTTGTGCGGTCATCGTGAGCAGCCAGAGGACGTCCCATCTTCATCTTGACAAGTCCGCTGTCATCTAAAGGGCTCCTGACGTACTCTTCATCTTTGCAACCGGGGTGCGCTGTGGCTCCAATGATCACGTCCGCTGTTCGCACCATCTCCTCGGCCAAAATGGAATTTCGCGCACACGGACAGTAGTACAACTGTCGTCCTTGTGCTTCTCCCCATTTCACGAAGACGTTCCACCAATACGCATGCTTCAAAACCAAGAAGTAGAAGCTTTCCATCCTCAGACCTTCCTTATACTTAACCATCCTCATCTGCTCCTTCTTCCCATCGGTGCTATCCCTCGTCCACACGCCCACGTCCTTCACTGGGGGTTGACGAATGTGCATACGCCGCCAAGATGCATCGCGTCGATAGAATGCAATCCTTCGTTGTCCGATGGGGAGCGCCTCGATGGCCAGATCGTTGATGCCGCGGTGGTCTGTCGTGCCAGCAAAGTCGAACAAAATCGGAAACAGCTCCACCAAAAGAGGGTTAAATGTGACTTCCTCACTCCCCGCTGGCTTCTCCTCGATCTTAAAGAAGAGTGCCCTCTGCAGTAATTTCGACCCTTGGATCAAGTCTCGCCACTGTCGGCACACTCGGATTGCTGATGTGAGGAGGCAGCGCATGTCCAGGCAGAGAAGAATTGGTTCGAGCAGCTCCGGAATGGTGAGGACCATGCTGACAGATGGCTCGTCTGTAGGAAGTCTTGTGCACTCGCTCATACTGGAGAAAGCTGGTATTGCCAGGTGGTATGAAGATGCGTCGTGGAAGGCGATGTCCCGGAGCTGAGAACAAAAGTGTTAGATTTTGAAGCGCTGCGATTGCCACTGTCTCTCACTATTTATAATGACTGGACACTTCTTGGCTGTTGGTGATCATGTTAGTTCCACCGTGCACGTGATGACAACTCTAGGCACCAGTAGTGGATCTCGCCCCAAGGCTACACTTCATACAGGAAATCGTCTTTCGTCAACAGTCACTAGAAGAATTTGCGATCTCTTTGAGAGTCCAATATGAGTCAGAAATTCAAGATACCGTTTACCCGAGTACTGGGTACTTTGTCAGCACTATGCTCTTCAGTTGTTTTTAGCACATGTGTGCTGTAGGTCTGATATAAAGACGATGTAAAAGTTTGATCAGAGTCCATTAGTCGCGGAATTCAATTTGCCGAGATGGCCTCTATGTAAGTGATGAAAAGGCTAAAGGGCGTGGAGGGAAGAAACAACAGCATTAGTTATTGTTAGCCGCATAGATAGGCTTGGTGAATGTGGTGCATACGGCAGAGTTTCAAGATTCGGAATACCTGCTCGGCTTTTCGTTAGGAAAATAACCAGAGACCTAAGGAGATCTGGTCTAAACATCAAGAACATCCAAAAGCAGCAGGCTTGACAAGCCACTCGTCCTTCCATTCGTCAATAAAAGCCAGTGAACTAAGTGTATCATCAAGACTGTCGTCGTCCATCTCCTGGTACAAGGATACTGCGTTTGAAACGCGGTTGAAAGCTAATGTAGAGCATTAGAAATTGGTGATACAGTTGTAGACATCCCCCTTCTTTCAGCTGTAGCGTATACTCACATGGTTTGGAGGATCTGAAGCCATCGGGGATGCTGCCCGCACAGTGTAGATGAGCTAGAAGCAGATTGGAGCAGAACAGACTCCTTTGCACGAGCTGGCGAGGACCTTCGGGGTGTTTCCACTTGTACGCCTGCAAAATTTCCCAATGACACCTGTTAGTAGTGTGAGGAAAAAAGAAAAAGGAGGCCAAAAAATCGTGCTCACCTCCTTGTCGTGCTTCAGCCAGTACATCAGCCTCCAGATGTCCTTCTCGGTGACACGCAGGATCAAGAAGACGGTCGAGAAGATCTCAGTCCAGGCGCACGTCTTCTGTTTCATGGCCTTCTGGAGCTCTTTCAGAAGTTGCAATTCTACCCGAGCAACGTGTGCCTCGATCCGGCTGTCAATCTGGTTCTGCAGGACCCTGGGTGCTGGCAGCGTCTGATGGTAAGGGCTCCCCGGATTGTCTACCCGGAAAATGCCAAGAAGCGGGTTCTCAGGGGCCTGCCACCCCTTCATCAAGAGCCTCGTGGCCGTCCAAAGCTGCAGTGCAAGAGGGAGCAAGGTAATCTTTGATCAACTCAGCATGTCTTCAGGACGGGCATCGACCGGACAATCGTAGAACTGAAAGACTCACGCTTTGGGACGCCGTCTGGATGATAGCCTGGAGCTGTGGGTTGTTCTTAGATGCTTCTACTGCGCAGTACGGGATACACTCGGTGATATAGCGGGAAATGGCATCGTCGGACGGGGTCGAGCTGAGACCCAGTGCCGCCGTCTCCTCGCACCGCCAGCCAGTCGGTGTCTTGCCCCACAGCTGGATCTGATCCAGCTGATTTGGAATGAATTGACGGCTCTTGACCGGGAGGATCGGTCCATCCTCATAGTGATACAGGTTCATGTTTATCTCGCCTGGAATCCACGACAGATCTCCCCATCTCATCTTGGATTGATATATGCCGACATTCCCTTGTAAAGGATCAGCTTAGGCGGCACGATGCCTTTCTACCCCTGTCCCTTTACTACGGGGTTTAGCTCACATTTTTTGAACACTGGCTCGTCGGCAAACCGGACGCGCACACAAAGATGAGCCGGGATCGAACTGAGCAGACATTGCAGACAACGGGCGCTAGAGTCACACTGAGGCAGATTTTAGCCAATGACAGGCGGTTTCAAAGCAGAATTATCAAAATCTGTCCTAGGTTACCTTTCTCTTAGAAAAGTAGCAGAATACGCAGGCTGTTTGCCGGCCAGAGGGCCTTTTTGCGACGGTGGAGGATGCCTCTCGCCCATTCACCACTGATGATGGTGTGTGAGGTGTGACACTGGAATTGACGGGCGTTGAATCAGCAGAAAGGTCAGAGTCAAGGTCTAGAGTGACTTGAATATCGTCATGCTGGCTGACCAGAGGTGCCGTGAAAGTAGGCGACGTCCATGATGGGTGCGTGCGTTCGGAACATGTTGCCATTCCTCACTGTGGTTGAGGCCGTCAAAACTATACCTCGCAAAGTTTGGGTGATTCGCAGCGTGCCAGAGCCTGAACATGTCGGCGACCACATGCATCGAATGGCTCTGATATGCATGGCTCATCCAACTGTGAGTCTCTAAATCCCTCTATCTATCGATTGAATCTTACCTGACCTTTTGCAGTTTACCGACAGTGAAAAACTAAAGGCTATCCAACTGGCCTTGGTTCATGATGCTGGCGAGGCGAATTGTTGGGGACATCACTCCGAGTGACGGCATCAGTCGAGGTACCTTGGAGTTGTTCAGATCTGGCATGGTCATCGTCCAAAACCTGATCAAATCTTTCTAGAGCAGAAAGCACTTCGAGAGAATCTTGCATTCAAGTTCTTCGACTGTCTGATCAAACCGTGCAATCCAGGGTTTGCTGTCGAACTTGGTCAGCTCTGGCGTGAGTATGAAGACAAGACCAGCGAGGTTAGCAAATTTGTCAACCAGGTCGACAAATTCGAATGCGTGCAACAGGCGGCCATCTATGACAAGCGATACCGCGGCGAGATCCCTGTTGAAAATTTCAAATATCTGACCAAGCAAATCACCGACCCATGGCTATCCACGATGGCCGACAAGACCCTCAAAGAGTGGGAGGCGAACAAGGCGAGACGGGAAAACACGCCCTGCATCATATTTGTCATCGGTGAGTCAAGCACACTTTTGACCGTAACCAGGAGCGACCCATCCTGACCAGCACTAGGCGGCCCTGGTGTTGGCAAAGGCACTCAATGCGCTCTCGCTGCGAAGGAGTTCAACCTGGGACACCTCTCACTCGGCGATCTTCTGCGCAGTGAACGCTCCCAATCCGGATCCATCTTTGGCGAGTTCATCGATGAGAGCATGAATGAGTCCGTAGTCGTCCCAGCACTTCTATCCATGATGCTCCTCAAGGATGCAATTGAAGCTTCTTTGGCGGAAGGAAAGGCGGGCATTCTTCTTGATGGTTTCCCACGCAGCGTGGAGCAAGCTTCTGCATTCGAGGAAGAGGTATGCACCGGTAGCCCAGATACACATTCTTATTTGCCTGTATGGAGCCCATTGTGAACTGACATGGGGCAACAGATAGCGAATCGCTACTCGACCATCTCTCTCGAGTGCTCCGTTGACGCTATGGTCGCTCGCATCAAGACAAGAGCATATTCGGACTCTGCTCGGCCCGATGACGACCTGGAGGTTGTTACAAGGCGCTTAGACACCTTCAACAAGTCCAACAGTGCTGTGACGAAACATTTGAAGGCCAAGCCTTTTCATACTGTAAGAGTCTGGAGAAATCTTCTGCAAGACTGGCAGAACTAATGCAATTACTCAGATCGACTGCGGGGGATCGCCTGATGAGGTCCATGTTGAAATGAAGAAGCTTGTTGGGCAGATCCTGGCAGAGAACAAGGCTAAGAAAGAAAGTCCTTAGTTTATGCCAGTTGCCGCAGGATGATAATGTCGTAAGCTGTAACACACCCCACTCATTGGGAAAGAGGGCGACGGCTAGGGTGTGGGACCCTCATACACGAGAGTATCTCAGTCTCGAAGCTAAGTATTTCAAGGAGAAGGGCTCTTGAAAACAGGGGAATGGCGTAAGTTCCAAGTGGTAGACCCGAATCTTCTCTTATTCCGTGAGTTGTTATCTGTGGTATCAAGCATCTATAAGCTGCCTTTGCCAACTCGACTGCGTTCCTAGAGCATAGTACCTCGTCATTTCAAGGACACAAAACACGGTCCATCTGGTACTCCCCGGGCTTTGAGCTGTGGTGTAGACAATGGTAGAGTTCAATGAGCCAAAGAGTCCTAGATGGGAATTACAGGTTTGGCAACCATCAACCCGATCAGACTTCTCGCGACCTCCGCAGCGGCCAAGCAAGTAGTCTCCCCATTATTGTCGTATACAGGGGCAACTTCGACGACGTCGGCTCCAACAACATTGAGTCCAACCAAGCCATCTAGAATGGTCAATAATTCGCGGGTCGTCCATCCACCGGGCTCCGCGGTGCCGGTTGCCGGTGCAAAGGCCTGTCGAAGATCAATATCAACTTTCACGACAAGATTGGCCTGAAAGAGTTACTCACCGGGTCCAGAACGTCAATATCCACCGTGATGTAGACGTTCCCGGCGCCCACCCTATCCTTAAGTTTCTTAATGACGCCCCTTGCCCCAAGCTCGTCAATGTCGCGAGCAGTGATAATCTCAAACCCACACTGGACGTCGTTTTTCAGATCTCTGTGTTGACTTCCAAGTGGTGCCCGAATGCCAGCGTGGATCGAGGAGTCGTTTGATATCAGACCTTCCTCGTGAGCGATGTGGAGGAACGTTCCGTGGTTCACAGATGCGTAGTCTGTAATGCCTCCTCCAAGGACTGTCGGGTTCCAAGTGTCGATGTGCGAGTCAAAGTGGATCACATTCACAATTCCCCAGTGGTCGATTGTAGACCGGAGAGCGGCGAGGGTGACGGTGTGATCCCCGCCCAGCATTAGGATGCGAGGCGTCTTTGCGATCGATGCGTTGCTCGCCGTGCGTCCGGTTGTGATCTGACAGGTGGTGAGCATGTGGACCCACGATATATGTAGAAATGAGGAAATCACCTTGTAAGCCTTTCCAAGCTGTTTCAAAGCCATGGTGTTGTCCACGAAAGTCAACGGGGCATCACCGCAATCGACAATTTTGGCCCATTCCTCGAACGAGTTTCGGCCCGAATAAAAGCTCCACGAATGAGGTCCTCGTATCCGACGTGAGCCGTCACGTATTCCATGCGGTCCAAATCGCGCCCCAGGTCTGTATGATGTGGCCGTATCGAAGGGTGCTCCTAAGACAGCGATGTCATACTTTCCAACATCCCCATCGGCCTTTGCATCGAAACACGGTACGTATGGCAAGTGAGCGAAGGATGTGAGCCCACCCACGGAATCCGTGGTCAGGTCGATATCGTCATCACTTTCGCTCTGAGGTCGGATCGGTATCTGTCCAGGCAACCGATCTATCCCGAAGACTGGAGGGAAGACTATGTCACGAGTATCGCCGAGGCCGACGAGAGACAGGATCAGTGCGCTAAACAACATTTTCATGGATGATATGCACAGGGAAACATATGCTGAGCAGAAATGATGCGACGGGAGACTATCATACTGTAATGACGGGAGGCTTTGATATCGGCATGGCATCGACATATCAGCCCTTATCTCGCCGTTGTGGTGCACCACCACCAAGAACCAATGACGCTCAAGACTAAGTCCAAGACGGCAGGTCAGCGCATACACAGTCCTACCAGATCGACTTTCCCGCTATCGAGGTAGTACGAAGTGAGCCCTATGAGTGCACAACAATTAAAGTCCGGCGAACCGGCAGCCTGAGGTAGCTCGGCTTATCGTGTATACTGACTGAATCACGGCAGTGCGCCAAGCCGTGACTAACTTACCGCTACTGCTTCCCACCCCTAGCCTCCCAGCTCACCAACGCCGCTGGACTGTGAGGCACTTGTGTTGCCACGCATTTCAACTATGCTTGGCAAACGCCCAAAAAGTGGTCCTGATTTCTTGAACCATTCAACGTGATACTGACGACTTAGGTCAGCATTGAGAATTGGATTAACTAGTGATGACGAACAGTGCTATTCGCCGAAGGTAAAGTCTGAACGATGTCGAAACGGCATCTCACTTATTCCTTGACTACAAACATGTTGAATGGCCACGTCAAGTCTTTTTCACTTTTCGTGGCAATTGCGGCAAGAAATGGAGCCTCCGGGTGAGGTAAAGTTGCAAGTGACATTTCTGACATTATCAACACTATTAAGCTAGGCCTAAAATTTATACCAGGCGAGGCCATGCAAGTACTATCGAGGCACGCAGAAGTCTTGTGATTGTAGTTCACTTGGTGGGTTTTCAATGTCGACTGAATTCATCTGAAATTGACCTGCTGTTATCAGGTCCCATTCACGAGTAACGTGTTTTGAATCTTCATTTGAAGACTCCTCGAAACGCAATATCAAAGAGCTCTTCTGGGCCTTAGAGTTGGTACATGGCTATGCGCTGTGCAGGCCGTGTTGTCGCACCCCCTGATGGGAGATGAGACGTGGTTTCTAGGCTAGTTTCCATGGAATGATTGCTTTTCCTCCCAATAGACAAGTAGTCTCGTAGCTACCTAGAATTCATCTCGTTCCCCCGCGAATCCAGCATGGCCCCAGAATCATACGACACCATCACCACGAACGGCACAGTCGGGGCCGAGCCACCTTGAAACGCAACGATAACGCCCATGGCATCCCCTCCGTCCTCCACCGCCGCGACAGGCTTGGGGAATGCCGCGGGATAATGGGCGAGCCTCTCGCTCAGCTCCCTGTTCGCCCGAGCCTTCGCGTCAGCAGCGGACAAATAGCACCCGACGAGCTGCATATCCTCCACGCACATCCCCCCACCGGGCCGGGGCGACTGGGCAAACTGGCCCGCGGCGTCGAGGAACGGCTCGGCCGAGATGACCTTGTACACGGGACCGGGGAGGCACCGCCTGAGCGCGGCGTCACGCACCCGCAGCAGCTCGACCTGCACTGCGTGCTCCGGGATCTCGTCGATGGGGCCGGTCACGTGGCAGAACTGGTTCAGCAGCCGGCCGTTCTCAGTGGCGGCGTTGAACAGCTCTGTCCCCTCGGAGGACTCTGCGAGCCGTGCGAGGAGGTTCGGCAGGGCGGCCTCGAGGACGTGGAACGGGCCCGAGATGGCGATGTCGTGGATCGCGGGGATGGATGTGCGGAGGTAGTAGACTTCGTCTGAGTCCTGCGGCGGTGTGCTGGCCATCAAGGGTCTCATCCGGATGTTTGATTTTGCAGCCATTTTCCACGAGAACAGAAATTGAGATGTAGTGAAAATGGGGTTTTCATCAGCTGGGCAGAGCAGATGAATTTCATGGGGGACATTTGTGTGTCCAAGCACAATTCCCCGGGCACAGTCCTGCCTCATATATACAACGGAAGTGGGAATAAGCTCGAGCGAGCCTTTCAATTCCGCAAGCCTCTCATGGACCACACTGCTCTCATCAGTTTGTGCTATTTCGCAGTGTGAATGGCGCCCGCAGTTTGGCTGCCATTTCTTCACAAAACCTTGGCCCGAAAAACTGACTTTACAGCGTTGCAGTTGAACACCCCCACCTGCATGTCGTCTCATTTAAAAGGAGACAAGTAATTTTATACAGTCACAATCGTTGAATGTACCCGAGTGATGATTAGTTTCATATTTACAGCGCTATCATCTCCAGCTGCTTGTGATCTCTATGTCTTTTCGCCCTCGATTGCTTCTGCCAAGGCATCTATTCTCTTGACAAGGTCCTTGACCTTGAATGGCTTGCTGATTACGTCGTCCATGCCAGCCTCTTTCATTACCTTTGTCTGCTCCTCTCTCACGTTCGCACTGACGCCCAGTATAGGCGACCTGCCGACCTCGCCCTTGTCTTGCAAGTCCTTGATCTCCCGGGCCGCCGTATTTCCGTCTTTCACTGGCATCTCCTGGTCCATCAGAATGCATGAGAAACGGTCACCCTTCTCTCCCGATTGAGACCCGGCAGTCATTCCATTCCTTCCTTCAGCCCGGTCGACGACGGCATCGACGGCTTCCTGGCCGTTATTGGCCGTGAAGACCTCAAATCCGTGGTGCTGCGCGTGGCCAAGTTCAGTACTCAATTGAGGACAGGAGCGAATCCATTAAAACAGATGTTGGAAAGAGTCATAGTAAACGGAAAGCTCCTTACTTGCAATTGCTTCTTGAGCACCCTCTGATTGATCAGGTTGTCCTCCACAAGCAGCAAAGCTCTCTTTGTCTGAGCTTGATCCCCTGATTGCACCTGTGTTTTGTCTTTTGGATTGCTTGCCTGTCCGCCGGATCCTGATACAAAAAAGTCATACGGGGCTTCCCTTTCTTGGGTGTGCTGCTCGACTTCGTTGGCATCTCTCTCGGGCTCATAAACCCCTTCCTCGCCTGGTTCGCCATGGAATATGGAACTTACACGCTCGACCGGTTTGATCAACGTGGGGTTTATGTCTTGTTCCCGCTCGAGGCCTGGCTTGTCTGAAATCTTGCGGCTCACGCCTTCTCTCTTCACGTCCAAGCGCTCACCCTTGTCGGATTCGTCGATGCTTCCAAGACCAGTTTTCTGTGAATGCGGACGGCTTGGCAGACGTGGCCGCGACAGCAGATCTTCTGTAGAAATCTGCCTCACTGGCGTGCTTCTCCCCGAATCAACGGGGCTTTCATCTGGCGGTGCTGACGCGCGGCGAACCTTGAAGTAGAAGCCAAATGTAGACCCCTGTCCTTCGTTGGACCCTACGCCTATGTCTCCGCCATGCAGTTGGCATAGTTTCCTAGATATCGAAAGGCCCAAGCCGGAGCCCCCATACTTTTCAGATGTCTTGGGGGTCGCCTGGCGGAAGCGTTCGAACAGCCTCGCTTGGTCTTCAGCAGAGATGCCGATCCCTGTGTCCTTGACGGCAACCATAAGGTACAATGCTGGACCGTCGCCCCATTCTGGGCCCCGAGTCTGGTCTCGGTCTTCCTTATAGTCGCTGAAGAAGACCACATCTGGTGGATACGACTTTGGCCTGTCGACAGATGCGCCTACCGCCACTGTTATCTTCTTCTCGCCATTGGTCTTTGAAGTGAACTTGATAGCGTTGGTCATGAGATTCACAAGCACCTGCTTGATGCGAGCGAGATCTGCCACCACCCAGTCGACCCCGTGCTCGCTGAAGGTAACATCTAGGGCGTATTCAAATCCAATGCGATTGGTCTTCAGCTCGGCTTGAAACACCTTGAGCTGCTGGGAGAGAGCCCATTTTGGCTGTGAGACGCTGGGTGCAAGCGACATCATGGCGCTGTCCAGCTTCGAAAAGTTCAGAATATCATCAACAAGAACACTCTGATGTGACACGCAGACCAGGATGGTGTCGGCTGCGTCGATTATCTCCGCGACCTGATCATCTAGGGACCCGTCCCCTTTCATGGCCTTGCTCGTTTCTTTGATCTCCTCAGCAAGGTGTAGCACGGCACTGAGGGGGTTCCTGATCTCGTGAGAGACCATATCGATGAAGCGCTCTTGCTGCTGCTTGCGGTCCTTGGCGTCAGCCGCCGTACGCTCTTGCGCCAACTCGGCCGTCTTGAGCTCCGTGATGTCCACGACGGCGCAGATATATCCCGAGTTACGGGTGGAATTCAGGGGCCTAAGCAGAAACATGCGCCACTCATCGTTCTCGGGCTGGTCTGGGTCGTTTCTTTCGCCTTCGTCGCCGGAAACACACCTGAAATCGACCTTGACGTCCCTTCGTTCCTTGAACGCCTCACGATACTCTGACATCACCCGCTCATAATCGCGGGGATCGATGCTCTCGGGCCAGGAGCGAAACTCTCGGGACGTTTTCTTTGTTGTCAGGCTGAAAAATTGGTCGTTGACGAAGACAGCCTCGGCCTAAGTGCTCGTGTCAGCAGCAACGTACCTCTGTCTATTCAAGGTCTCACCACGTCCTGGGGCGCATGGGACCCGGAGAAATTAAGCACTCACGTTATAGTTCAGTATAGCCAGGCCTGTTGGAAGTAGCTCGGCAAAACGCTGGAAGAGCTGACTCTGTTTTAGGTCAATGTGACCATGCCTCGCGACCGCATCGGATGAGTCGCGATCAGACGGGTGAGGGGGAAAGGCCTTGCTGAGGATCTCATCCTGGTCGGCTTCTGACTTGTCGAGGAACTCGTTGTTCTGACTCCTTTGCTGGTCACCTGGATATTCGGCATCGGAGTTCTGCCCAAGGAGTTCATTATCAAGCGAGCGTTGCGAAGACGGGTTGTCAAGTGACTGACAAAATGCCCCCTGTCGATGGCCTCTGTCATCAAGCAGAGGGCAGATGATGACGGATGCGCCGAAGGACCGTCCACGCGTATTCTGCTGGGAGAAAACATCTCCAGCTGTGCGTGAATCCGAGTTAGCCCAGATCGTGGCTTACACCGATGTCTAGGCGAGCCGGCCACGGGATCGCGGCCAGGACCAGGAGACAAGCACGTACCTATCCTGACTGAGCGGCCGGTTACTGCTGACTGTAGGGCGCTGCGGGCTTCGCCCCGATAGTAGTCAATGGCGGGATGGCCCTGTCCATCGTGATAGTTGGTGGCGGCGCCCCAAGCAAAATTGTGGACGAGCGAGAGTTGTGCCCCCCAGAAGACGGCAGCGGGATGCGGCAAAGCCTTGATGAGATTGACGTAGGAGGTCAGAGACTGCGACCATTCGGACGTCGGACCAAGCGCAGTCCTGGACCTAGGGGCAAGTCAACTGACCAGCACCTACAGTGTATTAAACATGTGGAAGTAGAGCAGCAAAGAGGGTAGGCATTCCCATGCGGGCCCGTGCATGCACGTGAGAGCCAGCTGCTGAAGGACAGAAGAAACAGAACAGGCAGAGCTGGGGAGACAACCACTCACCAGTCCTCCTTGCCCAAGTACTCGGAATTAAGGTCGAAGACGGACAGACCAGCGTTGGCGAGCTGCTCGAAGTCATGGTCTTGCATGGGTGAGTTGCTGAGCAGGAGTCCCCACGCATGCGCGGAGCCCTGAGAGTCCCCGGCGGCGGGATGCAGAGGTTAATGGAGAGGTCCAGTGCAGCGCAGTACAAGGAGATACCAAGGCCTTACGAGGCTCACACCGTGGGGACTGGCAACGGAAGTGGAAGCAGGAGCAGCGGCACCATGAGGCAGCGGGTATCGACAAGTGTGCGGTCGGAGGTACCCAGGCAGGGTGTGGATATCGATTCGTTAGACGAGCGGTTGGATCATCCGACTCTTCTCGTCCATCCCTCTGAATACGTTGGTAGTCAGCGTGATGCAGGAGGCCGGGCGTGGACCCAACTTTGACCATGTGCTGAGAAGGCGGAGCTGATTACAAGAGATGGCTGGTAGTGACTGCTGGTAGACTGTCTACACACACACACATACACACGGTTGGAGTTGGGCTGGCGACGACGTTTGACGTGGATGGTGACGGTGACGGTGACGATGACGAGGCTGAGACCGCGCGACTGGGACTGGAACTGAGACTGGCTGCCTTGTGGGCGGGTGCTCCCAGACTGCCAGACAAAACTTGGGCGACTGTCAAACCAAACCAAACTGAACCAAGCTGGACCCTTGAGGTGAGGTTGTGTGCCCTGGCACATTACGTCACTCGGACCCGACCTGGTCGCGCCTTCCTGTCTCTAGTAGCCATCTGCACCGGAGTACTCTTCACCACGCTACCATACAAAAATAATACAGCTTTGTATGGCGGGCGTCTCCAGTAGCGTGTGGGAGAGGGGGAAATGATGGGCAAGTGACCACCAGCATTGTTTTTTGTCATGTACCAGCATGGGATTTGTTTGCATTGACTTTGGTGATCTCGGAGCTGGAGCTCCCTGCAAGACAACCTGTCCCCTGCCTGCCCGACTGTCTGCACTGGGATAAGGTACCTAAGTACCTAGGTATTTAAGTACATTACAAGGTATCCAGTCAGACCTGGGTGTCCTCGGCAGATTCACGCATTGGTGCTCTCCACCTTCCTTCCAAAAGTTGTTCAGATGGCAAAAGAGAAGGAGAGAAGGCTGCGGGCAGGTGCAGCATGCACTCAAAGGCAGGAGGAACTAACAAGTCCAGCACTACGGTCTGACGCTCCGAGACACAGTAGGGACCCTGGCTACCTGGGCAGGTACTGAGGTACCCCCATACTGATCGATTCTCCGAGTGTCAATCGGTAAAACATGGAGACTTTAACGTGTACTGTACTCCGTCAGGGTGCCAGGTGAGAGTGTAGATCCATTCTCGAAGGCTAGTCTAGAACCTCGAAGATGCATAGAGGGCACGCCACACTTGGGATCGACGTGAGCAGTCGGCCAGTTACGTCGTCTGCTGGCTGCTAGCTGCATTAAGTGGGTACCGCGCATCATCCACCCCCGAGCCAGGTACGCTGTGACCTGACGTCGTCTTGCATCGGGCACGTACCCTGCCTGCTCCTCGGCACCCGCCA
>JACBFG010000009.1:249508-280557 GCA_013435955.1 Diaporthe sp. HANT25 | reverse complement strand
CCCTTGTGGTCGTCCACGGAGACTGTCTCGCCGGTCTTGTAATGCCTTATCACAAACTGTCAGAAGACGGACCTAGAACGAGTTTTACCACCAGGACTCACTTGTATATCATGGGATGCCGCGACTTATTCCGGAAGGCAATATCGGGGCTCAGCGCGTTGTCCACACCAAGCCTATCCAAAGTCCTCATTCCGTTCGGCCCAAGCGCAATCGAGGCCCCGATCTCCCTCAGTTCGCTGGCCCGCTCGTAGATTTGCACGTCGACGCCCGGGTGGCTCTTGAGAGCGATGGCTGCGCCAAGGCCGGCTATGCCGGCGCCGACGATGGCGACCTGAAGCTTGGTTGTGTCCGACATGGTCAGGTCCCTGGCGGAAAGGCTTGATTGTCGCCGCAAACTGCCTCTAGCAAGGGCAAGTGGTTAACTTATTTCTAGACTACATATCTATCTTTGATTTCTATAATCGCACATGTGATAACTGTACCGCGATCGGCGCCCTTCGAGATGTTGCATCAGGACGCTCGATGGCGTCAGAGGAGATAGGGATGGCGAGTGCCTATCAGACCACCCACACAAATCCATCATCTCTCAGAATTCATAATTTTCTATCTAGAAGTCCCCAACAACGATACTGTGGTTGGGAGATGGTTATGATATGGAACCCCACGCTGACTGGCTACATGATCTAGTCCCGGCAACGGCACTACATATCCACTGCGCGTAATTCTGGGACATCTCGCAATCCATGCGGGGCGTCGCGAGCGATGATGCCACTCGCTATTCCGCCTGGAAGCTTGCAGGTAGGTCGCATCTTGAGCGTAATCGTGTGTGGATGTGTAGTCATAGAGGAATGCGCAACCTTGGCCCCTAATGTAGAATTTCCAAGATTGCCAAGCCATAAAACTATGTTTCGCTCTTCTCTCTTTTTCGTGCCAATTTCTTTTAAGACAGTCAAGTAATTCACAATGGCGACACCTAAAGTGCCATTTGCAGAGACGACATCTAGCGAGGATGGATCCGAAGTGGCAGTGCCCAAGCTGCTCGATCGCTACGCTGACGAGAGTTACAAACTTCTGTCGCAAGTCAAGGTCGAGCCGCCCACCCCGGAGGAGGCGGAGAGGATACGCAAGAAGTGTGTCCGCTGGGTGATACCATTCATTTGTCTTGGCTATCACTTGATGTATGTGGACAAGCAGACTGTGAGTGATGAGGAGAGCAATTCTGGACTGTAGCAGAATACGGATAGCTGATAACTATGAATATATGTAGCTAGGCAACTCTTCCATCCTCGGTATCATCGACGATGCACATTTGACCACCGACCAGTACAACTGGCTGTCTTCGATTTTCTATCTCGGCTACTTGCTTGCAGAGATACCGCAGAATATGGCGTTGCAACGTTTCCCTGTGGCCAAGTACTTGGCGGTAAACCTGATTGTCTGGTGAGTTGCTGAAGAAGCTTGTGCCTTGCCGGCTTTTCGCAATAATGAAAGCTGACGTTGGTTGAATGTATTTCAAACAGGGGTGGGATTTTGTTGCTACATATTCCGTGTAACAGCTTCGGCTCACTTTTTGTCGTTCGGATCCTCCTAGGCCTTGCAGAGGCATGCATCGTGCCGTCATTCTTGATAATTCTGTCCATGTTCTTCACCTACGATGAGCAAGGTGTTTTGATGCAGATCATGTGGGCATGCGGCAACTCGAGCCCCATCACGTCGGGTCTCCTGTCGTATGGCGTCCTATTCATCAAGACGGGCAGCTTTGCGCCTTGGAAGTGGTTTATGGGTTCGTGGTTGCTCCCTAATTCATATGAACACACGCAGGTTCTGTCGCTCACAAGTCATCAACACCAACACAGTTATTACCGGAGGGCTCACGGTGCTGTATGGCGTCCTCGTGTGGTTCTTCTTTCCAGACAACCCAGCATCAGCCCACTTCTTGACCAAAGAAGAACGCGCACAGTCCATCCTGCGCATCGCATCGAACCACTCGGGTATCGAGCAGAAGCGATTCAAGAAGAGCCAGTTCATCGAGGCCCTCCGGGATCCCAAGACATGGCTCTTCTTCCTCCACTCCTGGTCCCAGGAGATGGCCAACGGACTCACGAACCAGTACTCGCTAATCATCAAGTCGTTTGGGTTCAGCACACTCAACACCACCCTGCTGGGCTGTATTAATGGCCTGACGGCACTCGCGTCTCTTGGTACGGCAGCCTTCATTCTCTCGAGAACGAAGAATGCGCGTGCGTGGCTATCTGCTGGTGCATACATCCTGCCGATCGTGTCTTGCATATTGCTGATTGCGCTGCCTTGGAGTAATCGTGCAGGCCTTCTGGCAGCCATATATATGCGGGCTCCTGGGGGTATCGCCTACAGTGTCGTCATGATATGGGCAGCCAACTGTTCGGCTGGACATACAAAGAAAACAACCGGTAAGCTCTTACAGCTGGGTTTCATTGCCATGCTGCCCTACATGGCGTCTTGTCCCTCTATGAGTTATAACTAGTGCTGACCATTTCGCAAAGTGATCGCGCTATACCATGTCGGTTACGGGCTGGGAAATATCCTATCACCGCAGCTCTTCCAGGGCAAGTACAAGCCCAGGTATATCGAGACTTGGTGGGTTATTCTGTGGGTCGCGTGCGTGTTTCCCATGCTGCTGGTATTGTACCTACGGTACTACTTGAACAAGGAGAACAAGCGGCGCGACTCACTTGCGCAGAGGGGAGAGATCAGGGAGACTGGGGTGGTCGAACATGTCGATGAGAGTGGCAACCGGACGGAAGAGGTCGTGGATGCAAGGCAGTTGGACCTCACGGATAGGGAGAATCTGGCTTTGTGAGTGAATTCCTTTCCTTGATGACTACTTCTAGCTTCCCGAAGAACCATTGAGAGACCGTGATGCTAACACGCAACAGCCGTTACGTGCTTTAGATTGCGAGGTTTGATTAAATGACTACTTCAAAGGCTCCGAGCTGAATTGTCATTGGTGTGCCCCTTTTTTGATAGATTATCAGTGGGACGGTGAATACGAATGAAGTGGGTATTTTGAAAGCCCTGGCCCATAGAGTACGTAACACCCAGAGCGAGGCAAATAGTTCGACTTGCAGTCTGTCTGGCCAGAAGAGGTCAGGATGTGCGGGTGCTTCAATTATTGTTCTGCTCACAAGGACTGTAAGCGCAATATTGTGTATCCAGGCTGGCTTGTTGGAAGCGGATGGGTTGGACTGGAACAGTCAGTCGGCTCGATTCACCACGACAATTAATCGCGCAACAGTTGAACAAATGTAATTGTAAAACTCGCCTCTCTCAGCAAGACGCTGAATGTGTCATTTGTATAAGAGACCAGCCTGGTTTTCGTCTCCAGACTTCATGTCCATGGTCGGAAAACAAATTTAATGAGTAAAATGATATGTGCTAGATGGCTGTTTGATATAATATATAGGGGGTCTGAGAGTTGGATCAGTCTGCTCGGGTTTCAATTGAGTTCAAGTTGTTGCAGAGGTCAACTATGATTGACAATCATGCGTGTTCGAGCCGATCTTCCCCCAAAAGTGAATCCAAGGAAACTTTGCCAAATTCCCAAGGCAGACTTTCTCAATACAAAGGTCCAGAGAAGATATTTTATACTCGGCAACCAAAATGTGCCTTGGACCGTCGCATATATCTTCCCCATAGTTTGTACTCAAGCCAAGCAGATGGGACCACTGCGCCACGGGATTTTTGTTCGGCCCACCCATCCAATTGGCTTCTCAGATCCGAGAATTTGGGTTGGTCCTGGATATCATAAATGCTAGATGCTGTTTTGTTTACCCTTCAAGGCCTATGCAGCTTGAGCCACGCCACCCGGCGCACGTCCTCAAAGCCACGCGCCCCGTGCCGCAGCTAGCCAGGCCGGCGCTTGGTCTGGTCTCGCACCGCACATGTGAAGACGGGGGGAATGAGCCTAAGCTGCGGTGGCCGCCGCAGGTTGTTGCTGTTCCTTCCCGCAGCACTTCTTGTACTTGTGAGCCGAGCCGCAGTAGCACTTTGAGTTGCGGGCCATGGGCGCGACGCCAAAGCTGGCCGTGGCCTGGCCGGGGAGGCCACCTGTCATCTGCCTCATGAGGTCCGCGGCCTCCTGCTTGAGAGTCTTGTCGCACTCCTCATTGCCGCAGCAGGCGACGGTCATGATGATGACGAAGGGGTCCTCGGTCTTGTGAAGGTACTGCAAATGACTGTCAACCGGGGGAGCCCATGGTTTTATAGTGTTGTTGGTGTCTCTGTCTCACTTACCGACATGGGGGTGGCAACGACGGTGGTGGCGTCCCGTTTGCAGTCCTTGGACGAGCACTTGTCCTCACAGGCCTTGAGCGAGGCCTCGGCGTGCTCCATGACGATGGGCCGCATCACGGTGGTGAACATCTGGGGCATGGCAGGGTTGCCGAGGGCAGCCGGCCCGACCAGGGACGAGGGGATGTCATGCTTGAACTCAAGCTGCCTCTTCTCGCAGAGGAACTGACAGCGGACCTGCTTGGTCGTCATGGTTGGCTACTGGACCGGGGGGAGGGACGTGGGTGATAGATAGATAGATAGATAGACAGGTAGATAACCTGGGTACAACACGCTGGTATGTACTGATAGTGGTGCAGTGATAGAGCCCCCTGGTGGTCGTACCGTACTTGCTGGCAGTCAGTTGTGTCGGCGGACTAATGAGCGATTGCAGAAAGGATCGACGGATGGTGTGCGTTGAATGAAAGTGACACTCGCAGGTGTTGGTGGTGTGGAGGCCCAAACAAGGTTGGAATCCGACATGAGTCTCCCCCCTATTGTAGAAGTCCTGGAGCACTTCCTGAGACAAGGTGTCCTCTGGGGGACCCCTGCTCTGGTCAATGCGCTCAAAAGGGGTAGGTCACGTGGCTACCCCAACAGTCAACACCGGCCGGACTTCCTCTAGTGGCAGCTCTTAATAGGGCGCTATTAAGCACCGTCCGATCGCCCCCTCCAACTGGCTGGGTGAAGAAGCAAAGCGAACCCTGGTGTGTGAACTGGTTCGTTGGAGTACCATGGCCATGGCAGCACATGAGTGGCGCGCAAGGATCGCTCGATTTCCGTTGCATGCACGCACATGCATGGTTTGAACCTCGTCATATCCACTAGCTGGATATATAGTGTGCACATGTGCTGGCATCCTCTCCTAGTGATGTCGCTTTTGCTGCTGTGATGTTGGTGTAATTGCATAGCGCGAGGTTTCAAGTAGAAACATGTTGGGGTCGTCAGTGTGCACCACTTCTTCTTACTAATTAACCGCTCCGAGTCCAGAGTAGCAGAGGGGTCAAAGTCCAGCGCCGGGGATTGCCAAGCCGCTCAGGATTACCCGTCAAAAGAAAAATCGGCCGACCACTTCCCACCTACCGGATAAGCCCGTAGCAACCTAGCGCTGCACCACAATGTTACACCGGGTGCGCGTCCAGGGCTCAGATCGAGCAATCAAGTCGTACTACAATATCCATGATCCAAACATTACGGTCCTTTAATAACCGCCCGCTTTTGGCAAGATGCTCCCAGTATTTTACCGGCAGCAGCACGCTCTTCGCGTCGACGCTGCAATGATACCTGTCTGTTGTCCTCTACCACCATCCATCCGTACAAACTAGGAAGCTGCATGTGAGGATGCTCGCCCACGGCTTTTGACCCCACTGTCGCTTCAGTCTGCCAGTGAGTCCCAGTGTTATATGCTTCCTTGAACTATTCGGACGGTTCTTCAGAGCAGCTCCGAATCCAACATCGTTCGTTTTCGCTACATCCCCTCCTTCTCCCACGAGAACCAAGCCATCCCAATCTCAAAGGGACCACGCCGGACCTCCAATCGCTCTTTGACAATATCAACTTCTCGACGAAAGCCCTCAACTTTCTTTTCTCGATAGTACCAACACAGATTGCCACAATGAAGGCTCAAGTGAGTGACCAATCAATCCGAGCCAAACTAGTCATCGCTGACATAAAATCTCTATAGTCCATCATCGCTACCGTCACCTGCGGCTTCGCCGTCTCTGGCCTCGCCCTCTCCATCCCTAAATTTGGCCGCGGCACCAACACCGACTGGATGCTCAAGTGCAGCCACGGCAGCTGCTACTCCATGGTGGGCTGCACCGACGACGGCTCCGTCACTCACAACAACCCCAGCTGCTGGCAGATGTGCACATGTGTTGCGAGCAACTCGACCATGCCCACGCCGGTGGGCTAGATGCTTGCCACGAGCGCTAGAGGGTTAGTGGAGGCGCACGAATGGAACGGCCAGCTGCACTCTTGCTCTTGTGGCAAGTCACATTGAAAGCGTCTAGCTGAAGCCGTTCCTGACCGGGAGTAGCTCGGTGTGCCGCAGTGACACATGACAAGTCGGGATGAACCGAGGAGGAAGTAAGGAGATTTCTGGGTCATTCGACGACCTATTTGAATGACAGTCAACGAAAAGGGACACACTCATTCCAAAGTCGGCCTACGAATTCTGTGGAGAAAAGATGCAGATTGTGCTACAGGCTGGGCACTTTCACGCGGGGGAAAGCCTTTCACTTCCAAGTATGTAAATATTGTACAATATTTTCAGAGTCAGGACATATCTGGGAAGCTTTGCCGGCGAGCATTGTATGCGAGGCGCACTTTGGCGCTGGAGGATCCTGATGACTCTGAATACTACGAAGCCCATGTCATATGGGTGAATGAATGACATGCAACTTCAGCAGCTGAAAGCGCAGCTTCCACGTCCTTCGACTACGTTCGTTTTATTAGCTTGACCGTGTCATGGTTGTTGACTCAGGGTAGAATGGGGCTGATTTAGAATGGTCACGCTCGTGTTCAAATATGCCTGGAAGGACGTTCGTTACGGCCGTCCCAGTAACAGTCACTCGATGCAGTGAAGTGCACATTAAGTCACATCGGGCGAAGAACCACCTATGTAGTTGTCCTGGCCGTCGGTTGAACTTGACTCAGAATGTGTGCGGAATATCAACGAGACCGCCCGCTGTCCCGCCGGAACTATGGCATGTCTGCTGACATTACTCAAAGAATACTGAAGATCTTGTGTGCTACAACAGAAGTCACATCAAATTAGCAAATTCTTGGTTGTAAAAGTAGTAACTTAGAAGACAATATGATCTTTGATCTGAGTTTCATTTCTTTTTGAATAATGGTTGTGATTTGCTATGCTACAAGTACATGATATTGACCGACATGATACTGAGTGAGCAAGATTGGTGTCGCACCTTATATCTCATGTCCGTTCCTTGCCACAGTCTCGATACGCCCATAGAAACACCATCATATTCCTTATTCACATAATCCCGTGTCCCAAAAGACCGTGGTCATCCTGCCTGTTCATGTTGAGCCCGACTGGAACCCAAAAGAGGTGGCGACCTCTTCCGCCTGTAAATAACTCCACCCTGTAGTAATCCAACAGTCCACAATCACCTCTAGTAAGTAATCTTCATCGTTCATTCTAGACCGTCATCTCATCAAAGTCCCGTATATCATCACTGCGTTCGTCATCGTCAAAGCGTCATCATCACCTCTTCTGCTGCTCAAAGTAGGCCTGCGCGGCCTTGGTCAGGAAGGGCACAGCCTCCTTCTTGATGACCGGCACCGCGTGCGTCATGAACAGCTTGCCCGCCTGCTGCGCATACGCCTTGCTCTTCTTGTTGCCCTTCTTGTTGGACCCGCTGCTCCCAGACGGGCTGCCGCTGGCGCCCCTGCCACCACCTCCCATGCCGCCGCCGTACGCGTCGTCGTAGTACTGCTGCTGGTCCCGTCCCCCACCATAGCGATCTTGGTTCCCATAGTTCACCGACGTGGCCCTGCGGCGTGGCGCGGCGCTCCCACCATAAGGGTCGTCGTACGGGTCATCCGGGTACTGGGAGCGTGGCTGTGGGGGCATAGACTGGCGGTGGCGAGGCCGTGGTGCGCGGTCGTACGGGTCTGTCTCCCCGTAGTCCCCGGCTGGCGCGGCCCTGTGGCGGCCGCGGGGGGCCTGAGACTGCGGCGGGTAGCCGTAGTCGTCCATGCCGGCCCTGTCGTCGTGGTGCTTGCCGTGTCTGGATCGCCGAGGGGCCGGCGTCTCTTCCGCAGCACCAGCACCAGCAGCTGCCCCTGCAGCGCCGTAGCCCGCGCGGTCGTAGCTGGTGCCCGCCTTGGACGCGTTGTAGTCGTCGTACCCGCTGCCGTAGTAGTCCTTCTCCCGCTTGCGGTGGTGCTTGCTGGGCTTCTTCTCGTCTGCCTCGGGATAGGAGCTCAGGGGCGAGGATTTGTATGGGGCGTTCTCGCCCATCGGGGGGCGGGGCATCTCCTCTGCGCTCGGTGCGTAGCCATAGTTGTTGCGGTCGGCCTTCTTGCCGCGCGGTGCCTGGTTTTGGCTCGCGTAGTAGCTCGCGTAGGGGTCATCCTCATAATACTGCGGTACCTTGCTGCTCTTCTTGTGCGACCGGTGATGGGAGCCAGCACCAGCCTGCGCGGCATACTCGTCTTCGGGCCAGGTCGACTTGGGGGCCTGGGGCGAGACCCGCCGTTGGGGCTGGGCCTCTCTTGCTGCCCTCCTGGGACTGTGGCTCTTTGCTCTTTTCAGGTTCTCCGCCTCGTCCGTCTCCCACGTGCCCCGCTTCTCCCGAAAGCGCCGGTCCCTGTCGCCTGTCTTGTATTCCACATCATGCCGAGACTTCTTCCCCGGGTACGACGATCCGTAAACATCCGAGCCGTTTGCTGCTCCGTATGGGTAGGCCAACCCATCGTCCGATGCCATGACATTGACTCCCGCGTGGGTGTTGCGTCGCGGCCTTGGCCCTTCCGGGTCGACCATGGCAGACTTGCGGCGATGGCGGTCGTGCGACGAGTGCTTTGGTTGAGGTGCCTCTGGGTATGCATGGCGTGAGGAGCGGGGTGGTGCTCGCTCATAGGCATCATCGTAGTAATTCGCGGGCCGCGAACTGGGTATATCCCTCGCCCGACGGCCTCGACCGTCATCATACGCCCACATGGTGTCGAGGTGGGTGACCACTGGCTAGGAATAACCGAATGTTGAGACTGATGGTGAGCTGCTGCGAATATTGCCCTGATTTACGTCTGCAATTCACGAGCGGATAGTGGAGCAGTAAATGTTGGCGTTGTTGTTTTGTTGTTGGAGCGCCAATATTCCTTTCTGGGGAAAACACAGATGGAGAAGGGTGGGAGAAACAGTGTGGAAAGCAACGCTGGCGGATAATATGGGGTAGGGCTTATAGGAGGGTGACGTTGGCTTGGAGAAGAGATGAAATTAGCGGTGAAACTGGTCGATGATCCCAGCCCCCTGGAACAAAATACAAGTGTTTGTAGTAGCGGATGTCGTATCCGGTCGGGGGTGACAATGAGATCGGCAGCGTTTGGTGGCGATGGCCGGGAGGCCTGGGGGCCTAGGCCAGACCAGAATGTAGGACCGTCAGGACCGGGGGCTGAACAAGAGCCCGTTGGGGATGTTGGACAGCTTGGAGAAGGAAACTTGGAGGGAAAAGCTGGAAGGATCCGGACTAGCCTGCGAGCACTACCGGATCTTGCAGCGGTAGTGTGGCGTGTGGGTGAGGTGGCAGGCCGCAGTGTGTGGCAGCACGGCGCAGGTGCAAGACGTGAAGAATGTTGTTTGCTGTAAGGGGTCGTAAGGGGTCCCGGCAGCCAAGTTGGTATTTTAGGTGCGGGATGGATTCCTGAGATGGTGTTGGGAAATGGGAAGGGATTCGGGTGATCTTTTTGTTGTTGGATATTTATTAATAACCGTAGCAGGTAAGAAGAAAAAAAAGGACAATGGTCAGATCTCAGCCTGCAGGGACGAACGCAACATTATAGCTGAGCGGGGTTATGAATTCATCTCTTTCTGCCTACGATGTACGTACTGTTCATTACAGTTCACGCAGCAGATACAGTACATATGTATGGTAACCGAGGCGCAGACTGCTGCTCAAGTGAGGAGGCATGAGGCATTTCATCAGGAGGCGGCGGGCGCAGGCACTCTTTCTGGATCGTTCCAGAGTCAGGCACTGTCACGGTCACACAGGCAGTGCTGCTATTTGCATTACCAGCCTGTCAATGAAGACGTGACACCTGTCCTGCTGCAAACGTCATATGCTGTGCCGTCTACTGTGTGCTGCCCATGCCCATCTTTCCTGTGGACGGTCGGGTCGCCTCTGGCCGTGTGCCTCACCGGTAACCAAGATTATACACACAGTCGAGACAGTCAAATCAGCTCTCGCGGGCCAGATGATGCTGGCCGCTGACGGAGTCTGACGGGAGGCACCGGATGGAGTGACCTGGGCCGCATGACGTCGTGCTGCAGCTGCCCCATCTGCTTCCGTCGACTCGGATCGCGGCGTTTTAAATCGGGTGACATCCCGCCGGTTTGTCTCCTCACTTGCTGCTGCTGTCACTGTCACCGCGGCTGGGGCGCCCACCCACCCACTCTGCCCCCGCATACAGGTAGAGGGGACTGCATTTGGCTGCAGATACATACATACAGTGCCGTACCTGTTGCATGTGTGGATGTATACACAGCACCAGCGCCGTACTAGTAGTTGGCTGCTTCCTGTAGCCTCATTTATTGTCCCTTTTAGAGAGCGGCCCGCCTGCTGCAGACAGACTTGTCTTCTGCTCTTTGGTTCCTGCGCAACGGTCGATGTAACATCTCAGACGTCCGAGTCAGTTTCAACACTTTCAGGGCAGCCAAACAGAAATGCCCCAGCCAGGGAGTCTTGCCCGGCTCGGCCCAACGTGAACACAAAACACCCCAATCCGGTAACAGGGGGCAACCTGGGACGATGACTTCATTCGGGACTACTCACCGTGGTCAATCATCATTGACGCTGTGCAAACACTACCGCCGCTGGCGAGAGGCGCCAACAGAGACTCAGCGAGCGCGTCAACTTCCAGCCTCATCGAATCGCTTCGCATCGCTCCGCCTAACTAGCCGTCGTAGGCACTCGAGCCTGATCGTCACTACTCGACACCGTGTCGATAGACCAGAGAGAGATATCCCCATGGACGATCGCGGAGCAGCGGATGGTCAATGCCGGGGAGCGTTAGAAGCAGCAGCACTCTGACGACCTGGTGCCAAGACCACCCATCCCATCCCATCAAATTTCCCGCGCTCTGCGACTCTGCGGCAGACTGATGAGCTGACACGCGGACGATGTGACTTTCCACTGCGAACCGAACTTATTTGATGCGGAGAATTGATTTAGGCACACAAGGTGATCCCGTCGGTCGCTGTCAAGAGTAGCAGCCACCCGAGGACGCCGTAACACGACAGTTCAATTCCCGCCTGCACATGGACCGTATGCCGTAACCCACGGGAGATGCAGTTGTTCTGTGTGGGTGTGCATCCGGGCGTTCCTTTTCTCGGCCGGAACACCGTTTTCGCGGTCATGTGCATGGTAAGAAGCCTCATTCGGCGACCATATGCATGATGATAAGGTGCATCAACAATCAGTATGGAAGCACCTCAACAGTGACGGCATCCTGAAGATCCCCCGAGTCGTGCTACCAATGGCGACAACAGGCTACAGAAGACCGACTGGGAGAACATCGAGTGTCAGCTGACAGCATCCCCTCGTTTCGGGCGGATGCAACCTGCCTACACCGCCGGTGGTCAGCCTCGCTCAGGCGTGGCTTCTCGCCGCTGCCTGTGCTCTTGGATACATGTAAAGGACCTCCAAGATTGTTGAAACAGCCCATGATGGCGCAGTGGTTTTAACAAATGGCCCGACCCGACAATCAGTAAGCTTGGCTGGACGCTAATATCTGTTGTGCCTCGGAGAGACGAGTGCTATGGTCAGATACACGTGAAGGTGTGTCAGACGTTTGTCATGGCTGTCTCTGATGTCAAGGCCAGTTCGTGATGTTCTTAATCCATCATTGTCTCTACGAGAAATCTTACCAGTCTCATATCTCTGCCGTTACAACATCAATGCCGCCTGGAAGTCAACGTTGCCTTGAATGACTATGTTGTATTTCGCCTCAATGATGCGGCTCTGCCAGTCCAGCTGGCCCACAAGGGGCGAAAAGTAGGCGTTATTGAGCTAATTAAAGCACATCCAGCCTGCCATATCATTCGGGCCAGGAACGTGTCCAAGGCCCCCAACTGATGCCTCGCTGCTGCTCCAGCCACAGTCCTACACAGAGACAAGAGAGGCCGACAATATGCACTTTAAACGGCCATTTGGTTGCCGCCGCCACCCCGTCCATGAGTGCAGGCATCAGCCTGAGCGAGTGAGCTTTTGATCAGGGCAGTTGGCCCGATTTCAAGCGACCTCGAATCACAACACCATGACCAACAGTTCCCCGGCTTCCCAATACTCACTCATATTTTATATAAAAGCGTCTGCGCAGTATTGTTTCGATCTCTTACTTGTAAGCAATGCGTGTTCCGATATAGAATCGAAAATGGTCCCCCCAAGGCGGATCATGAATGTGACTTTGGATTCATGTGTGAATGGCGTTTGGTGCCCCAGAAACCACACACAAGTTGACAACATCAGATTTGCAACACCTTTTGCCCGAGCGTTGTATAATTACTTCATTATCTTCTCTGTGGTTCAACTTCAACATCCTGGGTACAAAGCTGCTACGGTGGCGCACTACTTCACAGAGTGATATGATTTCTCTTGCTGCCAATACCAAGTCATTGCATGGTGATTCAGCCGGTCACGCCCCTATTTCAGTAGGACCAGACACGCTTCTCGCCTCGGGAATCGCGAGCCCCATCCCTGTTCATCTTAGCATACAGAAGTCGAAGACCAGCTGCCACAGACGCGACGAAGAAGCAGCAGGCCGCACACGTGAAGTTGCCCGTGGGGTAGCCCTGAGACGCTTCGGCTGGTTTCCAGATCCACTGTGCAATGATCTGACCGATCCCAGCGCACGAGTTATGCACAGCGATGGCGAATGGGATCCTAAAGTAGGGATTCAATGGTTAGACAGGCTGAGGCGCGGGTTAAGTGGTGACAAGGACTCACGTGAGTAGGCTGGGCGTATTGCAAGTGACCCAGTTCGTCATTGCCGGTGCACATGGGAATGCCCCAGCAGCGGCCAGACAGAGGCAACCATATCGCTGAATGTAGGCATCATGTGGCAGGAGACCTGCTGTAAGCCAGCCAGCTCCGCCGACGATCGAGGCTCCCACGATATGCCAACCTCGAGCGTCGAAGCGATCGGCCGAGTAGGAGAGAGTGATGGCGACGCAGAAGCCGATGCACCAGGGCGGAACCGTCATGAGCTGGGCTTGAATGGACTAGAACGAGGCACATGTAAGCAATCGTACTCGCCGTCCTATGCAAGCATAATTCTATCTTACCTTGTATCCAAGACCTGTGACGATGGTCGGGGAGTAGAACGTGAAAGACCCCTGTAGAACCACGTTCGCAATCTTGGAGTGGGAGAGGACGGTCAGCCTCCTTGTCATGCTTTCATAAAGCAATGTCAGGGCGCACTCACATAAGCAAAGTAATGCGCCAACATTCGCGGGCTCACAAACGTCGCCATGATTTCTTTCCTCGTAGCATGCTCCCTGTTGTAGCCACCGCCCCTTTCCTTGAGCCGGTCCTCAGCGAGCCTCTTGTCGTCAGCTGTCAAGAACTTGGCGCGCGCAGGATAATCTGGCAAGATGAGTAAAGTCGGCAGCACGCTCACGACCGTGATCAACCCTTCAATGATGAATAGCCAACGGAACCCTTGCAGTCCAGCGGCGCCATTGATGTGCCCGATGCCGTACGCAATGGCACCGCCAAATGCGCCGGCAAGGTTGCAGAAGGCAATGACGAGCGCGATCCGCAGCGCTCGCTCGTTATAACGGTACCAGATCGTAATGAGGTAGACAATTCCAGGGAAGAAGCCGGCCTCAAAAATTCCGATGAGCAGGCGCAGCGACAGAACGGTTGCGTAGTTCCGGACCCCGGCGAACCCAATCGTCACCGCGCCCCAGCAGCCGAGAAGCAGAGCCAACCATACAGAGGGTCGGATATAATGCTTCATGACCCAGTTCGACGGGACCTCGAACAAGGCGTAGGCGAGGGAGAACACGCTAAGGGTGATTGCGTAGTCCGTCGAGGTCATGCCTGTCTGGTGGAGCATGTCGTCTCGTGTCTCTTGGTTGAGGACTCGGGCATTACCGATATTGCCTCTGTCGAGGAAATTCAAAAGGTATAACCAACAGCATAGTGGGATGATCCTTAAATCGAGAATTCGGTTGAGCCTTTTGTTTTGCGAGACGTCGTATACGTCTTCGTGGAGAACGTTCTCCTCGTGGGTCACTGTCGTCTCTCCCGGCTGGGGAACTGTGTCAGCCAGAAAACACTGGAAGCCGCACAGGAGGGCTATAGAGGTACCTACTTCGGCAGATGCACCGTCACTTTGCTTTTCACCGACAGGCTTCTCCATTGTCACGTCTCCTGGAGACTCGTTCAAGCAGGTGCGGTGGGATTCAAATCAGGAACGTCGATATTTAACAACAGTGACCACCAGTTGCAATATCACTTATGACTTCTGATAGGAGATGCGAGGACCGAATGACGCGTGCAGTTACCGGCAGAGGAAATACCTGGTTATTGTTGCCCGTTGTGACACTTCTAAGCACCGTTCCGTTGCCGGCGACCATCTCCGCATTCTTGGCGATCCTCGGTGGTTCAATCCATAGGCCGCGCCACGGGCGTGAGGAGAACCCGGACACGCTGGAGTAAAAGGAGCTCGAATGAGGGGAAATGGTATGTCGATTGTGGGCAAGTTATTGGAATCGTCATGGGCGGATCACTGGAGACTAAACCATGTCAACTACATCGGATAAGCATTCAACGCGTTTCCGACCAATGTTGACCTTGGTTACCGAGGTTCAGCCTTTTTGTCGACATAGGACGGAGACAGATTGGACTAATGCCATAGACCGACCTCACCCTTAGAGTTCCACTGCGTGACTTCGGCCTTGATGGCTGACTGAAGAGGACACCTTGGTGTCAAGCTTGACGGACCGACTCAGTGCTAAGTTTGATAGCTTGTTCGCAGCGCCAACACGAATAGCGACAGCTCAACACTACTGTAGCTAGCTGGTACGAGATAGTGGATCCCATTTATCAATGGGCTTACTGAAGATTGAATGATTGCTACCCAAAGCCATTTACAGTCGCAATGACGGCAACTACCTCCAAAATATCCTCTCTTTTGGACTGTCGGACAGTTCTTGCTGTTCCGGCTTCGTCGAGGAACTCAAAGCGCACAAATTATCCATTATGTGAGGAGTTGTCTTATAAAGCTTCTTTTGTAGTTCCTCGATGTCCTTATTTTCTCACCATAGCAGACCCTCAGCCGGTGTTAGCTTTTAAAAAAAATGCACCGAGACCTTGGTGTCCTCTACCTATGACACAGCAACACAATCTGTTCAGGACTTCAAGCTTATCTCTTGATATCATCTTCAATAATGTTGATTCAAATGCTAGATTTTGTTTTGTAAAATGACTTTATGTGATTGTAGGAAACAGTTCCCATAATTCAACCCCCATTGGCCCAGGCGAGCCGCAGATTATCTACATTTCTCCATTGTTCCGAGCTCATCCATTCTCTGCTCTCACCAATTTCCAACCGCGGTCTGTCGACCCATGGGAACATTGGATTTAGACAGAGACACATCCGCATCAGTGTAGTCTACCTTCCCGTTTGTGATCGGCATAGTCCCAACCGGTTTGTGACCATTTGTCACCCTGGTCTCCAGTATCTCTAGCTTCTCATCATGCGCATTCACGATGTCTTCGGGGAGCGCATTCAGTGCCTGGTCGAGGTCCCCAATGATATCCCGCACGTCTTCAGTGCCAACTGAGAATCGGATAAATGCCTTTGCGTGATTGAGTCAGCTCACGGATTTCCAAGTAAGACGATGGGAACCTGTTCTGCTTACTGGTGTGATACCGGCCTCTCGCCTGTCTTTCTCAGACATGATGACATGTGTTGAGTTCCATGGGTGTGTAGCCAGTGTCTTGGAGTCTCCGACGCTGCGAGTGGTTGTTAGATGCGGTTCCTGATTCGAAGAAGAGTATTTTTCGGTTGCTTACTTCGTTTGGTGAGAAATAACCTTGACGTAGTTCAAAAGCATCTTGCTCGCCACGTCTCCTCCCTTGGGGCCAAAGGAAAGGACACCTCCGAATCCGCCCTTCAGATATTTCTTTGCATTCTCGTGGTATTGGTTCTTCTCGAGGCCTTCAATTGGGCTGGTCAGTATTTGTACCCGGCTTGCACTGACAATTGAGTTTTTGCCGGAGTCACACACCTGGATAATTGACCCATGCGATTCTTGGGTGCGATTCCAAAAACCGGGCAACCGCAATTGTGTTGCTAGCATGTCGCTCACACCGCAAGCTCAGCGTCTCCATGCCAATCAGTAGCTGCTGCGCTGAAGCCGGGCTCAAAATAGATCCCACTTCCATCAGGATGTCAATTCTCATCGCCATCGCGAATGAGATGTTACCAAAAGCCTTCCAGTATGAGAAGCTCATCGGACCGTCCTTCTTGATCATCCTAGGGAATCGCTCGCCAGCGGCACCCCAGTCAAATGTACCGCAGTCAATAATGACACCGCCGACCGTAGTGCCGTGACCACCCATCCACTTGGTAGCTGAGTGCAAGATGATGTCGGCGCCAAAGTCCTTTGGCCTGCACCATGTGCCACACGCGCCGAAAGTGTTGTCAACCTGGATTCGGAATTAAATTAAAAAATCGCGGCATTGCTGGATGAGGCTTTCACTCACGACGAACGGAATGTGGTTTTCATGAGCACAATCCGCCAGACCTTGAAGATCAGGGATGCTGCAGCGCGGGTTGCCGATACTCTCGACGAAGAACAACTTGGTCTTCTCATCGACGTGCTTCTCATACTCTTCCCTTGTCTCCAGCTTCGCCCATCTCACCTCAATGCCCAGGCGAGGAAGCAGGGTCTTGAAAAGACTGTAGGTGCCGCCATACAGGTTGATTGAAGCCACCACATTGTCACCGGCCCCAGCGAGGCAAATTATGGTGTTGAAAATGGCGGCTTGTCCAGAGCAGGTGCCAACTGCCGCAGTACCTCCCTCGAGAGCAGCAGCTCGCTTCTCAAACACTGCAACCGTTGGCTTGAGAATGAGTTGTCAGCCACACTCAGTTGACCTGGATGAGATCGATCGCTAGGTGCTTGACTTACATTGGAGACTCTGCTATAAAAGTATCCTGCCTCCTCAGTGGCGCACACGCGTTTGGCATGAGCGCTATCTGTGAAAATAAAAGACTTGAAGACGAACAATGTCAGTAAGATCTCTTCAAATGAGGGTCTAGAATTTGGTTGCTGCATACCACACTGTTGTAAATGGGAACGGCTCTGGCATGTGTCTCTTTGTCGGGTCTGTGACCCGCATGAACCTGGAGTGTGTCGTAGTTCAGGCCATCGTCGAACTTTGCGACCTTGTAAGGCTCCATGGGATCATGGTTCTCCGGAAGCTTGCTCAACTCCAGTGGTTGAGATGTAGACCCCATCTTGAACTTGGTTTTAGGACGCGTTCGGGTGAATTTTTTGATATACAAGGATCCCCAAGCTTGGAGAATCAGAAGATAATCTCAAAAATATTGGCGCTGTTGCTGCTTGTAAACACTGAAGTGATTAATTATTTCGAGCTGCTTGGATATCAAATAGTCGATAGGAATTCAGATACGGATGAGCATTGCAGCACGAATAGATCAACAAGGTTCTAAAATAAGCTAGAAATGCTCCTTTACAAGTGCTTGGGCGGTCACCCATAGGCCCAAATGGGCACGTCCGCGAGTCGGCGAACTTCCTAATGCGGACATGAGGCCAGATCGAGCCAATCGGCGGGCGACATGTTTTGAGTGCACGCCGTGCATCGTTGTCGGCACCTTCACATTCGAATATTCCGGGACTAACGACAATTTTGGCTGTATGCCTTGCATAATTGTTGTGACTGAGGCGCCGGTCATTATTATTTTTGACCATCTTTATGTGCACTTTGGCTGTGCATCTCATCTCAAGTGGGCCCTCCTTCCATCGCACTGCAGAGATGTGGTCCTGGGTGATGGCCGAAAATGGCACCTCTTTCAGCTCTGACAGGGCTCTCATTCACGCCATGGAGTACCCGAATCGTGCTACTGTCTATGTGGCCATTATACTTGCCTTCACCGTGCTCCTGTCCGGCTTCAAACGGGGCAGCAATCAAAGATTAGCGCCTGGGGTTATGGTGGTGGGCGGCAGTGAAAAGCAGACTATCCGAGCCAACCGTGAGCGTTTCCGCGAAAATGCGAAGGAGATGCTCGAGGAGGGCTACAGAAAGGTGCGTGGCGGGAATCTGACCCCAGCTGCTGCACTGCAACGGACTGACTGACTAACCAACCACAGTCGGAAAGCGGCTTTTTCTACGTGCCCAGCCCACTTGGAGAACGACTGATGATACCGGTCAAGTATCTCGAAGAGCTAAAGACAGCCCCAATCGATGAGGTGGACTTCGTGGCTACGTTCATCGAGGTAAGTCTATACCTCGTATCCAGACCTGGTAGCATTGGTTGGGTATTGATGGAAACAGATGTTCGAGGGCAAATATACTACGATGGGCAGTCGGTCAACTTTGCATCCTCGTGTTGTCAAAGCACAGCTGAATCATCATTTAGGTGCGTGTCCAGCTGGCTTAGGGATCTAGACTGCCTATTTATAGACACCGAGGTTGCAATTCTAACCTTGCGAAGCCGACGTTATGCCAGGCGTCCAGCAGGAAATCGTTGATTCTTTCGCCGACTTATTTCCTGCATGCGAAGGTCAGTTATACTATCCAGTACCTGCAGGCACATGCTAAAGTCGTGACGCACAGATTGGACTCCTGTGCCAGTGGTAGGGATTTTGACCCAGATTGTGGCGAGGGTCTCGAGCTGCATGTTTGGCGGGACAACCTTATCCCACAACAAGGAATGGGTCCAGTCGTCGATTGACTTTGCGATCGACGGGTTCATCGGCGCCCAGAAAATCAAAAAGTACCCGGAATTCATCAAGCCTTTGGTGGCGCGCTTCATCCCCGAGATCCAGAAGATTGCAAACCACTATGCGGCGGCAGAAGCTGCTGCCATCCCGATGCTGGAGAGCCGCCGGCGGACGGGAGAAAAGGCCATGGACCTGCTGTACTGGATGGCCGAGCAGGCCAAGGATGAGGAACAGGACTTGAAGTTCTTGGCTGGCATCCTGTTGAAAGTCAGTTTTGCCGCGATACACACTAGTGCAGCAGCACCTGCACAGCTACTCTACGACCTGTGTGAGCATCCCGAGTTTATAGAGCCGCTGCGCGAAGAGGTGAACAATGTCATTGGCCACGATGGCCTGATTGACAAGTCCGGCTTTATGCAAATGGTCAAGATGGACAGTTTCATGAAGGAGAGTCAGAGGTTCAATCCACTACTCCTGAGTGAGTGCTACCCCAAGTCAAGGTCTGAGAAAGCCTCGATGACTGACTTTGATCACAGTTACTTTCGAGCGAGTGATACATAAGCCGCTCACATTGTCCTCCGGTTTCACTATCCCAGCACATACGACAATCGGCATTCCGACGCAGGCCATAACGATGGACGAGTCTCTGTACCCCAATCCAGGGGTATTCGATCCGTTCAGGTTCTCCAAAATGAGACAAGAACGGCCAGAGATGGACGGTCGTGCGCAGTACGTCGCATCGAACCCGGCCTCTTTAAGGTGAGTCCTGAAAGACACCCCAACTAGGTCATGGTGCGAAAGCATTGCGGCCCAGGCTTCTCCGCTAGCCCCATTTTGTCTGGGATAACTACTCTGCTTTAAGCTGATATAAAATAGTTTCGGGTATGGTCGGCACGCATGTCCGGGCCGCTTCTTTGCTGCCCAAGAGATCAAGGCAATCATGGCTCACATCCTGCGTAATTACGATCTGCGGTTTTCCGCGGGCCAGAGCCGGCCAGAAAGCCTCCGAGTCGAAACACAGTATTTGCCACATCCAGGCGCGACGGTCGAGTTCAAACGACGACGATCCTGAGGTTGCAAGAAGCATTCTACCTGCGGGCGCATGTCGACGAAAGTCCAAACTTTCGCACATGCTTGGATGATTCGTTCACGTACTGTGTGCGCACTCAGGAGGGTCTATACGGTGAGTTTGATATACGTTTCACGCGACCGGCCATTTGATTTCCATCAACCGAGCCACGGGGTGCATTGAGAAGCAGAAGTTGGACAGTGGCAAACATCAAGATAGAGTTGCCGGGGAACAGGAACTCTTACAAACACAGCGTCATGGAAAGGACGCCCACGGATAATGATCCTTTGTATAATTGATTGCTTTACGGGCTGCGGCCTGCACCATATCTTCGTTATTCGCGGCTCGAATCTCGTTTATAAAGTTGAAACAGAAGCCGCAAAGCTTAAATACTCTGGTACGGACCTAAGCCCAGGAGTGGACGGCGGGCTAGCCCGCCTCAGGCAGGTAGTCCCCCTGTCCCAGGCCCTGAGGGGGATGGCGTGGGGAAGAAAGAGAACAGCATATCATCTGGTTAACCGAGTGCGAGCCAGACTCGTAAGATAGAGAGGGCTGGAAGGCCGCGCGCTGTCCGAGCAAAGTTCCAGGGCGGCGGGCGCCATGCAGCCTAGCCAATAAGCAAGGTTATTTATGATTGCATTGGCAGCGCCTCGCTGGGAATTGCCGAGGCTTAGGCTCGTTAGCTGGAACTATAGACGTGGTGCTATTTCCATATTAGCGCTGCAACCTTTGCTCTCTTGGGCATGGGGCCAAGACAGCACATTCTGGTTCACACGTGTGTACCCGCCCACCGGCCGCCCACCGCTCCCGGATACAACCCAGATCTATGCTCCTAGGGCTGGGCTGCATACATCGCTAGGGCAGAACTTCCGCCTGGAACGAACCAATCGAAGTTTGTTTCACGCCACGGATCTTGGGGATCTCATCCGAGTTGACGACCTCCTGCATCTATCTACATCTGCCTCATCTGTCAAGCCCGGATGTCATCCCACCTAGCGCCTCCTGCAGTTCCTGGATCCTCAGTGCCACGGACCCCAACGCGCTGCGGTGTGATTCCAAGCCCTCGCGTCCCGCGCTGCGCCTTAGCCTGTCCAGGTAGCTGCTAAGGCGTCGCACCTGTAGGAGGACTAGGAACCCGAATACCTCATACCACTCCTGCGCAGTGTCTATCCGATATTGGCCAAGATGTATCGGGGCCCATCCGCACGCGCGGCCGTCCGCGTCTACCTGGGCCGGGCTCCCTTCCGCGCCTGAGGACATGGTGGTCTCTTCCCACATGGAGGCCATGTCCTCCAGCATCCCTGTCATCTTCTCTACCAGCAGCACCGAGAATGCCATGACCCTCGAAGGGCTTGGGCAGGAATAACAGCTTGCCAGTGCTTGACATTGTGATATGGACCCCTTTAGTGAGTGCAGGGCTTTTTCTGCCGCGAAAAGGTTGGTAGACTTCCTGTGGCCTTGTATCTTTTCGAGGAGGGAGAGAGTGACACCGACGCACCGACAGGGCGACACGTTCTTGGGTTGTGTCCCTGTCCGAGTGTCCGGACTTCGCCGTGCCTGTCGGACAATGGGCGGAGTTGAGAGCCCCGAATGCCCGCTTATTGTCGCTGGACGAGGCGAAGAGGACACTGTAGAAGCTCTGTCCTGAGACGAGGTCTTGGACGATGGTCGTCGTACTATTTCCTGGGTCTCGTGCTCCCCAGCTGGCTCGAGCCTCCTCTCGGAGTGCTCGTATGAGTTCCAATCCATGTCATCTAAACTCATGTTAGCACAAACGTGCTCGTGATCGAGACAGCATCAACATCGCATCGCATAGGAATGGATCAAGCGGTGCTGCTTAGAAAAGAGGGATATGCGCTAACCTGACAATGCGTTGCCTCTTACAAGATTATACGCGCCTTCTTGTAAGCCTACCACGTCTTCTGGAGACGTGCTAGACGTAAAAGTACTTTCCAGCGCATATGCGTCGCTCTCAACTTCAGTGGGCGATATATCAGCCTGGAGAAGCTCGTCTATGTCGAAATCCTGCAGGCTTGACTCGATATAATCTGGTAAGTCCAAGTCATGGAACTCGGGGCTTTTTGTAAAGTCTTGTTCTGTCTGCCGGGAAACAGAGGATGGACTGGAGCCTTTCGAGAGTTGAGCGGGCGTATTTGAGACCTGGGGCTCTCTGTCCATCACCGAACATGTAGGCATCAATGGTTCGTCATGTTTGCGTCCTCCTGGCCCGTTTGGTCTCGGAGATTGACATAAAGGCGGCCTCGCCGAAACATTCCCTGAGGGTGAATCATGGGCAATCGAGAACTGTTCCGCGCTTGATGGCGTAGACCTGCGACTGTGCGTGACCTTCTGCGCTTTAGACAGTCTCTCGGCTTTGCGCTGTCTTGACTGCGAAGTAGTGGAATATGTGCAAGAGAGGTTGCGATCACGGCAGCGTTGACAGCCAAATCTATGCCCAGTGCATTTCAACTAGACGGAATATGTTAAAAATGTCATCTTTTTTTGATTGGGAGCTCATAGCTACCGACTTTCTTTACTCTGCACCTATCGCATGCGAAGTGGTTCTGGCTCTGGCCGGATTGTGGTAACTGAGTCGTGCTCGAGATACAAATGACCTCCCCACCCCGGTCCTCAGCACGAAGGGTCGCGAACATAGTCAAGAATATCAGAAAGCAGGCCGATTAGAGTTTACCATTACTACGTGGTAAGAGGGATGTTCCGTCAGGGTCGTCTATATATACTTTCGAGGAGTGGACTCTTCAGCAGAACGTCCTGCATGGCGCCTCGTCTGGTGACACGAATTTTGGGTGGAACTGGCGGCGTCGCTTGCATGTAACCCAGGACTCCAGCCCTCGAACTCTATTGATGGTGCGAAACCTTAAATCACACCGTCTCGCTGGTACATAACAGATGCCCAACTGGGATTCGCATTATCTTCCTCGCCTGTCGTGCAACGGTCTAGGCCCTGAGGCGACTCAAGTGTCTAGCTGACTGGACCCCTATTGACTAGTGCATTCATGGATCACACGTTTCAAGCCAGGCGTTTTAGCTCACGAACGCAGGACCCCTTGCTGCACGCTCCGAACTGGGCTGAACTTCCGACGGGTTTGCCCCAATTGAACATGGTCCTATCAGCTGAAAGGTAATGCTACTTGCAGACAAGTTTGGGCGGTGTATTCGTCCCCTGCGCCAGACGGGCTGGGCGGATGGATAGAACTGTAAATATCAGCTCCGTATCTGTCGTGGACAAAGTCGATCCACAAAAGTTTCCGCAGACTCGCTCGGACCTCACCCCAGGAACCAGAGTCAGACATGCCGCCGGTCGCCCACCCCAGCCAAGGCTCCAGCCAAGTGTCTCCCTTTGGGAACACCGCCATGGCGCCTACCATTAGGAACCACGGCATAAGTGTCGATGGGGCCACATCGTAACGGAGGTGCTCGGCCAAGCACTGCTTGTACATGGTCGGCAGATGGCGGTGCGGTAGCCGCGCGTTCGACCATTGCAAAAAGATGTGCGAGCAGAAAGCCGACAGACCCAGGCGCACCACTTCGTGTAGGGTATCAACCGGGAACTTCATGCCGATCAGGCGATACATCGTTGAGGCCATGGCGTCGAGAAATAATTGTTGTGGTATCTTTCGCTCCGATTCTGCTGCGTGATTGACGAGAGAGCAGAATGCCTGCATAGTATCCCAGACCTTTCGAAGTTCGGTATCAGTTATGCCAAGGCTTTGGCTGTCGATAAGTGCTGCCTGACAAGACCGGAACTTATGCGGGATGGGCGATGAGAGTCGCGACGGATAGGGAGTGAGATGCTCGATACACGGGTCGCTGAAAAAGGTTGGGCCGTCTCCCGAATGAATAGCCATTCCAAGGTCACACCTTTTTGAGCGTCAGTGGTTGTCCCATGTCACAGTGGGATGCAGATAAGAAAGATATGTACACTTAAGTTGCTTACCTGATAATCTCTATCAGCAGCTTCGTTCTGGTCTTCAGTGCCGCAATGCCTCCTCTCATGTCGACAATCTTCCGCAGGCCGATCATGTGGTTCTTCGCTATACTGTACTGACCGAGCCGGTGAGCGTGGCAGGCCAGGATCAGAACTACCATCACTGTGTTGTCAGACAGTCTCAAATGGTCATCTTCGTCTCCAAGCCTCTCTCTGAGATACCGAACTGTCTTGGAGAACGAGGTGTATGTCGGTGTAAGTGGTGAAACAGGCTCCAGTTCTCGGCCCGCCAAGAGGTCGTAGTAGACCTGTACAGAAAAGATAGTGGCATTGAGAAAGGCTGCATCATTGCACAGAGTTTCAACCCACGAGGCTCGCGGGGGCTCCTCGAAGTCTATGCAGCTTTCCAATGGGAACAAAGGCGCCTTGGAGACCGATATGACTTGTATGGCGTTAGCTGATTCAAAACAAATACCTCGGGAGCAACACAGGGCTGACGTCTAGGGGTGTAGGGGTTCATTATGTATACATTTAACGACAGGAGCTGCCAATGACGAGTCAATCTCGTCCGCAAAGGGGATGAACGACAGTTCCGAGCCCACTCTTTTCGGGATGAAACCTAACGGTCGGTAATCCCAAATGGTTGGGCCTTGTCCGGGGAAATCTGCATCGAGCGCCACCCCTGCACGCCCCGACGATCTGGTACCGTTGCGTCTGATGTGGTAAGCTTTGCCCTTGTTCTTGCCCTTCATGACATGGCTTCTGATGAGCGACCGCGTCTTCGAATCTGGCTTTGCCGCGCCCGTTGAGACGATAAAAGGCAACTCCGCCCCTTCCTTCATCATGACTAGCCTTGGATGTTTGCCAGATCTGTCTCGAGAGTCAATGTGATGAGCTTCCGTGTTGATAGACCGAGACAAAGAAGTTCGTGCATGCGTATTAGTGTCGTCGTCTGGTGTGACACATCTTCGACCAGATTGATTACCTCATTTGGTACAACGGGAAAAGGAGACGTTGGTTTATGAGTAACCTGTCAGCCCTGTTCCACTTATGACAGAAGGATTCCGCATACGCCACATGCGCCGAGCCAGAGACTGTTTCCCTCTTCGGGGAAAGCGTTGATGAATCCTTCGAATCCTCCCGAGGGATTACGCATACGGGGCACGACTTCTTTATGAAAAGTGGATAGGACCGGACCAATTGGATGACTGTCATGGCGAGATAACTGACTCAACTCATGGATTTGAATACCATTTATGCATATTCCATCGTCTGCTCCACTCGGCTTTCACATCGTCATCAAGATTATTGTTTCTAAGATTATCGGAAGCATCTGAATACTATGTGCTCTCCTGATTCCTCTAGGCGAGCTCTCATCGTAGAATCTGAGATCATTAGCTTTGTGTGTACACNAGTCCGATGGTATTGCCTCGGAACTTGCGCTCGCTGCCTCTTTCACTGCCCCCCCCCCCCAAATGTAATAGGCAGAACCGAAAAGTGTCTCCCTCACTCATACACTAGATGGTAAAGATGCTCGCTAATGAGGAAAGATTATGACTAGAATTTGTGTCAAGCTAAAAGAATATGCCAAACCAGATACCAGGCCAGACCTCGAGCTTGCGTTCTAGGACGCTGTCTTCAGTGGGGAAATGTACAAGAGTCTATCGAAAACAATCTGCCGCTAAACTGAATGATACCTTGGGGTGGTCTCACTCCATGCCTCATTTCCACTCATCTGATATTCCAAACCCTTCATGAACGCCTTCAAATTAGTGCTGCATGGCTCGGTCGCCGTCAGTCTCTTTGCGACGAGTTCCTCATGGACGAACTCCCATTCTCGGCACATGGCCCAGAGAACGCGCTTGGATGCTGAATACTCCAAATTTGCCTGTTCGGATAGAACCGAAACAGATGAGCAGAGTGCCGAGCCTTCCTTGTGGCCGGTTTGAGCGGCCTTCAATTCCTTTTCCCAGCTGTAGATGTCGTTGACAACCGAAATGTGTTTGGAGCAGTTCATTTCGATTTCCTTGACACTTTGCAATTCCTCATAACTGACATGCAAGTTCATGCTGAATCGCATGAGCGCTGATAAAAGTCTAAATTGTTGTGAGCACCTGTCAACCGGGAGATCTACACGCTCGATGCCACTTACGCTTTTCCAACATCTCTCTCACGATATTTGAAGTACTCCCCGAGCTCCTTGATGTCAAGGCGAGACTTGTCGGTCTGTGCCCGCATGAAAGTGAAGACGGGCTCCAGGATTTCGTCTGCAAGGTCCTTGTCACAGACGCGCATTTCGTTCCATAAATCATAGGTGATCCACTCCACTGGTATGCTGCGATCGGGTGCCGTGTTCCCCCTGGAGAGGAGGATCAGCCTTTCATTATAAGCTGATCCATCCTCCAGCGACATGTCCTCGAGGAGGTCTTGTTCAGTGTCATCAGATTAGATCAAGCTGCTCAATGCGCGTACGATCACAAAAGGACGAAAACTCACCATCGACTAAAAACAACAAAGCAAGGAGCCTGCAAGCAAAAGCTATTCTCTCGTCCAACGCATCTGGAAAATAGAGGCAAGTTACAGCTGAGAACCCTGCCGCAACAAACTTCTTTTTCGCTTTTTCGCTCTCAAATGGCCAGTGCTTGAGGAAGAAGGCATCGACCTCCGCTGTAACCTCAGCCACTCGGGGGTGGATCTTGGGCGTAAAGAGAGCTGCAGGGACCGAAGGTACCACCGCCCTGGAGCGGTGAGTTTGAGTTTGAGTTTCGGCCTTCTCGAGCTTCGCCCACGTGCCAGGCGACGCTGCGCCGACGGGGATTGGCACCGACGTGGTGGGCTGAAGGGAAATCATTTAAACAGAGTTTGGGCAGAAAATGGGGTCGTAGGGTAAGTTCGTGGTCCGATGTTCCATTGCTCGCTCGCGTACGGGTTGCTTTCATATATTTTGGGCAGATTCTGGAAAATGCACCGGCCCCACTAAAAGCAAGCCGAAGAAATCCCGTTCCTGCAATGAAACATTTGTCAGAGCGGGTTGGCAGTTTCGTGTCGTGTGGCCACCGTCGGGTGTACTGAAGAGGCAAAATTGCGAGGCGGACAACCGAAAGCATGTTCCAAAACAGCAATGTACCGAATCGCCGGAGCCAGAACACATTATTTAAAACGCGCCATTCGCGCTCTCGGTCCCACCAGGCGAACCCAACGCCACAAGTAGTAAGGCTGCAGTATACTTTATCTGAGCAATTTGATTGAATTAATTTAATCGTTATAGGAGTAGACAGTGGGCCGAGAAACACCGCGGAACTCCGCGCGCTCCACGGCTGGATCTGCGAGACGGTCATCACTCTGCCACACACTGGCATAGATTCCCCTCAATACTGTTATTAGTGAGCATTGGAAATACAAGATGAGATTGCGGTCAGATCATGATAACAAATCCTAGAGATACCAGTGCTGTGTTCCTGTCACCCGTAATAATCAACATGCAAAGGTCCCAACGGTTTCTACTGTACAATCTCGAGCATCCCTCGATTTATATCTCAATTCAAGCCTCTGAAGTCGGTGGCTGCTTGCTGTAACCTCGTTTCTCGAAGATTATCTTGACCAAACCAATTGTAGCGACAGTCAGATATGGGGCCCTCCAACTCTGTATATCTCTGGCCCAGGGTTAGAATCGTTCTCCCGTTCCATCGGCCTGGGGCTTGCTTCCATTCATCCGTGTCCTTCCCATACGACTCTACTTTCTGCGTCTCCGATGCTACAGCCGAGTATGCCACTGCCAATCCCACAAAATGGGCCGTGCTGACTGGCAGGCCAGCTGCCATGATAGGGGCAGCCAGGTCTGGTGGCAAAAGGCCGGTGATGGTGGCAGCTGGTGCAACGGCGTTGATGGTGATGCCAGTGCTGCGCAGAGACGAACGCATCGCGCGCATGTAGTTGATCAACTGTGAATATGAGCCATCTTACCACCTTTAACATAGATAGGTAGGGGTAATCACTCACCGCTGCTTTTGTCCCGCTATAAACTGGCAGTGACTGCTCTGCAGAATACGCAGTGGCACTTGACGTGATGACGATGCTCCCCTCGATGCCGTTCTTCTTCATGCTATGCAACGCGAGCTTGATGAAGTTTAAGGTTCCTCGATAGTTGGTATCAATGACATTGTATGAAGGCTCAAGGAGATTGCCGTCTTCATCATACGAATCATTCAAATATGACCCATCCTCGCCCTGGCCTGCATTTGCGATTGCAATATGAACAGGGCCAGAGTCTGAGAATACAGCACGGAGCTCCGACCACTTGCTGATATCGCATCTGAGAAAACGTGCTCCCTCTGGTAATTTTTCTTGGGGTTCACAGATATCCAGGATGATGACCTGTCCGCCTTTCGAAGCTATGATCTTCGCGGTGGCCAGCCCAATACCAGATGAACCTCCTATCGTGGCAAAGTCAGGGCCATCCTAGCGTGAGTCAGATGCATGCGTGGATCATACCTGTAATAATTGCAGTCTTTCCATCCAGCTGCGGTATGTCGCTCTCTTCGATCTTGAGTGTCGTCATGATGTTAATTCACACTCTTTCAATGATAGTCGTGTCAAAGAAAGAGTTTGCAGTCAACTAGCAGGCTAAGATATCGAAATGAACCTGTACAACATGAAATCGATCTTGCGGGACTCGCCGGCCTGTCTCACGATGCATCTGGGAAATCTCGAATTGATGTATACACGAACCGGCGCCTCGGCGTGCGCTTGCCATACAAATCCTTGCGGCCGGGGCGTGTAAGCGGACTCGGCACCGATGTTGACTAGCCGCAGCCGCCAAGAATGCTTCCGGAGTGTTGCCCCTTTTGGGTGCAACATCGTCCGGCCCCGCTTTTCCCATCTTCATGCTCTCTACGAAGTAAAGTTCACGGAAACCTTGTCGATATAGACGACAGGGAGCCGTTGCAAAAGAAGACGTACGTTAACGCAGATTTCTAGTATTGACAAGTTCTATCGAATACTCTGGTCGTACTCTCGGGTCAGGCTTCATCATGAATATCGCAGGCCGGCCTCTTGGCCAGCTCCTTATCTGGGGTCTGTTATTTGTGAGTGTTCCAAAGCTGATGAAGCGAAACCTTCTGTATACTGACGTCTAGACTTCTAGGTCACGGTATCTTACACGATTGTGAGGCTATTCAACGCGTGGAGACACCCTCTGTCACGCTTCCCGGGCCCATTCTTGGCTCATCTAAGCGACGTAAGTTGTTTTCGGTCCTCTGAATCAAAATGACAACAACGGTTCGTGCTGATGATGACTTGCGTGCCAGTTCTCTCATTGCAAACGCTTTTTAAGCGGCCGTCAGCCATATGAGATACTGAAGCTCCACGAGAAATACGGTGAGTGTTGGATATGCACTGAGTCAGGTCCGCGTATGGACTTTCGAACTGACTCGCGTATACATAGGCCCGGTCGTAAGGGTTGCGCCGAACGAGCTCTCGTTCAACACGGCCCAATCATGGAGAGACATATACGAGAAGAAGAAGAGCGCCTCAACCTTCATCAAGAGTGACTTTTATGAGGGCGGTAATTTTGCAGCTGAAGCGCTCTCCATTGTGAGCGTACGCGACCCGGATGAACACGCCCACATGAGAAGATACCTTCGCGATGCCTTCTCGGACCGCTCGCTTCGAGATCAGGAGTACCTGATCTCCGAAGTGATTGACCGGTTTGTAGAAAGAATAGGCGAAGAGGGCAAAGAAAGCCAAGGAATCGACATAGTTATGTGGTTCAATCTCGCAACCTTTGATAGTGCGTTAGAAGACCAGCCTTAACCTCATTCTTCATTTTACTGACTTTTGAACGTAAATACAGTCATCGGCAGCTTAGCATTCGGTCAGTCGTTTGATGGGATTAAGTCTGGTAAGTGGGTCTTTGCGAGGGCATGAAGCACAGCGTCTGGAGGACCACGCTGACATTTCAACCATCAGGCACGGAACATCCATGGGTGTCGATTGTCGTGAAAAGTCTCAGATTAGGTGCCTTGGCAGACTGCTTCAAGCGATTCCCTCTTATTGGAGAACTCTTCAAGACCGTTTTCCCAGGGCTTCTTAAAAAGCTGATCGAAGACACGCGGCGACACGAAGCTAACACCATGGACCTTGTTCAGAAGTCAGTAGCCCTAATCCAGGGACAAAATTCTGATTGCTCACTGACAGTAATACAAGGCGAATCAACATGAAGACAGATCGCAAAGACTTCTTGACAAAGATTCTGGAGCATCGACAGAAAGACAATCTGTCAGACGTGCAAATTGCAGCTCACTCCTCAGACTTTGTGTATGACCACTCCACACTCTCCAGAAACACTGTGTAGACTAATGTACTGTGTGCAGAATCGCAGGGAGCGAGACCACCGCTACGGCACTCTCGTGCATCACATACTACCTTCAGAGGAATCCCGACATCTTGCGCACTTTGCAGAAAGAAATCCGCTCCTCATTCAAATCGTACGAACAGATCAACGACGCCTCAACGGCAACGCTGGAGTACCTGAAAGCAGTGATACTCGAAGGAATGCGAATGTATCCACCACTGCCGTTTCCGCTACCGCGTGTCGTACCGCCAGAGGGCGGCATTGTTGATGGACAATTTGTTCCTGGGGGTGTAAGTGTGGTGGCTCCTACTGACCCTTTGTTTTCCGCTGTTTCTGTGTATCTCGGGGTGGTGCGCGTTTACTGACCATGGGGTGCAGACAATTGTCTCAACAAACCCTTTCGCAGCGTCAATGTCCGCAGAGAATTTCCAAGATCCATGGGTGTTTAACCCCAAGAGATGGATGGATGCCGAGAACAATGACATCCTGGATGCTAGTCAGCCATTCTCTCTTGGCAGCAGGATTTGTCTCGGCCAAAGGTACGCATCATCGAGGTCTTATGTGTGAGGCAGTCTGACTAACTCGCAATCCATCACATAGCCTTGGTTGGATGGAAATGCGCACGATACTTGCCAAGATCCACTACAAGTATGACTTAGAGCTGGTGGATAAAGCCCTTGACTGGCATGCTCGATCCGAGATGCAC
>JACBFG010000009.1:188241-249480 GCA_013435955.1 Diaporthe sp. HANT25 | reverse complement strand
GGGGGGGGGGGGGTACAAATAGGGAGTTAGTGTAGCATTGAATTGGCAAAGACGTTTTGTTTATGCAAAGAAGTGAGGTAGTGATATTTCATTGCTTCCCACACGAAGGAGCATAAAGTGTTTGATCGTCATGGGAATATGCTTGCGTTGTGTTTGCGTTTTTCAATCAGATTTGCTATGTAACTAATACACGATTCGTTTTCAATTATCGCGCTCGACCTGAACGACCACTAACCAACAGTGATAGTCTGACCCTCCGGATCTTGCTCCGGGTTCCAGTGTCCCACATACCCATCTCTCCCGGTCAAATAGGTTCCCTGGGCCTGCTCTTCCGCTGAAGCACGGAACACGGCATGCTTCTTGTTGGTCCACTCCAAACCTTTCCATGTCACACCCTCAGCGTCAACAAACTCGGCATCCATCTCGGGCCGCAGGAGATACACGATGGAGTACTTGTGCCTCTCCTTCTCGTCCTTATGGGGAATAATGCGATGCAAGCTCGACTCCAGGACGCCTCCGGAGATGAAGCGGAGAGCGTCTCCCACGTTCACTACCGCGTGGCCGGGCTTGGGCGCTATGTAGTACCATTGCTCTTCGTTCGGCTTCAGGACCTGCAGGCCGGCGACTTCTGTGAAGACGATGGAGAGACTGCCGGCGTCGGTGTGGGCGATCTGGCCTACTTTGTCGGGTTCCCTGTCGGCGATTGTGTACTTGAGAAGCCCCAGGGCCGTCGGGCAGACAGCGCCTTTGCGGTGGTACTGTTGGTAAGCCAGATTGTCTGGTAACCCCAAGGCCGACGACAGACGAGTGAGTAGGAGTGTGCTGATGTCACGGAAAGTTGAGTTGGCTTGCTTGAGAGGAGTCAGGCGCGACGAGATAGCTTCCGGCCCTGGAAACGAAGCAGCATCGTTGATTTTGCCGATGGGATGTTCCATTAGCTGTATTTTGTTAGTCCCGAGTTGTGGAATCTAGCGCATTTTTCCTTACCATAAGGCCTTCGAAGCCATCCTTAACTCCCTCAACGGGCCCATTTCCATGACCGGCTGGCTTGTATCTAGACGTGAAAAAGCGAGTCAGCCAAGCTCCTCACGTTCTCGGGGGAAGGTCATTTGTAGGTATAAGCTCACCCCATAACAAGATCTTCATCGTGATCTCTGTCCACAAACCATTTATTTTTGGCTTCTTGGGGGAGATCATAGAAGCTCTTGGCAAGCGTGTACATATTTTGGACGTCTTGCATCACCCGCCCTGAGTAGACATCTCGGCAGTCGAGGTAGAAGAAGCCTAGGTCGGTACAGGCTTTCACAAGGTTTTCTTTTGCCTTTTCATCCTCGTCCAGAAGACCCTGCAGAGACACAACTTGCAGGTCAGCATGCTCTGTCGCAATCTTTTCTGGCAAGGCATCTGAAGAAGCCATGATGACGGTAGGTACACTGATGGAACGGAGTGAGTCGTTGCTAAGGAAATGTGTAATTCAAACAAATCTAATGTTTGCCTGGAGATTTTTTTGATAACACGATACAACTGGGATCAATCTTTCAAATTCGACGCAGTCGTTATTGCGTGTCGCGACTGTTCGGTGTCGTACACATATTCTACGGCCATACCGGCCAGGCGGATTTAGCTCGGAGCATTTCCGTTTTAGGAGCTTCCGCTCCCCCCTTGGCGCCGGGAGCCCAGCTGTAGCATGCCGCCGGAACACCTAGTTTCAGGGGAGTGCATCACTAAGGCAGCGGTAGAGTCGGTAATGGCCTCAAAATAGTAGTAGGCTGGTCGGTACGGAAGAAACAATATAGCACTTTTGCTAGACTGCTTGCATCATTCCCGCCCACCGTCGCAAGACACGATACCCGTCGTTCACCTAGATCACTTCCTAGCTGGATGAAATCTCACGTGCATCGCGGGTTTACTCCACATAACATGCATTGAGCTTTGCCGAAGCCAATCCAAATCAGCATCCCGAAGCTCCAAGTCGTAGGCGAAATGCATCTTGGCCATGATCAGATTGATCTCAACCAAAGCAAAACTGCAAAAGTGAAATTTTCGAATTAGCTTACATGGACTCAAGTTGAAAAGAATGTTGCTGCCGAGAGATTCCACTTACTTCTTTCCGAGACAGCCTCGGAGGCCGAGAGAGAATGGCTGGCTTGCTTCGAGATTATCTTTGCGGTCTGGATCTAGCCAGCGCTCTGGCATGAACGCGTATGGGTCGTGGAAGTTGTTCTCGTCATGAGTGACAGTCCACGCGCTTGTGTAGACCTCAGTCTAAATTGGTGTCAGCGTTTTTCCACGCTCGAGGTCAATCAATGAATTACTCACTCCCTTTGGTACCCAGTGGCCATCAATCGTGGCACCAGGACAGGTCCGTGGGAACCCTTGCGACCCAGGTGGGTATATTCTTAGTCCTTCTGAGATCACCGCTTGTAAATATGGAAGTTGTTGTGCAGTCATGGCTGTGATCTCGCTTCCATCCTGGTATCGACCGCGAATTTCCTGCTGCAGCTTATGGTACGATCCAGGATTCTTCAGCAAAAAGTAAGTGACCGCGGCCAGAAAAGTCGAGACGGTCTCCCCTCCAGCAATGCTGTTGCAACTCCTGTCAGCCAATTTTCTCTAAACACAAGTCAATGAGACACCTACACCAGTGTGGACGCATGAGCCGTCATTTCTTCCTGGCTGACCTCGCCAGTCTTGACTTTGCCCGAGATATTCGTCAAAAAGTCCTCACGACCTGAAGTGGCATTCAACCGTCTGCCGCAACGTTAGCCAAGTATCCAGGAAGGGTGCACACAAAGGTCACTCACCTTGCAACTTTCGCTCGGCTGTAGCCTGAATGGCGGTCGCGCACGGAAACCGTCAATCGAGGCAGTAATTTTCGCCCAAGAGCATCAATCAGCGGGTAGCGCCGCAGATTATCCAGGACAGTGACGAAGAAGAGATGCTTGACGATCATCTCGGACCAGAAATGCGGTTTTCCTGAGGATTGCAAGATCAGCTCCTGCTGATATCTCTCGTATTAGGGCATGTTTACCATTCTCGACGCAGTGAAAAGTCTCCCCGAAAGCCATCTCGCCAAGGATATCAAAGGCGATCATCTCGAACCATTTAGTCATGTTGAGCCCCTTTTCGCACGCGCCATCGGCACCGAGGCGTTGGACAAAGCCGTCCACGCACCGTTTCACGATGCTTTCTTGCTGTACGAGAGCCTTTGTCGAGAACGCAGCTGAAAGGGACTTCTTCATCTGGGCGTGCTTCCCGGGGTCCCTCTCGCTGCCAATACAGAGAGAATCGAAGCCGGATCCGTACATGTCATAGAATTCGCTCTTCGTCATTATTTGCCTGCCTCCTGTAGCATGACCGTAAATATCCTTCCATGACTGTACTGACGCGAACGACAGTTCGTTCGGGGAAGTTCTGACTACCGGGCCTGTTTCGAAAGTTAATGGTATGCGCTTTCCCAGAGAGCGAATGCAAACCTACCAAGTCTTTGGTGCTGTTTCTGGATCACCAGATGGAATTTCCCAGTCATAGAGTACCAGATTCTCCATATCTATTTGGATGATTTAGGCTTTACAGGTCTTCAGGAAGCATTGATGGACACTTGAACCCACTAGAGATGATCGAGCCAACAGCGGTCCAGGAAACCCTGCCAAAGGATGGAAAAACACATTGTATATGACATGATATGTTGTATACAACGCAAACTATTCATATAGGTTAGGATATGGTCAGTACGGGTATGCAGGCCGTGGATTTGTGCAACTTTCACATGCCAAGGTCAAAATCACCAAGGCAGGGGTTGATACCCAAGCCAGACCAAGTGGTGAAGAGATTCCGATGACAGCCATTGTTGTGGCGTTGATCGTGGTGTTGGAAAGATCCGGTATCATTCGTGATGGTATGTACCGTGCTGCAGCTCAGATGGATTGGTGGTTAGCTGCAGTGAAGTCACCACAACCCTGTTCTCGCCGGTCCGGGTCTGGACGAAAGCGGAATGCCGCCGAGGTTGAGCAACTCGGCCATCTCAGGAAGAAGACTTGCGCAGGCATGAAACGCCAACATCGGGTATGAATGAGCTAATGCACAAGACAAACGTTTGGATATGGCATTTTGGAAGTCGTTAAGTTGTTATTGGTAAAAAGCATGGGTTGACCGACAGCATACATTATGATTGTCGGGGCGTTTGTTGCATTACTCGCGGTGTGGTCTTTCTACGGACTCTGGTATTGACTGTTCTCCCCCCAACAGGACAGCAGCCAAAGGACTCGATCAATTCTTAATACTTCCTCGTCTCATTTTCACTTGTATCCGCCTAGAAGAATATCCCAGTGCGTTTGCGATAAGTCTGAAGTCTTCGAACATTTTCGCCGCATTCGCTGGACCGATGAGTGAACACTTGATACTATAGGTGTGCTTTCGAAGCGGCATCCTTCCTAACCAAGACATTCGAGCAGGCCCGCCCGGCCCGTTGCCGTTTTGCGCCTTGGCTGCTGACCAAACACTAGCGAAGGGCCATATCTTACCACCAAAGAGCCTAAACTAACCGCCAACGAACCGCTATCCGTACCCACGGGACATTACTCGTTAGTGAAGAAGACGCCACAATGCTTCTAGAAAAGATACACGTATTGCTGCCGACACCAGGCATCAAGCCACGGCACGTCCAAACCACGATCAATTATTACAGAGATCCAGGCGACGGGACAGAACATGCCCCAAGCATTGCAGGCAAAAGAAGCACATTTAACCAGCCTTCTATTGAACTGGACCATGTCGTTACCGACATCACCGGAAGCGAGGAACAATTCACACTCGACAGTCACGGGTTCCAACTCTGCGATCATGTCAGCCGGATGAAAGTCTTTGACAATGACGACCGCATCAAGGAGGAATATTATCCTGAAGTGGAGGAGTTGGTGCGAAAAGTGTAGGTTCCAACATGTGCAGCCAAGACTGTCGAGCTGGTTATCGAGACACACATCAAAGCTGACTAGCTGCTATAAGGACTGGTGCTTCGAGACTTTTTGTCTTTGACCACACAATCCGGCGACCAAATCCCACGGCCGCCAGCTCTGACGATGAGCGCCGGCCGGTGAAGCGTGCGCACATCGACCAGTCAGAATGGGCGGCGAGGCAGCAAGTCACGCGCCATCTGGGTGAGGATGCCGATCGCCTGCTGGAGTCCCGTTTCCAGATCATCAACGTGTGGCGTCCGATCAAAACCATCCATAAAGACCCGTTGGCTGTCTGCGACTCACACTCGGTGCCGGATGAGGATATCCTGCCAGTCAAGTTGATTCATCCCGGCTGGGTGGGAGAGCCTTGCACAATTCTGCCTAATAAGAACCACCGCTGGTATTACAAAAATGAGCAGACTCCAGAGCAGGTTATGCTTATCAAGTGTTACGACTGGAAAACTGATGGGCGCGCTCGGAGGGTCCCGCATGCCGCTTTTACTGATCCTGAAATGGCAGATCGAGACCCAAGACATAGTATCGAGGTTAGGGTGCTTGTTTTCCACGAGGACGACATGAAAAGGAGTTGAAAGTAATAGATTCCTTACTATGGGAAGGTCAGTGTCATGGCAGTTGCGAGGACCTTGACACGGTGCAGGATACTTGCACAAAGAGCCGTCAAGCACTGCGTGTGAGTCGGGAATGGTTGGACCGAGCGACCTCGTCATTCTCAGTTTCTATATCCGAGCAAAATTCTTGGTTCTTGACAATCGTCTCCTTAATCAAAACGCCCTCTTCTCAAACATGACTTGTCCCATCCCTCTCAGGCTGTTTAGAATGTCCCATAAATCTCTCGCGCAAGATCCCCCGTCTTGCGCCTGCATCCCTCAGCATAGCATCGACACTAGCGCTAGTAGCTTCAGATGCGGACATCCTCTCTGTCTTTCTCACTCTTCGTTTCCAGACACTGCTGAACAACTCACTTGCTTCATTCACCCTGAATGCAAGGAATATGAGGGGAACAGACACTGCGATCGTGGTGCCAACTATTTCCGCATCAGTGATACGAGTCACAGGAACATTCAAAAGAAAAATCAAGACTGCATCTTGACGAGGTGGCTGATTAATGCCTCGGGTGGTGTAATCTTACAAAGCCAAGAGAACGCCCACTCCGGGCTGTATGTCAGATCTCCGGTGTCACTGTGTGGGAAGCTCGTAATGTCGAGCGCGAACAGTGAACTCAAGAATGTGATAGGAAGCTGTGCGGATATTTGTCAACGTGAGCTTACACCCGCTGAATTCCAGCGCTCTCAGAACAGGTTTTAACGAGGACTTACGAATATGATGGTTACTACCGTGAAGACCATGATAGTCCTACCCTGTCTCGTCGTGTCCTCGGAGGCTTTGCGTGCCCATATAGCCTCAGACAAGTTTGCTGCCTTTTGACGGAGATCGAGGAGACGATTGATCTGATAGATACTCAGTATTTTGCTTTGATACATGTATGGACCGAAATTTCATATTCACGTTGTAAAATGATTGCTCTTACATTTTCCTGAGTCTGAGAGGCTTCCTGTATCAGCTTATCCACTTCTTCGCTCATCATTTTGAGCTTTTCCAAGGTCTGGTAATAGTCTATCAGCTCAGAAATATTCTTGTCTTTTTCATTTGGGAATAGCTGATGAAATCTTCTGAAGGATTTGTGATGAGGGCCTTTGCGCAGGAAGCGATACGCCACATCAATGATCGTTTTCTGTCGTAGTAGGACTGTCTTGATGATGTTGAGCTCATCAAGAATGTCCTTGACCTCTACCAAAAGATTTATGGCCTTGAGGTCTCCACCGGTGTGATGTCCCCTGATGTCAGGCAGCGGAAGGGTTGGCTTCTCGAGATCTTTCTTGAATTCTTCAAAGAGTTTGACTTCCTTGTTTGCCTGAAATGCTGGTCAATAGTCTTTCCCATGTCATTCACGAGGCGCGACTCACTGCAACGGCTATTGCGGTCGCGAATATCTGAAGAAGCCCCTGTTTGTCTGATGCGAGTTCCCATTGGGAGATTCGTTGTGCGCAGATCTCAAAAGAAATGGGAATCATCCCATAGACCGATGTCACTTCTGGCCGCTCATGTGTGTCTTGTGTGAGGTGGCTTGTAATATCGCTTTGCAGGTCTGAGGTGCCTGTCGCGTCTTCTTGAGAGCAGGATGTGATTATCGTATCTGCATAGCTCAGTCAGTTACTGTCATCCCCAATGAGAATGGACAATAAACCCCACGTGCCTTCGTCAATGACATACAGCCAGAGCTGATCAATCATACAAATAACCCTCTCCGCATCGTCTATTGGAGTACTTAGCTGTCCTTGGTGACGGAACAAGACCTGATCCAAATTCCGTTTGCCGGTGTTGGGTAGAGAGTGATAATAAAATTGGTCCAAAGTCAATGATGTATGGAGCGTTCCATTCCCTCTTTGTCCATAGCACTGAATTAGGCTCTGGTTGCGAAACAATGGCTGCTCCATGGCCTCCGAATCGTCCGCCGCCTGCACCGGTCCTCCAAATCGAGTGTTCTTTACGGCATGTTGACCCTGAGTCGTGTGCTTTGTTTTAGTGAACGCGAAGTAAGGGAACTTAAGCTGTGTCAGCATGCTATATAATTTGGGATTACTTCAGGGCAACGGCATACAGCTAAGGCAATCCTGCAGCCCTGGAGCTTGAACGATCCCCTCTCCGGGGAAACCGAGTTGTTGTCGCGGAAGTACTATTTTGGTAAGCTACGAGGGTCTCCTGGAACTCGAACTCCGGCTTTCGGTGTCCTTACCTTGAAGTACGGCTGCACAAAAGGATATGGACGTGAGCGGGCCTCTTGAGCAAAACTATTCTCAATAAAACTCCGCAGTCTGTAGTACTGATCTCGCAACAATCGCGATGCCTCTGTTGTTCCTTCAAGAGATGGGATCGAGTGTTCCCCGGAGTCGCGATGACGTTCGTCGCCTGCATTCTCGGAATCGAAGCCTGCTTCCTGTTCCTCATTGTCATCCTCACTAGCTTCAACGGAGACGAGGTGATCGCTCCCGCTCATGTCTTTCATGCCTACGTGTACGACTTGAAATGTTGCTTCTTGATCCGATCCCGGCGTATTGGTGGCTTTTTTCGAGCAGCCAGGTGGTTGCTCAGATCCACTAGGAACCACATGGGCAGACACGTCGGAATTGCTTCGGACACTTTTGATATTGCTTGGCTCGCTGAACGCTGAGCCAGATCCAGGCCTGGGTAAAGAGTCGGGTACAGGTGCCTGAGAGAAGTCACTATTGGGCGCGCTGTCCGAAGGACGAGCCCCCGAAAAATGTATCTCGCTGGAGGCTTGCGTCGTTGCATCGTCTTGTTCAAGCTGTGCAAATCTGTCAAAGTAGACTGATAGAGCGAGATCCTGATCTCATCAGCGCCTAATTTGACCAACATCGACGAAGACATACCTTGATCCATAATTCCTGTATTACCGCGTCAGTACTGGATCTATAACCATGTGTATTCAAGTCAAGTACATGAATGTAATTGTATTGGTCTGACTACTTACATTATTTACTGGCAGATGTATCCATTTGAAGGTTCTTTCTCCTTCCATTTGTCGTGCTCTTGCCACTGCAGACATGATCTTGCTGGGGCCGTACTCGTAGATGACGCTGTATACCGAGAAGCCTTTCTTTTCAGTCATCCCTTCTGGATAAACGTCAACAAGCCTTGTGGTGATATGCTTGCAAACGCTTTCTGCATCGGTGATCGGCTTCGGTCGTGCTAGACCATGAGAGCCATCAGGTTTCGCAGCAGGTGTATGTAGATCGGCGAGAGTCAACCATTCCAGCATCTCGATCGATCTAGGATTCATCCTCCTCGCGACATCTGCAGCCGTCAATCCAGCGGCGTCCTTGACGGTTATTCTTTTACCCTCGACAGCCATCGGCCGCACAAGATCTAGTCTCCCGTGCTGTGCCGCCCAATGAAGGCCAGTCCAGCCAGTGGTGACCACCCCAGACGTTTTCTCAGGATCCTCGTGTTCAAGTAAGATAGCCACCGTCTCGTCCTGTAGGGCTTCAGCGGCGAGCTGAGCTGGTGTCTTCCCTTCCGTATTCTCTAGATACGCGCTATCATCACTGCGATCCAATAGTTGACGAACTACACCCGCCATACCGTAGGAGGAGGCGAAGTGAATATCCTTGTTGCCGTTGGCATCGATCCCCCGAGTCGAAGCACCATGTTGAATGAGCAATTCCGCGATTTCGGGCTTATCGTGAGCAATAGCAAAATAGGCTGGTGTCAGGTGCATCGTCTCTCCCAACAGCATTTGTTTGAGCTTCTTATCGTGCCCGGCCAAGTCGATCAACCTCTGGATCACTTTGGTGCAACCGCCTCTCGCGGCGATACACGGCAATGACTCGCCCAATTCACCTTGCGCCTGGACAGTGCCGATCCTCGTCATTTCGGTGAGAAGAAGCATAGCCGTTCCATCGTGAGAGTACTCACAAGCGATGTGAAGCGGTGTGTATCGCCAGTTCGACGTTTGTGTTGTCGTGTTCGCTCCTCGCCTGATCAGAACAGACACCACCTTTTCCCTTCCATTGACAGCAGCGATGTGGAGCGGTGTCCAGCCCCGATCTGTTTTTGCCTCAATATCGGCCGAACAGTCCACGATGAGACACTCCACGACATTTTCCGACCCAGCCTCAGCGGCGGAATGGAGAGGCGTCCAGCCATTAGAGTCTCTCTGTTCCGCCAATTGTTGTTGACCTGTGAACAAACGGACAGCAGCAAGACATCCTTTTTCGGCCGCGATATGTAGCGCGTTCGGATCTCCCGGTGGTACGGAGACATCCGCGCCGCAATCGAGCAGCGTTTGTACACTCTGCACCTCCACGCTTTGTGCATTGTGGTCCACCTTACAGCGTAGGACGGCTTGTGTCAAGCCTGATTTGTCGGACTGCAAGAGCTTCTTCACAATATTGGTGTTTTTTCCAGCAACAGCTAGAAGCAGAGGCGTATTCCCTTGATCATCGACACACGCGACCATCGCACCGTGCTTGAGAAGCATTTCGACGGCCTCCAAAGCATTTTCTCCAGCCTCAACAGCGTCAAATAGGGCAGTACGTCCCGAATGGTCTTTGTGATCAATGCGCGCCACCCCGATGAGGATCTCCATCAAATCCGTTCGGCCGATCTTGGCGGCCCACTGCAAAGCTGTAAGGCCACCGGGGTCGGTAACATTGACTCGGAATGCACTCTCTTCAACGTAGGTCGCCACTGCTGGGACATGCCCCTGCTTGACCATGCGAATGAGCAAGGGTTCTAGTTCTGTCACTGTGATATAGATCAACACTAGAGCAAATCAGTCGAAAGAGGGCAATTTGTGCGTAAGAGTGTAGCTCAAGATGATGCCAAAATTTGATGATAGCTCACCGATTTCACGCTCAGGTATCGTCAGACGGCCTTTGGGGTCTTCAGCCCTTGGCGGGCCTATTGCCTGGACCGGTCCTGTTCTCGTTTGGATCGATGCGCTGGATTCACTGTCCGTACTCATTTTGGCGACGAGATATGGGTAGTGATAGCAGCAAATGGCTTTACAGGATGGCAATGAAGCGTTCTATTTGAGAAGTAAGAAGCGATAAAACCCATGATCAGGGCTCCGGTAGAACATAAAAGGGTTTTGAGCTCTGGCAGGAGGCGGAACATCTCCGAGGATCACCTTCAGACCGGTCCTCAATCTGGGACGTGGCCTCGTGCAGTCTAGTGGAGTATGCATGCAGTCAAATTGTGTCTCACAGCTGTGATTAAGTGGCATTGGACAGTATTGGGCACATACATACTGTAGATTGGCTGCACGATTCCTTACAGCAAAAGTATGAAGCACCTAGGAATCCCTGCATTTGCCCGGGATGAGTTTGTCCTTGTCAGGCAGGCGCGCAGTGGCACGACGGGAACAGGTTCTCGTGGGTGGGGCTCCTCTTACACCACGGCATCTTCCAGCTACTACTGGGTTTTGATTTGCCAGATGTTCCTCACTGCCTCATGTATAGGGCGAGCACCATGCATGCTCGGCGCTTGACAGCTAGAGCCGGTCGCGGCGAAGAGTGGTAAATCGTTTCCTTAACAGTGGGGCAGACCGTGTCTGTATGCATATTCAATCTGCACAAGCAGTCACAGCAAGTACTTTGCAGGTAAGGGCGCATTGCATTTCAGCTGCTTTCTCGTGATGGACCTTATGAGAATAACGCTGTGCAACAAGGCCATTCAGTGTGATTGGTGTGGTGTCTTTTATGTCAGCATGACCTCCAGGCTGACGATTACGCCACGCATGCTGTGCTTTCAATCTCTGCCCACTTCAATATGCCTGCTCCAAATACGGTCCCTAGCAACTTGTAAGACAAGGAAAACTTGCGGCTTCACTCAAGTACTTCAAGATGGACGATGACGGATATCTCACCTCTGGGCTCTGCCCAGCATGTTTCTGTATCGACTTTGACAGGCATGATTTCTCATACGAACCCCGCCCCGTCGCTGACATCGTGGCTGGCTGTAAAACTGGATGTACGTTTTCCGGCCTCCTCACTTACTCTTTGAATTTGAAATCCCGCATGGTCACTAGCGGAGGTGGCTCGACGATGTGCGTTAGTTTATCGAGGCATGATCAGCTTCGCGGTGCCGACAACAAAAACTGCATCACTGCAGATTTGGACGCTCCGGATCGCGCATTGAGCCCGGCAACTGTGACATTTGATATAACAATCATCTGCAATCAAGACGAAGCTTCGAAATATGGTATGGTGAGAGCAAGTCCGCTTGATGAAAGCAAGTCTAACAGTATCGTAGCCATTCCTTTCCTAGCACCTCAAGAATCAGCCTCGGAGTCCGAAAAGTCGGATTCTATACTGGAACGGTCCTTCGATTGGGTCAGGAAACAGCTGGATGAATGCACCGCTTCTCACGATTGTAGCGGTACGTTGGAAATGCCGTTGCTCACCAGGACTCTCGATCTAGGAGATCAAGAAGCACCAGATATTCGACTTTTTGTACCGGAAGAAGGCGCTGTGGGAAGATACGCGGCCCTGAGTTTCTGTTGGGGTCGCTCAAATCACTCCGTCCTTACAAGCGATACCGTCAAAGAGTTTCAAAACGGATTCCACATCTCTCAACTCCCTCAAACATTACAAGACGCGGTGAGAGTGACGAGGGAGGTCGGTCTGCGATATTTATGGATCGATGCCCTGTGCATTATCCAAGGCCAGGACGGTGGAGCGATCACTGACTGGAATATTGAAGTTTCCAAAATGGACACCGTTTACAGAAACGCGTTTGTCACAGTCTCTGCTGCTGCTGCACAAAATGCCTCCTGCGGCTTGTTCAATGGGAGTCATTGCGACCTACCGTTTGTCGGCAGCTGGACATCTTCGGGAACGAGAGATGTGGCACTTTGGGCGCGTGCTACGTGGCGTAACCATGGCCCAGGGTTTCAATCGGAGCCCATCAACAGCCGCGCGTGGACCTTGCAGGAAAATATGTTTTCCAGCCGTGTCCTGTTCTACACTTCATTCGGTTTGCTCTGGAAGTGCAAAACACAAATCACTTGGATTTACTCTGGTGAATCCCATGTGTATGACTCGTCAGCGAGCCGTAGAAACGGATTCAAGGATTACGCGAACATTTCACGTTACGGGGAATCCATGAAGCGCGGACGTCTGAACAAATGGATGTGGATTCTGGAATTGTACACAGCGCGGAACCTGACAAACCCATACGACAAGCTCCCGGCACTGGCATCAATCGCGAAACAACACTCTGATTCTACAAGCGCCGAGTATTTGGCAGGTTTGTGGAAACCGACCTTCCGGCAGGATCTTTTGTGGAGGCATCATCCTATTTGGATGTACCATCTAATAGGAGTGTCAGATGCAGGAAATCCTTTGCGAAGCAATGGGTACAGAGCACCATCCTGGTCCTGGGCCGCTATCGATGGGTTGGTTTTATCTGAACGGGCTGGAGAGAATCTTGAATCAAGTCAATACACATGGCTGGCTGAGGTAACCACATACCCTGTGCCAGTCCTGGTCAATCCACGGAATCCATTTGGTGGCGTTGTCAAAATGTCCACTGAGTTGCAGATGCGAGGTGCTGTCGAGATATTCAACGTCCATGAATATCCCAAAACGAACAAGCCTGTCAGCATCCGGCCCGCGAAAGGGGGTCCCAAAGCTGGGATGTTGTGGGTTGATGATTTTACCGAGACCGCCGCATGGAGGGGCAGAGAAACGGAGCCGCTATCCTGTCTGCACATTCAAGGTGTTTCTAATGAGCAGGAGGAGCCAGTCTCCCCTCAGAAGACCAAGTCTTCGTATGCTCTGGCGTTGCTACCGGTTTATGGGTTGGACCGCACATACATTCGGGTCGGGTTTGTCGATATCAGGCTTGAGCCAGACTTGCCATCAAGTGATCCCCAGAATATGGCCGCCGAGACAATCACCATTCTTTGACCATACATGACAACATGAAATAAATTTCCAGGATGTTTTGTTGCTCAGAAGCTGTGGTTGGTAGGAGGCGGGGAGACGCTTGTTCAACCTGCCACTAGATTTGCATGCCTATGGATCTGTACACGAGCTGCTCGGGAATCTCGTACCGTGTTCATGCCTGTGTGTGGACAGACCACCAATAAGATTTGAGAATTCCCGATTGTGTGTATGTAGCGAGGCGAACGGATGCGAGTGTTTCACTAGTTAGCCGGGTGTACCGTACATTCGTGTGTCCTAGCCTTTGAATTGGTCACAGGTTGGACAGCCACAAGATGCCCCCTGCCGAGCTATGCAGTAGGCCTTTCTGTCTCCTCTATTTCTCTTTTCAGATCTGTTCCTGACAGTGGGACCTTTCAAGTTGTGCATGACGTTTACTCTACGCCATGCTGGTTGTAGGTGCTGCTGTATCATAGAGACGGATACTAAGGCGAGCAAAAGGGAGCAATATGATAGATAGATGGAATCCCTACCTCCTAGGGAGGGGCGAGACTTTATCACATTAGAGCTATCAAAGATCGGGGCCATGGGTTTTTGGCAATTGTTCTGTGAGGTTGAAATAAACTGTGGCTAGCTTCGGAAAGTGCCTCTCTAGACGTGTCTGGTCCTGGACTAGGGGCGACGGCGCTCAACAGCGAGTGCCTTAGCGTGTATGTGTGAGGTGCGATTTTGGAAATTATACGCGGGAACAATACAATATCTTTGCTGCACGGTGACCTTGATGAGCAGCACAGTATTGGAAGAAATTAATTGCCGGTTTTGGTACGCATATAGCCCCGGCCATCAGGAACTGATGCCTCCTGCTTCTCTTCCCGTTATGCAACGACCTGTTCCCGAAATCCACAACCTCAACTACTCATCCCAATATTGAAAAGCCTTGTGCTCATTGAGTTACTCACATCTCCTGAACAAAATCAGCCACAACATCGCGCGATGTCGGACCTTGTGTCTCCCTCGCAGGTGCTGAAGGCGGCTGCTGATGCTGCTCTTCCTCCCAGCCCAGCCTCTTCATCCTCATCAGTCTGTGTTGCCGACGTCAGCAACACAACAGGCAATACCACTTCTAATTCAACATCGAATACAACATCTAACACGACATCCAACACAAACTCCAGCACGAATTCCAACGCAACATCTTATGCGACATCCCATACAACGTCCATAACAGCATCCAATGTCGACCTACTCTGCGACAACGAGGCCGAGAAGGCCGCACGCTACACTGAGACGGAGCATTCTCTTACCTTCTGCAGCGCTATTAAACTCTACTACCCGGCCGTCTTGTGGGCACTGGTCGTCAACCTCGCCACGCTCTGCCAAGGTCTGGACGGGCAAGTCATCGGCGCCCTCGTGGGCATAGAGCCCTTTAAGCAGCACTTCGGCGTCGAGTACCAAGGCAACTACATCATCGAAGCACACTGGCTCGGCGCCTTCAATTATGCCAACAAGGTCGGCTCCATCATCGGTGCCTTCTGCGCCGGCATGGCCTACGACCGCCTCGGCCTCCGACGAGTCATCGCCCTCAGCTCCTCTCTGTCGATTGGCTTCGTCTTCGTCCAATTCTTCGCCAGCCACCCAGCACAGCTCGTCGCCGGCATACTGCTCAACGGCTGCGTCATCTCCTTCTTCACCGTCTGCGCCACCGCCTACGTGGGCGAGGTATGCCCCGTCGTGCTGCGTGGCTTCGCCGCCTCCGCCATCAACATGCTCCTCGTCGCAGGCCAGCTCATGGGCTCGGGCATCCTGAAGATCGCCAACAACATCACCTCGCAGTGGGCCTACAAGTTCCCCATCGCAAGTCAGTGGCCACTCCCAGTGCTCATGCTCCTCTTCACGCTGGGCCCCTTCTGCCCGGACCCCCCATACTGGCTGTGCAAGCGTGGCCAGTACAAGGCCGCAGAGCGCTCCCTCCGCCGGCTCGCAACGGACGACGTCGACCCCACCCTCAAGCTAAGCTTCGTCCGCGAGACGCTACGCATCGAGAACGATGCCAAGCAGGGCGCCGAGCCCCAGATGCGCGAGTGCTTCCGGGGCACCGACCTGCGCCGCCTCATCATCTGCCTCATGGTCTACGCGATCCAGGCCCTCGTCGGCGCGGTGGTGTTCCACGACTTTGCCGTCTACTTCTTCGAGCTGTCCGGCCTCAGCGCCGACGACGCCTTCAGCATGAACGTCGGCGTCAACGCCATCGGCTTCGTGGGCTCCTGCGCAGCGTGGTGGTTCCTGCAGTTCCTCGGCCGTCGCGACGCCTACCTCTGGGGCTGCATCATCCTGGCCTTCCTCCAGGGTGGAATCGGCGTCTTAGACCTCGTCCCTCGCCCGTCGACCGGTACATCACCATCTTCTTGGGGCCAGAGCGCAATCATCGTCACATGCAACCTCATCTACGACATCACGATCGGTCCCTACGGCTACGTCCTCATGTCCGAGGTGTCCTCGGCTCGCCTGCGAAGCTTCAACATCGGCCTTTCTTCAGCCTTCTACCAGATCTGCGCCATAGCCTTGGCTCTCGGCGTCCCTTTCCTGATCAACAAGGATCAGGCTAACCTCGGCGGCAAGATTGGTTTCATTTTTGCGGGCATCGGTGGTCTCTGCGCGCTGTTTTGCTTTCTTTGTCTCCCGGAGACCAGGGGCCGCACTTTCGAGGAGCTGGACCACATGTTTTCGATCAACCTGCCGTCGAGGAAGTTCAAGGACTTTGAGATCCAGCACGACAACGAGATGATGGATTTCGAGGGACAGACGATGGAGCGAGCGGGGGAGAAAAGTGAGGAAGAGCAATCAGCCAGCTCCTGAATACCCGCATGGAAGTGTAGTCAAATTTTGCGATTCGGACGTGCACGGTGAGAGGGTTACTGGCATTGAGGCTTTATTGAAATTGAATAGCATTAACCGCAAGTATGTTCGAATTTGGAAGCACACAACTACTGAGCAAAATATGGTATTGAAACGACCTGGAATCATACTAGACTGTTTTCGCTTTTCTTCTTCTTTTTTTCTAGATGATTTGTTTACCTCAGGCCTTTTTATTACCCACTGCAGATAGAAACAGCATCAGTGTGGTCTAGAGTTACTTAATAATAAAACAAGACAACACACTCTTTCTCATTGTGTGAAGCTCAATATGATCATTTTCTGGACACCGTGATGATAACTTGTGTCGTGCAGCCACTTTGTCGGTGAAAGGGACGGGCGCCAAGTCATGAGCTGAGGGTGATTGATTCGGCCAGGGGTGATTCCCACGGTCCAGGACTACCGGCATCGAGTGAGGCGGTGAGATGATGGCCAGAAGTTTGGGACGATGCTCCACTCGGTGTAGTCGTGAAGCAGCTGTGCTGTGGAATCAGGCTGACGTGTTCTCGAGACGACTCTGTACTACGTACGTTATGTCTGAATCACCGAGGAGGCTCAACACCGCGACTCTGCCTATGCTCCTGTAATGCTTTCTTAAAGCATCCGTATGCAGCGCCGGTTGAGCTTTGATCCAGGAATACAATTCAGCCCCCCATGACTCAACATCCCAACATTATGCTCTTGATTAACACTAGGATGAGTGGTGATGCGGAGACGTTGTTTTCCAGGTGTCCTGGACGTGTATCTATCGAACTGACGACAAACAAACGTATACTTCGAGTTATAAAGTGAACGTCCCTAAATAGATTCAAAACTGAAGCATCTTGTGTTCCTCCTCAGCAATTCAAAGACAGCCGCCCCACATTTCGATGTATAATGGAAAGAGCGAGAAATCCATGCGTACAACTGGTGACTAGAGGACTTCAGGGGTTGCTTGTATGCTTGTATAAATTTAGACCTGGGCCCCATAGAATACTCCCCGACTTTCTAGAACCCCTCAAGCTATGATCAACAAGCTCCACAACAAGGCCAGGCTCAAGCCAGCATTTTGATAATTGTGTACCAAAAAAAGGCGCTTCCGATCACCTCATGCCGAGTTACCGGGACACAAGGAAGATCACAATCTGTCCCATCCGGGTGTAGTTGCGCGGCAATCAGATGAAGTCACACAGATGCTGTCACCATGACATTGAATGGCATTTGAGCTGTGTGACTGGGACAGCGTTTATTGTTCAGAGGAACATGTTGGGGAAGAACACGGAATTTGTGAACAGGAGCCCAGTAACATTGTGGAGCAAGCCATTCATGCGGAAGGGCTAAGTACCTCGACCGACTCCCGAGCTCGACTGCGGGACCAGGACATCGCTGTACCAAGCGACTGACCTCGGGCCCCGTCGAAAGCAACGGTCTCCCACAACGCGCCGTCCACGCAGACGGGCACAGGGTGGCTTTCCCCGCGCCAACACGAGTATTCCCCCTGAACCCCACGCTTTCGCGTCCGTGGCCTCGATCTCGTCTCAACGACCCCATTTCATGCGGCAGTGCGGCATGCCAGCCTGCCAGCGTGCTGCACGTTAGCTGGCGGTAGATCTCCGAATAGGGCGGTTGGTTGCAATTCCCCGCAAAAACGGGCCGCCCCTGAACCCTGTGGGCCGGTACGCTTCTTGGGACTGACCTGGGCCAACGGAGCATTGTGATGTCAGCCGAGCCACCTGTTCTATACGAGAAAGGCCCTGTAGCAATGACGAAGTATGGCCATGTATCACGCATGGGCAAATGTTGGCATTATCCAACAGTAATGATTTCACAACTGGCCACAAGGTGGAACTTCATCAGCACTGGATTCAGTCACATTCGAGATGTTTCTGACAATTCGCTGGCAAGGAAATCATCAAAGTGACGTGCCGGTGGGAGAACAAGTGTACCAAACACAGCAGCCCAAGAAAGCTCTGAACCGTATAATACGAGCTCAGATCAAAAAGCACGCAGCTTTCAGATGATGGACTGCTACTGTACCCAGGTAGTGGGGAACCAATCCAGGGGCGATTAAGGTTGGCAACAAGCATGACGATTGGCCCTGGCGCAAACAAGTCGGAGCCCCCGGACGATGATGGCCAGCAACGTGACAACGCCCTCAGCAGATCCACCAGTTGTCTATCATTTCCCTTCTTCGATGTTGCCATGCTCGTATTCCAACGGGACGGGGAGACAACAGAAGCAATTGTAGCGTAGCATGATAAACATAAATATCACCACCATTTCCGCCATTCATACCGAGTTTCGTTCAGCATCCGCATCTCACTCCTCACACTCCAAACAACAACTCAACCACACCACCACCTCTCTCCACCAACCTCTCAAACCCCAACCATCAAGATGCAGTTCTCCGCCGCCATCCTCGCTGTTGCCGCTGCCTCCGTGGCCAGCGCTGAGGCTGTCTTCAAGGTCTCCGACTTCAGCGCCTCGTGCATCCCCCACAGCGCTCAGTGCGTGTGAGTTACATCTCCCCGCCACTTCACACCAGCAACCTCGATGCTGACACACCTTCCGCAGCTACGAGTTCGGTGTGATCCAGGCCGGCAACGGCGAGACCACCCCGGTCCAGTGCCGCGCCCAGGTCGTCTCCGACGGCTCCCTGCCCGAGATCACCGACGGCACCTGCACCGAGTCCTCGCGCACCTTCACCGTCGCCAAGGCCGACGGCGGCCTCGTCCTGACCGTCACCCAGCCCGTGACCCCCAGCTCCAACCAGAGCGGCAAGCACACCATCCCCGCCAGCGAGCTCGAGTTCGAGCAGACCGGCGCCTCCCGCCAGCAGAAGTACACTGGCGCCGCCGCCTTCGACCTCGAGTAAATTCGGTCGTCGCCTCCGCGGTATTTTTGAAGGGGTGGACCGGCATGATGGGAAGCCTTTGAAATCACTTGATTGGATGTACATACTTTGCCAATAGGCAACACTCCTCCGGGGCTGTATCTAAACCTTGAACATTGAGAGTCAATCAATAGATGATTGGGGCTTATGCCTTCACTCCTCACAAAGCTTTCCACCACGCAATTGCATGCCTAAGTACTGATTGTTAGAAAACCTCAAGTGTCAAGTTAAGTTAGTCAGCGCCTTGTCTCAAACACGCATCTGAACACAACACCGTACTTTGATCTACTTGCCTTTGTCCCGTGGCAACGTCTCCTCCGAGTGGTTTTGGACAGGGATTTGCTGAATTGAGAAAAGTATTGTCATGTATACGATGTGGAAAGCGTGCTATAGTTGGTTCGAAATCCAAGTTCGGATCGATGATGACGCAACCGAGCAGGCACGAGGGCTTAGACCATTATTGGTGGACCACAGGTGAAGCACCCCACAGCCTATCCGACTCTCTTGGCTGGGCGTTTTGGCAAAGGAAATTGTACCAGGAGTTCCTCGAGGGATAGATTAGACGGGAGAATGGGCCACTAAGGATCTTTTTGACTTGCAAGGTTGGTTTTAGCTCTACGTGGTTGTACAGTGACTATCAACAAACGGGCTAAAAGACACTGCAAGGAGTAATTTCCTTAAGGGCAAACGAAAATTTAATTACTAGAGTAAGGATCAATGACTATCTGGAGAAGAAGTGGTGGAATCAACATAGCGATGGACTTGCTGGAACTCCAAGGCTACGTGCATCAAGATACGACGTGTATTGAACGAGGTATGCTTCAGAAGACTGGTTGCGTAAAGCTCGTCATGCCTGTAAATCATCACGAATAACCGTATCCTGACAAACAAATTGTTTGGATTCATCTTTTGGTACTGCTGCGTTAATGTTTATTCCAAATGAGTACAAGCCCCCTGTACATATTTTTGCTTAGAATTGCATCTTGCCTGACGTGTTGTTGCTACCTTAATGATTAGGTACTAAGATACTCATCAACACATTAGTACAGAAACCCCCTGGGCAACGGTGCTTACAACTGTCAGGCTGCAGTGTGAACGTGAACCCCTCCATGCCCCTTCACCTAGCGCCTTCCACAAACGTAACACAACTCGACGGTCCGAAGTCCACCTGTCACAAAATCAAACAAGTCAACCAGTCGCCATCGGCGAAAAGGCAAGATGGCATCTACTGCGGACGACCAGTTGGCTGAAGCGACAGAGTCCGAGGCAACAGCAGCGCATGAGGGGACGCGCTCTAATCAGGGCGGCGACGCGCCAGACACGACTCGCAATCAACAAGCAACTCATGACGCGAACGAGGCCCACAGACCTGCCTGTCGGCTTTTCACTCTTCCACCCGAGATCCGGACAATGATCTTCGGCTTCGTCTGCACCGAGAGCCCCGAAATCAACTTCCCTTGCCAGAGCCTCGCAGTCATCCTCCCTGGCCCATTGCCTCGGGGCATGGGTAGCCTCATGAGTGTCATCAACAATGACCACTTGAGATCTGAAGTCGTCCATGCAGTCTGGCAGAATTATTCGATTGTGTGGACTGGAAGCCTGACCTCGAAGACCTGGCAAAAGTTCAAGAAGACTGCTATTCCTGGCATCCGTCACCTTACAATCGAGTTTGAGTTGAGCGACCAGACTTGGTTTGATCTTGACAGCGACATACGACGGAATCTAACGTGGATGTGGCAAAATATCAAACGAACTGATCGAGCGGGAACTCCTTGGTCAATGAAGCAGCTAAAGGTCTGTGGAGTCAGGACCAACACATCTCCCAGGCTATCTGACGGCGACTCGAAGTGGTACTTTCAGAGTTTTTACCCTAAGCCTGACTGCATGCATTGGTCTCAAGACTTCATGCTCGAGAGGATCAGACCGTATGGGATCACAGTGGCTGTCGACGTGAAGGGCTACAATCCCTGGGGTTGGTGGTAGGAACAGAATACTCTGTCCAGGCACGTCCACGCATCACATCACTTTTCCAAATCCGTGGCACGAAGACTGAGAACTGGAGTTTTGGTTCGACTTTGGGGCCAGTATCGGAAATACAAGGGAGCAATGTGCTTTACCTCCGAAGATTGTTGAGAGATGGTACATTGACTGAGTAGCCCACGTTGCTTACCTACGGTGTGTGAGACGATGGTGGTCGGCATCTGTCCGGATACTCGGCTCTGACTTGGTAGGGGAGGGCATTAACCATTTGACGTTCTTATCATGCCCATGAAGGAATGCTTGTATGGATAGCTAAGCCGCCCAATATATCATATTTGCACGTCATGCGCGCCCTTGTGCAATCCTTGGCCTTGGCTTTTTATAGTGCCCAGAATACGACGTCGTGGACAACACCGGACGAACACCCGTACCCACGTGGATGAACCTGAAACGAATCTGCCCATGAGCCAACGAGAGCTCGCGGTCGCGTCCTTAAAACAGCCCGACGAGTCCTCCCGTGTCCTTGGTCGGTGGGCTGCCGTGGGGCCGCCCAGCCTGGTTGGCGCCCCTGAACAATTCGCCTTACTCGTTCCCTGCGCAGGATATCGTGTAAGGCTGCGGCTGAGGTCCACCAGAGATCCAGACTTGTGGGAAGCGATAAGCCTCCGGGGCAGGGTTGGCGGGAGTATATAGATGGCGTCCGGTCCGTCTTTGGAAGAAAGGTTCATCATTCCAAAACTTGAACACGACGCTTTCACTCTTTTTTTGCATCAAGCACTTGTCATTCTCTTCGGACGTTTACTGATTCATACAAAGATCGACACTCCCTCGTCGCCCGGTCCCAGAAACAAACACTCTTCACGACTCTTGCACATCAAACCGCAAACATGCAGTTCCTCACCACCGCACTTTCTCTCCTGTCGCTCTCCAGCGCTGCTCTCGGCTGGTATGTCCCCTCGGAATTCCCTTCCCCGTTCTCTCCTGATCATCAGCACCCTGATGGATCGATAAACCCACGCGCCGCCGATCTGGAACAACATCCGGGGTGGCTATGCACGTCATGACTCGATCCCGGCCGCGCAATCTCAAGCTCAACATGCCGGGCTTCCGACGTCTCTCGTGCGAAACCAAGCAGCAAAGCAAACAGAAACGCTAACAATTTGATTCTACATAGCACCCGCTACAAGGTCCAGTTCCGCTCCGCCGAGGCCAGCTGCGTCGACAACCAGGCCGACTTCAACCAGGCCTGCAACGAGATCAAGCAGACCATCGCCGACTTCAGCTCAGCCAACGAGTACTTGTACGGCTCCGACTTCACCAACCAGTTCACGGGCTGCGACTCGTGCGGCGCCACGGACCCGCGATGCCACTGCTCCGTCACCGCGTGGAGGTTCCACGAGTGGCAGTCGACCGAGAACAAGTACGACACGGGCAAGTGGGAGATCACCTCGGACTGGACCGCCATCGACGGCAAGACTGTCGACTGCTAGATTTGGGGTGGTTGTTGGGGACGGGGTTGCGGACTTCTTCGCTTCAGTGTAGATACAAGGCTTAACGTGATTTCTGTACATATGAGCACCATGATATTTTAAGATCTTTCACAACAAGTCTCTTGCGTAGCTGCTTCAACTGTGCGTAGTCGATATCCATGCCCGACAATTCGATTCGACTGTAAAGTGACAGAGGCCACTCACACCTGCCGCCCTGGACAAACGGGCCTTGTGAGTCTCAACCAACGTGTTGCTCATGTGTTCTAATTAATTTAATCTGGGCCCATTCATCGGTTGCCATTTCAGTTCATGTGGATTGTGCTGGGATGATTGAGTGCAGAAGTTGTGCCGCGAATTCAATTCCACATCGACGTTCTCGGCTAATATTTCAAACAAGAGTCCATGTCAAAAGTCACTGCGAGTTTTGAGTGCGGTCAAATTGGCATGTTGTAGGGCTTGAGCATCATCCTGGAAATTTGGTGATTTGAAACTTGCCCAGGCATAGGACAATTCAGCCCACTAACGTCGATGCTCCTGTCACTCGTGTTCTATGACTGACAGACCGGTCGCATGGTGTAGCTCTGGAAAGCCTTCGATCTGAAGTACGATGCTAGGGAGTCACAAGGCAGCCCCGATTCCCCATCACATATGACGGCCTGGGTGGGTGACTGGCTTATCAAGGCTTCAGTATGAACAACTTCCTAGCTCAATTTCTATTTAAGCCCGTCTTTCTTCGCTGCGAGAAGATGGAACTCAGAAATTGTCTTTACAAATCGACAAGAGTCTGCAAAGATCACCATTAAGAGTTCACAAAATTGACGACTTAACCAATTAATCTCTCTTTCAGAAGACAAATTCGCAAGAATGACCTCAGTAATCCAGCAAACGCCTGTGGACGGCGCGAAAGTCCAAGAAGATACACTTATCCAATATGAGTCTAAGGACAACTCGGAGTCAATGGAGTCCGCCCTCCGACTGCCCGACATACCCGAGCTGCTCACACATCTCAAACTCATTGACGCAATCATCTGTTTAAGGAACGCCATCAAGATTCAAGCTGAAGCACACGGGAAGGAAGCCGGTAAAGCTTGGGAAGAGTTCTGCGCGGCAGCTGCTGTCAAGTTTCTCGATTGGTCCGAGAATGTTGACGTCTCCGAGAAGACCATACCCATCCCCCCACTTGACATCCTGATGATCTGGCACTCATACATGTTGAATACGCAGGACTACGTCCAGTTCCAAGACAAGGCCCGGCGCGGAGAGTTAGCTGGGAAGAGCTTTGACTGGGAAGAATTGGTAAGACACTGGACCCTATAAGTCTCGATCATGTTCACTAACACTCAATTTCTAACATAGAAGCGCAAGCTTGACACAGACTACGATGGTATGTCCGAGATCCTGGGATCATGGGATCCGTCCGACAAGGCACACGCGACCGAACCGGTAGATCGTTGTTCCCCTTATGGCGACTTTGACATGGTGGCGGCAGTCCAGCGACAGCTCAGATTCGCAGAGAAGGTGCACCGCGCCGAGTGGCGCCATCCGGAGAACATTTACAGCTTCCTAGTCAGGGCGACCATCCGCTACATGGAGTTCTTCGCACTCATCGCGGAGAACCCCGGCGTGGGCCTGGCTCCTACGTTGGCTATCGATCTTGTCTGGTGAGTCCCCAATCTAGAGTCCAACAGGACATGATATATCGCAAGTAAGAGACCTAATAGCTAACAGCAATCCCAGGCACACCCACCAGCTCTCACCCAGGCGGTATCGCACCTACTCCCGGCACATGACCAACGGCCGCTTCGTCCACCACGACGACAACCTCGACGAGTCAACACTCGACGGGGCAAGCCACAACGCGGAGGAGCTCTACCTCGCCAAGTACGGCGTGCCGTACAAGCGCTCGATGTGCTTTGCGAAAGACATGTGCTTTGCGCCCCGCAAGGGACATGAGCCCGGGGCCGATACAGTCAGGCCCGACGACTCGTCTTGTTCTACTGCTTGCAGCAGTGCTTGCTCTACTGCGTGCCGTTCTGGGTGTGGGAATTACTGCCGCGGGGGGTTGTGCCGTGACCAGTGCCGGGCGGCGTGTGGGTATGTTTGCGGCGCTTGTGATACCAAGCTCGAGTAGTGGATCGGATGGATAGATGGAGTCCGGGTGCTTCATGGGCAGCTGAAGTCTACATCTGGATTTAGGTAGTTATGTACGATAAATGATAATCTGCTTTTCTTTAAGTCTATCAATCAGTGTTCGCAGCACCCCTTTGACCTGTCTAGCGCTATCCCCAAGCTTTTTGTGAATCGGGCTACAAGCTGGCTCGCCTGATGCATCTTATTCCTTCTGTCCCGTTCGCGGCCACCACGGTACACCTTCTTCGGGAGAGTTGAGCTTCTTCTTGCGTTGAGAACTTGCACGGTACCTCTCAAAACTGAAAAACGTCCGAGGCCTCCAGTCGTGTGGTCTTAGTGAGCTTGATGGATAAGGCATGGTCGGTTAGAAGTGAGGAAGACGCGGTGCGAGTCGAAGTTTGGCACGAAGCGTCGGAAATATTGTCCCAAAACGACTTGGCAGCTATCAAAATAGAATTATCGCTAGGACGGGACAAGCTTTGTAGCGTGCTAGCTGGAAGCGATGGATATGCCGCCCCCAAGCTCTGGTTGCAAGTAATCAATTACTCTACTTAACATCAGGCGGTCCGGGACATCAGTCCCTGGGGCAGGGATCTTGCATGTATACCCAATAGGTATAGACACTCCGCAGACTGAAGGCCAAGGACATGGATGCATGAACTCTATCTAGATCCAAATTTGAGATGGAAGACAGACACATTCTGGGAGCTCTGGAGCACGACTCTATGAGACGGCAGCCTTGTTTCCTAGCTGGCTGGCAGGCAGGTTTGATGGGCAGAGCCACAAGAAACATGTAATCTAGACCGTATGAAGATCATCTCCGTTTTTTGTCAATAGGTGTGGTGTAGGTGATAGGCGACCGAGACACTGGGGCGGACCGCGTGATGCAGATCACTGCAGGTGTGTTCATTTTATCCGACGACTGAGGGAAAACAGGAATCGAAAACAAGTCGAGGTTTTCTCACACCAATGCGTCTGTTTCATGAGTCTTGGTGGAAAGGACCCTGGGAATGCAATTGACTTTTCTTGTACTTTACGCGGCAAAGTGGCCTCTGCCCAGAAAAACATGAAGCTTTCCCCAAGCTTGGTTGCCGGTGGTCGGAGCTTGGCTGGTGGCCCGCTGTGGTACCGGGAGGGCGGGATTGCTTATGGCGAGACTTGAGACAGCTTGGCGGAGTCGCAGGTGGCAGCACGCGAAGGGCCGTCGAAACGTTGGATCGCACGACACAGAAAAAGATCGTCAGGTTGAGAGATTTAACAACCTGGGCTCGGAATTTGTGAGGTCTCTCACTCTTAGTTCGCTGCAAAACTTTTGGAAGTAGTTTGGTTAGGTTGAGGTTGAGCCTTGTGGGTACAAGGATACATAGGTACAAAGGTATATGTGGCATCGTGGGAGGGACAAAGGCTCCTCCCTCCCGTAGGTGGGCTTACATGTGGTTGTTGGCGCTACTAGCGGCTCTTGGTGGTTGGTTAGTTGGTTGTTGGTTCATTGTTGCACAGGCTGACAGGGAAGAACCGAGGAGAAGCTGACCACCTTCCCGAGCTGAGCGGCAGGGCCGTCCCTTCCTCAGATGCCATCATCCCAGTTGCCCCTGCTGTGGGTAGCTAAGCTCAGTAAGCTGTCTTGTCTGTCTTGCAGTCTTGTCAGGTTGAGCAAGGATGCCCCGCTCTTGCCTGCCTGCTCATATGTTTGTTTCTGCTCTTGATTCTCCCATACTTCACATTTCACCACTCTTACCTCATCGTGGTTCTGCTCTAACGTTAATCATCCGTCAGCCTGCATGCAGTAAGTCTGCCTTGACCCCACCCAAAGCCTACTCTGGTCCCAGTTTAGGCTGCAGTAGTAGCTCGGATCATCGACATCAACAACACCTCGCAGATAACCATACCATACCATCTACCACCATCCAAACATCAACATCATAAAAGGACCCTACGAGTATTACAGCCGTCAGTCTCGGTCGCATGTTGCAGCTTTTACCAAGCACTGTTTCACTGTCCTTGTCCCCGTTTCTTGCAGGCCTGATCGTGGCAAGGTTCGACCTTTGACGGATACTCTGGACCTACCCCACCACCCACGGCAAATCCCTCCGAGGGGCAGCAGGCATCATCGCGACAACCGAAGCTCAGGGCCCAGGAACCCTCGAACCTTGGCCACCCAAGCCTCGACCCTCAAGCCTCGAGGGGCCCGTCTTGGCCGAGCTGGTCACAGGCATCTCCCTCAAAGTGGTGGCCAGGGTCGCGTTTGCCTCTGTTCAGGCCACTTCCCACGGCGTTCCCGTTGAAGCCTGTTTGGTTTCGATCCACACCTGACAGACCGGCCAGAATCAGACACCGTCTCTTCCTGCATCGTGAAGCTCAAGCCCAAGACAATATCACCACCTGTCACGGCATCATACCTTCCTACATGGGAGGCCGTCTACACGATACTACAGCCTCGCTGGTTTTGCCTCACAGCCTCTATCTGGGCAACCCATGGATGTCACAGCTCCATCCTTTGATCCATTAAGTGAAGCTATCCGCCAACCTCTTGGTCTCGGCTAGCCTCAGTATGGACCCCGAGGGAGCAAACCCCCAACAGCAGCACGATGACCAAGATGTCGGGCCCTTTCATCGCATATCTCCCGCTCGCGTGGCCACCGGCCTGTCAAATGGCATCCGCAGGACTATCACTTTTATAACGGAGCCTTTGTCACCGGCACGCAGCGAGTGGGACCTGGAATCCGCCCCGTCCACCCCGGGGCTCGAGAAGTTCCGGAGATGGAGCACCATCCGGAAAAGCACAGATGCATCCAACGTTTCCGTCACCCGCCCAGTGACGCCCGAGGAGCCCAGGACCTTCATGACCCTCCCCGCAGAGATACAGATCGTCATTCTGCAGCACCTCGACTTTGGAGACATCGAACGATTGCGCCGTACTTGCAAGTACTGGTACAACTTCGCCACCCCGCGCCTGGTTCGGAGCATATGGGGCCCCGACACCTTCCGCGCCATCCTCATCCGCCACTGCAAGATTTGCCTCACCTACTGTCCCCGAGACGTCGCCCGGCTACTTACCACACCCTTGGATGCTGGGTATCCGCTGTCGTCGCGTTGTGTCAAGTGTACAATTCAGGCCCGCGACGGGACGGTCAGAATCGGCAGAAAGACGACTCTCGGCAACTTTACCGACTACTGGACCTGTCGATGGTGTGGGTGGCCCATCACAAACGACAGCTCCACCGGCCACCCGCAGTTCCACAAGAGATGCTACGACCGGTACGCCATCGTGCTACTCGCATTCTTCCTGCTGGGCTGGATCCAGTTCTTTCTCGGCATAGCAGGCTCGGGTCTCTGCTGGCACTATTTTAGGAACGACAAGCTGGTCCTCGCCCCAACCATAGTCGGATTCCTGCTCATGTGGTTCTGCATCGTCCTGATCATGTTTCGTGGTAATAAGGTTAGGACGTATAACATCGCTCTATTTCTGGAGGTTGCCATTGTAGGGCTATGGGTGAGTCTTGAGTGCTTTTACTTTTCCCTCACGAGATATCTCAGTACAACCCCTCGGGTGGCTCGGCTGGTCAAGCTGACATGTCGAGCAGATCGCTCCCGTCTACTCGATTTCCAAGGGGCTTGGACAGAAACCTTCGGCATCAACAATAGCTACCTTAGTCTTAATTGGCATAAATATGCTATTCAGACTCCTGAACATCATCGGGAATATCGTCCTCATAACAGAATACGACCGAACTAGGCACTACGTCCCACGGATACCTATTTGGCGTCGGTTTATGAACCCGATACTAACAGCCTTGATCTTCTGGACGTACCCTCAGCACGCAGAGCGAAAGTTTCCACCGGACTATCGCTGATCAGGAAACGAGTTGCGACTTAAGGAGGTGGGTGTGATTTCGGCGTTTGTTGGCTGGGTGCTTGGGTGCTTAGTTTCACGCATACGGAGACAGGCCTATGCATTTAAACTCGCAAGGAAGGAGTACTGGGCAAATTTGGTTGACGGAGTCGAGTGCATGAAGGAATTTTATACTTCGGGATGGGACGATTCCTTGGGCGCCTGGATGGAAACGTGGCCGCCAAAGGAATATAACGCATCGTTCGACCGGATACAAATCCTTTGGGAGGGCATTGAGTATACGGTACTCGACTGTAGACCTGAGTTGCATACGAACCACCTGAGAATATTTGATCATTATGTGTCGCCCTACCTAGATACATGCGAACTGGGCACAGCGTTCCTCTGCCTGCTACATCACTTCAAAATATGGGCCTATCACCTATTCTACACCGTCTGATTATCTGCGTAAGTTGAGCCTTAACGTCTTATTATAAGAAAGCAGAGATTCGCACCCCTAAAAACAGAGGGCACACCCCTAAAACTTAGTCAGTAAAATCCACCCCTAGTATAATTATAGAAGCACCATGCTAAATTTTTACTACTATACCTTAAGACTAAAGTAATCTAAGGCCTATACTATTATAATTATATAAAGGAAAAAGATCTAACTAAATAAAAGGCTTTTTTAATAGCAAAATAATTAATACTAATAAGTTATTAGTTAATTTAGTAATGAATTAATATAAGGTTATAGTATGAAGTTTAGTAATAAAGGTAATAAAGATAGCTTTATAGGGTACTTATTATTATAGCTATAAAGGGTATTAGAGGCTAGTAAGTTAATATTAGATAGCAGGCTTTAATTAGCTAAGAGGAGGGATTCTGCTAACTAAGCAAATTTTAGGGGTGCGCCCTCTGTTTTTAGGGGTGCGAATCTCTGCTTTCTATTATAATCCCCGTGTCAATGTTAGGGATTCCGATTTCTGATCCCTCCCATTTTGCTCTGAAAACTCACCCTTTCTCTCCAATCGGGATCTTCCTCTCGGGACTTACTTTGTCAATTTAAGCTACTTAATCTCAACATCAACTCTTCTTGATATTCTTTATCTGTTCAAAGGTCCTCTATGGTGGAGTTAATGGTAATCTGACACTGTGAAATCATGCCCTCCTTCTCTAAAGCATGAACCGTTTCTTTTCCTGACTCAGTCATGGTTGGTCCTAGTGCACTTCGTCACTGACCCGTGGGACATCCACGAACAAAAGATGGGCTCTATCCAGATTCCTCATCACTGCGCGAAACGTAGGGAGGAGGAGACGACTTTCTTTACTACTTACTTTTGCAGGGGACACATCATCTGCAGGGAATGCGTCATCTGCGGGGCTTTAACCGTTTTTAGCTGTTAGGCAAACCTTGTGTTGTAGTACCACTAGCGGCCAGTGCTTTGCTATTCTGGAGTACGCGGGCCATATTTCTCCCCAACACTGCTTTCATGAGTCCATAGAATGTTCTCTCTGTCTCAACCTACTCTTTTAGCCCGCAACATCAGTCCGCTCAATAGCGGAAATGTACGATTTCCAGCCGCTTGCGATTGACGGCATCCGCCTCTTCAAAATCCATCCAAAGCTCAGGGACGGTTACATTGCTTGCACTCTAAATCAATACCAAGACTACATCCCACCCTATGATTCTCTCTCATACTACTGGGGCGATCCAAAACCAACAAGAAAGATCTATGTCAACGACTCCCTCGTTGAAATTCATGAGACACTGTGGGAATTCTTGGATCAGATGCAGCGGTCGCAAGAGACCGAAAACTGGATTTGGACCGACTATCTATGCCTTAACCAGAGGAACAACGAAGAAATGGGCCAGCAAGTACCTCGCATGGGACAAATTTACTCTCAAGCAAAGAGGACTATCGCTTGGCTTGGTTGCAGCCGCTCCTCCTGGGCATCAGGTCCTCATGACTCGTCTCTGACCTCACCAGACTTGGAAGAAGACCTTAAACTCATTGCCGAAAAAGCGGCAGCTAAAGGGGCGGCTGTCCAAAGCTTCTTTGCACGACCAGCGTTGCTACGCTGGACTCGCGTCGCAGAATTGCTTTCCAGGCCCGACGAGTCGTTTTCCTCCGACAAAGTGATGTCAGGTCAGAAAGACGATTACGGCAGTCTACCGAAACCTATCAAGGAAGTCGCCCAGTTGAGCCAGGGACACATGATACAACCAATTCTCAATACGCTTTCCGTGCCTTACTGGACACGGGTCTGGATCGCTCAGGAAGTAGCTCTAGCAAAGAAAGTAACGCTGATGTTCGGGCGTATCAGCATGGACTTCAACGACTTCTTTCTCACTTACAAGGCTTACTTCTACTATATGTTGCTGAAAGCGCCAAGGGAATGCATCAATCTTCGAGTCCCCATTGAGGCACGAGCAGCTGTACACGACAATAATGTCTTGTTTCAGCAGATTGTGAGATGGGCACACGATTGTGATGCTTCACGGCCTGTTGACCGTATCTATGGTTTGCTAGGTCTTCTAGCACGTTGCGGTGACAGCATCAACACGCTGCCCGCGAGCTTGACTGGGACTATCGACTACACCAGAGACGTGAGGGAGATCTATTGGGACATTGCTTTGACGAGCCCTTTCTCGATTGACTCCCCTGCCATGGACGAAAATGACTACATAAAAGTCACCGAACGCTGGGTGGTGGACATTCTTCCCATTCTGGCACAAGTCTTGACTTGTCCGTTCACCCCCGAGAGTCTTCGGTATGCTTACAATGAGCGGATGACACTTTTGAGTAGGACTAAGGCTTCCCTTGCTCTTTCTCTCGTTGATGTGTGCAGACAGGCCGTCATGATCGACAGCAGCATCTTGATAAAGGAGGCGAATGCCTTCTCCCTGGAATCCAGCAGGTCATCCCTGCATTCCAGCAGGTCATCCCTGGAATCCAGCAGGTCATTCCCGGAATCCAGCAGGTCATCCCTGAAATCCAGCAGGTCATGGCCTACCAAGCGCTCTGCACAGTGTCTTTGGTCTAATCCTAGTGAGAATCTGAAGAAGAAAGCACTTCAATTTCAGCGTCTTCTGGGCAGCTTATTACTCGAGACTGCAGAATGTGGAGGTATAGATGAAAAGGATGAATATCAGGCCGCACTTATTGGCTTGACGATGTCAAAATGGGAGCGCTGCACAGGAGAATGGAATTGTGTCTCTAATCAGAGTATCCTAGACAGTAGTAGGAGCGCCCCGGGGGTCGGAGTTGATTTTGGCTTGGAATGTTCAATTGGACCAGCTTCCTCGCAGCTCCCGTGCTCATTGCTGTCGACCAGCTCGAGCTCTTGGCCGTGGCAAGTGCCTCATCAATGCCCAACCCCAGATCGATATCTTGAAATCCGCAGTCAATGGCAAGGTGCAACGTGGAAGCTGAGCTTGAAGGATCTCCGTTTGCAAGGGAGTTATTGGAGGGGTACTCTTAATATCAAATACTAGGTACCTGATAATATAATCTGTTCATACACCGCAAAGAATAAATATCAGAAAGGAACGTGAATCTCATGAATTTCTTACCACATACCATAGTCTCAGCGCATGGATTGGCGCTCTAATGACGATACTAATCTTTGGAAGCCAGGGAGAACTGCTACCAATACTTCAGCGATTCGACTCAAAATCCGGAGGAGTGCCTGAGATAGATATTGAAGCAAATCTTGCCTGCAACTGGTGCTGGGCCGAGCACTTTAAGCCTTGTAGGAGACTAACGATAACATTGGAGCTGGCGCGGTGAAGCACGCGGACGAGGAGATGGAAAATAACTCGCGGTCACAATGTATTGCGTCTTATCTATGAAACTATCGGCGAACTGAAGAAACCATCCCATGCTTCAGTGATTATTTGGCGCATCAAGCCTGCAAGTCAATCTCTCGTCCCTATGTAGCTACAAGAACAAAGAAAACGTCCCCAGAGGCCGGCTAGGCTACCGATTAATCCCTGGCTGACGTGGTCTCCAGGCTAATTTTCCTGCCCCGCTACCTAGTGCTGACACGCTCAAGTCCTACGCAAGTAACTGTCCAAGCATTCGCATCCTTCTCCACGGCTGCCATGGGCACAATCGCTATATATGTGCACGGCACATTCAATTCACTTTGATCATCCTTTAATACTCGCTTGCGAAAATTTCATACAGATCTTGAATATTGACACTCAGGATTTGTTACCTAGTCCAGGCAGCAAGCACCATGAGCACAACATCCACCACAAGCGCCGATGATGTTCTAATCATTGGTGCTGGCATGTCGGGCCTCTTGCTCGCACAAGGGCTCAAGCACCGCAATATTCCGTTCCAAGTCTTTGAACGCGATGCAGCTCTTGCCCCGAGGGGACACCGCTACCGGATCATGGACGGCGGTCTCGACGCATTTGAGAAGACCTTGTCTCCAAGGATGTGGACCCTCTTCCAGGAGACGCACGCGGGTCGCATCGAGCCGCCCGCGCTCGCTGTGCTCGACGCCGCAACAGGCCAGCAGACGGATACCTGGCGGTTTGGCGACCGCTCGGTCAACGTCGACAGGCCTTGGGTCCGTGAACTGCTCCTAAACGGTATCGAAGACCGCGTGCATTTTGGGAAGGGTTTCCAGCGGTACGAGCTGCTTTCTGAGAGTGGGAAGGATGGTGTCCGCGTGCACTTCGCAGATGGGTCGTCCGCCGCGGGTCGCATTCTCATCGCAGCGGACGGTGTGGGCTCGAAAGTAAGGAGGCAGATGTTTCCAGACGTCAAATTGGTCGACACGGAGAGGTACTGCATCTGGGGGCGTACTCCTCTGACTGATGACTTCCGGAGCAAATTCGGCCATGAGGAGGTGCTCAAGGCGCACTTTGCGATAGCTCTCGACGAGAACAACCCCAACCAGACTATGTTGTTCGCACCGATCGAATGGCCGCACGACGGTAAGCTTTCCGCCGTCGAGGGATGCAACCTCTCCGACCAGGAGAGCTACGTGTTTTGGGTCGTCTCCTTTCCCCCAGAAGCCTCGGTCTCCCTATCAACCCAACAAGAAAGACAAGCTTACACCTTGAAGCTGTCGGCGGATTGGGACCCCTGTTTTCGCGTGCTCCTGGAGATGCAATCGCAAAGCGCCGTCACGCCGATACACTCCAACAAGCCAGATGTTTCGTTGTGGTCGACTGATACTCGCATCACCTTCGCTGGGGACTCGATACACGCGATGGCCCCGAGCGGAGGGTCCGGAGGCGAGACGGCTGCTGTCGACGTGGGTCAGCTTTGTGATGCCCTATCCGGGTCGTGGAGTGGTCGGTGGGACTCGGAGGCACTGAAGACGAGACTTGAAAGTTACGAGTCTGAGATGAGGGTGCGCGCAAAGAAAGCAATCGAGCACAGCTTTCAGTCGGCCACGTTGATTTGGGGTGGTAGTAAGGATTGGTCGACTTTTCCTGAAGTTCGCAACTAAGTTCCATGTCAGGGTGTTGCAGATGGAGGGAGGACAAGCTTCATTAGAAGGCTTTGTTTATTGCACATGCTGAAAATGGCGCGTCAAGCGTGACCCATTGAATATGAAGTAGATGAATTACTTATCCCGCAAAGGTTTCACGGGGCAATTTTCTTCAAGTCTGCGGGGCTGTTTTGATGGAGAGGGGGTTAGCCTCACAACTTCCGTCGTTGACCCTCGATTTCGGCCCTGGATAATTTACTACCAGCGACGATTGTGGCGTGCCGAGGATGACATGGGATCTGGAGCGATAGTATCCTATGTATGGATCTCATCGGCCTGAATCAGGGTCGAGCAGCATCTCCCCAGGCGTTGCTTGAGACCTTGGTGTAGCGATGGACATTTGCTGTAGCGCGGTTTGCTGCGGCGATACCGGCTGAGCAAAGCTTGCCGTTCCATAGCCTCAAGCTTGCGCTGCTCGACAGTAGTTTGGCTCGCCAGCGGAGTCTGGCGTACGATGAAATTCTGGCTGAACGTATGGGGCGCTGTCTCAGGTGCAAATCTCGAAGGAATGATATGACCGAGGAGCTCTGCGTTGAAAAGCCTTCTGATGCGAGTGCACACCACCCACTCCCAGAGGCAGCGCCGTCGCGACCGGTCCAGCCGTCGACAGTGCCCTAGGGAGCGGTCCCAGGCTAACTTGAAAAACAGTGCAAATATATAGATCACCCAGGCGAAGTAGACTGATTCCACGCGTTCTGAATTGTTTGACCCGTACTAGTAAACGCCGGATATTGCAGATATTTCAGGAAAGGCTCGCAGGCCTTGGCGGGAGGGAGCCTGTTCAAGTCTGTACGTGTCAAGCTAGAAGGTCATCTTTGAATATGGGGGAACTGCATCCCAGGGCATATCAGACATGAGAGTGACTGTAGAAGACAAAGGAGTCAGCTCTTCCAGTAACCAGCGAGAGGATCCACAGGTATGAGAAACTATTCAGATGCATGCGCTTAACACGGGCGCTTTGCCTCTGTTGACCAAAATCTGCCATGTCACGATGCGAAGCACATTCAGAGGTCCCTTTGACCCAAGCCTGGCAATCGTCCGTCACGGATATTTGGACATGACAGCAACAGTCGGCTGAACGAGGCTCATCTGGTGAGACAAGAAGTGCTAGTGTCATCACAGTGGGAATTTCAGTGCCAAACTTCCACATGATCCGCAGAGATCATTGGCTGAGTATTGACTGATTCCACAGACTTTTCACTTAAACTCTCACGCGAAGAAGCCCACTATTTAGCTCTCCCTCTTTCAAAGGTATGTGGGAAGATGCCAAGTCAACCGCTCATATGTCGCTTGAGTGTTTCACAATGGACCATGAGGCTCGAATTATGAATGTGGTGATTTTCCAGTCACTAGAAGGCGTGCGTAACAAGTATTTTCGATGATTTTTACTTTGGCTTGGATTTGGATTCTTGTATTCTCCCAGTCACTTCAACGTGTAAAGCCAGCAACAATATTCAATTTGCCTGCTCATGTTGCTCTGTTGGAAAGCTGGTACTCATCACTGGAGCTCCAACCAACAGTCTGGTCGTCGTCCCGGACCAGACTCAATCATTAAAGATGAATATGTTGTTGTGATTCATACCATTGACCTTGTATAAATTTCGCACTTGATTCTGTAAAGTCGCCTCTATTCCTTTCCTTCCCCATCAGCAAGAGAAACCGGAGCAACACAACAAAACATAAACTCAATAAATATTTGACAAAGAAGAGACGCACTTGCGACAGGGGTCAGAGAATCCTATTCATAACGAACAAATCCTTAAGATCTCAATCTACCAGACAAATCAGAACAAGCAGACAACATCAATCCAGTGAGGACCGCCCAACGCCAGCACAATACGATATCGTCTTTGTTTCAAAACCATCCTGACCTAACTTGGACAAAGTGCTGACTCTTTCCTGTGCAGAAAAAATGTGCTGGTGGTGGTATTTCAGTTGGATTGCTACACGATGCACCCATCAATTCGGTGAAACTGAGATACGTACGGAGAAATGTGACAGGGCCAGAGAGCTAGGCCGCTACGCAGCTTGTGGACACTCGATTCAGCTAGACGACGTAGAGCAACCGATAAATATCCTATGTGATGTATGTCAACCTCCGAATTGACATCCCGGAGAAGACAACTTCTCGTAGAAGCACTACGACTCCTGCCCTAAATTTCCCCACGGATTACCTGCGAGGATTGATGGCACTAGATATTTTTGGAACAGGATAAATAGCCAAATGACAAGAAGCATTTGCTATTAGCACCTCAAAAGGCATCACTTATCTAATGTGAAAGATGGAATGCCCATGCATTACGTTGCAGTGCTAAGAGCTGTGAGGTGGTCATAGGTGCCTTCTCTAATCGCTAAGCCGAAAGAGAAACAAGCACCTAGAACTAGCCATATTAATAGGCCTGACCGTAATTTATCTCATCACAACCAACATGATTGCGATACTCCATCACGATGCTTCTGCAGCACGACCAGCGCCCCCCACCCCCAAATTATGTACTGCCCTGAAAGAAGTTACTAAAGTCTATAAGAAACCACCGCGCTTCGTCCATAAAGTGATCTTGATCCTCTCCGTTCCCTCACGCCACCCCCACCCATTTACACCGGGACGAATCCTCCTCCGAGACTTTGCCCTTGTTGCGGCTGCAGATCTGCGCGTAGAAGTCCGCCGCGTCCGGCACCTTGGTAATATCCAGGCAACACTGCGAAAAAAGACGCAATATCTAGGTCAGCTCTCCTCCTCTTCCGCGCCTGAAGTTTGTACATTGGGTAAGGTGTGCGGCCTGTGATGGGTTGGTACTTACCCCGTTGAGGGGCTCTGACTTGCCGCCGGCTGCTGAGCAAAACCCGGCTGTCGGGGTCTGCCAGAAGAAGACTGGGTCATCTATGTCGCAGTAGAGGTTCTTGATGGTCTTCGTTGGCTGCCTGCATGTGTTTCATCCGTCTTGTTAGTACCACTTCTTGACCTCTTCCTTTGCTCAGGATTGCAGGATAGATCTCCTGGTTCTTGAAGACTCACGCTACAGCGCCAGATGTCAATGAAAGGAGAGTCAAGAGGATGGCGTATTCCATTTCCGATTTAGTAAATTCGTTTATTCGTATAAGTGAGAGTGAGGGAAAGAGCTTTTTCTGTTTCAGTGTCTAAGATAGCAAAGAAGCTACAATCATAGATATGTAATTTGGATCACTATTTATTCCATATGATCTAGCTTGTGGGAAGCTCGTACGTAGCACGCGTGACTGTGGAAAGCATGAATCAGCCTGTGTCATGCTTATACAGATCGTCGTGAGAATGCTTGGCGTCGGCAGTGCTTAACGAGTTATCTGGTTCCCATGAGGTTGGACTCAGTACATGTTGATCAGTTTATTTTAGTTCGATACCTAGGTAGTGATCTGGACATCTGCTCTTACAGGGTCCCAGCTTGTAGTATTGTAGGTCCCCACCCTGCCTGTGGGATGCTAACTTGGTAATTAGGCGGGTCGGCTCCAGCCGTATTAGAATGAAAAGCATTAAAAATAGGTCTATGCGACTCGTCAAAAGTACTGAGAGCTCGAACCTGGCGTGATTTGGTAATTAACCAGTAAGCATAGACTCCATGTAATGGAATGAATAATCTCTTCTCTTTCAGTAAGATTTTAAATATAAATCCAGGATTGCTATTTTGACAGAATCCTTCTAATCTTTGACAAGAGTGCTTAACGAATGAACATCATAGACATGATCACTTTCTATTGTTGAAAGCCACTCCAACAATTTTATGGTCTTTGCATTTTCTCATCCACCTTTCAAGTATCGTTTGAAAAGTTTACAGCTCTGGCGAATCCAGGGACCATGCCCTAACAAAATGAATGCGATAGGAACACAGGTTGATGCTAGGAAAGCGGGATTGCTTCAATCCCAGTGGATATCAAGTTTGATTGGTTAACAAACGGACCCCCACTGTGTACAAGTATGCGAGTGTGGTTTGAATTTGGATCCAAGACTTTCAACGGAAGTGGGTGTGAGAATGAGAAAGCGAGTACAATTGCTTTTGCTTTGCCAGCTTGCCCGCTTATATTGACTCCTGCGATTATACTTAATGCAGCCATGGCGTGCCGAGTATGCGATACCGACGAAAATTCCTGCGTTCTTCGACAGGTCTTTCCAGGAACATGTTCAAGACATGGTTTCGGATAGAAGCGACTCCAATTGTGTAAGTTGGATCTGACCAACCCTGCTTACAATTGCAAACTATATGGTTGGATATGAACTAGTTACGTACCCCGTTCCCCTATACCTCCAATGGTAAAGCCCAACACGAAGGGCGGCATACATAAAGTGTGAAGCTCACTTACGAGGATAGTTAATCTCCTTGGAGTACGGCACACTGCGCGCCACCTTGCCCCCCACGACCAGCTGCTTCGACTCCACCTCAAAGCAGTCATCTGTCGGCCCGATCTGGGAGCGGTAGTCACATGTGGGCCACAGCGTCTTGTCCGACATGCGGCAAAACTTGCCCTCGGGGATGTTGACAAAGTCAGGCCCCATCGACAAGCCATTCTCACAGAGCACGGAGGCGGAGAGGCCGGCGAGCTCGTGGGCGATGGTGATGGTGTTTTCGTGCGAGGAGGACTGGACGTTGCGCCGCGACGGCTTTGGCTCTCCGGGCTCCACCAGCCTATTTTTGTCGTGCAGCCTTAGGGTGTCGTTGAGCGTCTTGCCCGCGAGCTTATTCAGATCCGTCTCGAGGAGCCCGGGTACTTTATGGCGCTCAGGCAATGTCTCCCAGAGGCTGAGAATGGCGGGGCGGTTGCAGAAACAGTCGTGGGCTACCGTGATCGTCTCGTTCATGTCACGAATGGGGAGCGGGGTCTGTCCAAGGGTGTGTGAGGGCAGGTGCACCTGCATGCCTTGTACACCATAGCCACCAAGCCAGAAACACGGGACTGTTCCGTTGGCCCTGTCACGATATACACCGCTCCAATACTATTCTCGTGTTAATTTCTGTGTGATTGTTAAGTGGATGGGAAACCAACCCAGGAAGCTCCGCAGGAGAGAGCAGTATAGGCACCGAAGGCTCTTCCGCCTGCCTGTTCCATTCCCTGCAACATTCTAATGTTAAACCCCTGATATACTTGTGAAAGGTTCGGAGAAAGGTGTTCCGTAATCATGCCAGTTGCTATCAAGCACTGGTGAACGCGATGGGCTTCAGATTGTGTACTTACATTTGGGAGGCCGAGTCCAAGGTCCACGATACACACTGGATCATTCCCATTGCCTCTGGCGGCCAATATAGCGAATGTTGCGTATTGACCCTCGTGCTTGGGGACATTGATTGGATACACATCAATGGCAAGTCCCTTGTTGTGCCCAATGTATGAGTTCTTGTCCTTGGGAGTTCCCAAATATTCGCCATTGTCATTGCTGCCGGCCCGAATGTTAATAAAGACCTTTGTCCTGACAAATAAGAACCAAAATAAAGTTTTGAATGCGCTGCTTTACAACATGTGTATGACTCACAACAAGTGAATGTCTGGGAAAGGTCCTCCGGGGTCTTGAAGAGGATCTCTCGTATCATTTGGATTTGGATTAAATGACATGCCCTCCATTCCTGTTGCGATGGAGAACGGCCATGGCTTTCCCCACTCCTTCGGCGCCTGAGGCACACCAGGTGGTTTTCCTAAGCCCGTTATAGCCGTGTAGGTGAAGAGCCCGCTCTGCATCAAGCCGATGATGCCGAGTACAAGCCCAACAATCGATATGGGATCCGCGGCTACCTCATAAGCCACTACCGGCGTCGTCGAATTTCCACGCATATCGATGTTTTTCTCTTGTCTGGAAATTATTCACAAAGTGAGGGATTCCCTGCGGAAAACAGTGGCAAAATCACGAGCTTCAACAGCCAGCTCTTTGCGTACCTGGCATAAATGACTCCAGGTCAATCACTTTGTCATGGTCACTCTCAAGATGGGTTCCTGCGCCATCTAAATAATATCCTCCCTCACAGCCAGGCTCATGCATTCATCGGGTAACCTCGGATAGGAATGCGAGGCCGAGCTGCCAGTCTTTCACCTAGATAGGTGAGATTCGCGATCCCATTACCAGTTAATGATCTCACTTCCCAATCTTTGGTGCGCGATGGTTCACATCCAGCCGTTATTTGGTTCGTTCTCCGTCGTAATTCAGCAGGAGATAGATAGTCCGTTGTGCCTTATGGAGCGCACGACTTGAGCACAGGCCGGTGGATCAACATGCCTCAGGCTATGCTGAGGGTGGTTTACGCCGTTGTTGAAAGATGGATGATGGCCAACTAAAGGAGTGTGATACTGGGAATGATGGTTCTAAACCTAACCTGGAACTAATTCAAAATGCATCAATGGTGAAAAGACAGCGCGACACGGCCGTCAATAACATTGTGAAATCGTCCAAGAACTAGCTAAAACCTTCAGTTCGGCGCGGCCTAAACGTGCTAGCCAACGGTGCGTCGCCGTCAGTTGGCTCATTTTGACCAACGAAGGTAACTGATTCCACTTCAAGTTAACCCCTCGCTACCAATGGCGGGGAGAATACTCCGGACCTATTAGTGCACGATAAGCAGTACCCGTTGCCCAGATGGCAGTCTTTGAGCCTGGCACAAGCCAAACCAAGAACGAGATTACTTGATTTGCGACCGGCAATTTGAGTTATCACGCTGATGGTGGCGATGGATCCGTGCGGGTTGAAAGACTCGTAACGAACAAGAACCATCGCTTGAGCTTTGAGCCCATGACCTGCTCTGAAGGAACGGGCAATTCATAAAAACTTAAAGCTTCAAGAAGGGCAGGGGGATCCTGTGGATCTTCGAAATCTGAGACACGTCTATCCATAGTTCCGTCACGTAGGTGAGAAAGTCGTCATCCAAAATAATCGGCCCAAATTCCTTGTTCAACGTAGTCAGGCAAGTAGCAAAATGCAAGGCAGAACTACGGTGCGCAAGGTCCACTGCTTATTCCAAAGGAAGCATTTCAAGATGCCGAGATCCTACCGAGCACTAGCCTCGTGTATCCTCGGCCATTGTAACTTGCCATGCCACCAGCGAAGGACTACCGGACAAGATGGCTCAAACACTGACCTACCGTACTTACTTCGCTATCGATAATTATATAGGCGATCTTGTATGAGAATGGTTTTGTTCGACAACAATAGGAAGCCGGCGTTCACATTCATGTCCGTGCTCCAGATGATGAATTACTGACATCGCGTGGTATGGCCCTGCTGCTTAAAGGACGTATTTAAGCCCGACAGATGCCAAAATCTCTATCATCTCAGCTTCGTTCCTTTTGCTCCTAAAACTTTATCGAACACGCAGATGATACCCCGCGATCCACTCCCCATATACCTTCCTTGTACACCGTAACATCTTCAATCATGAAGACTGGGACCTTTTTACCACTCATTTGGGGTGGGATGTTGGTGAGTACCCCAAAGACCGTCATGACTGAGGCGCCTGATGTATCATAATTATCTGACCATATTTCTTTCTATTAATGCACAGGGTAGTGCGAGATATATTGGGAATATTGAGCCACCTAATACAGATATTGTGATACCTGATGAAGAGATGACTGCCGCCAATTCTACCTCATTCATGCTCGAGCAGTCACCTACACCAGACTGTGAACTCTTGAGACATAGAGTCGATGAAGATCCGAGATGGGACTTTGGTAAGTTCAACAAGATTTTCTGGGTCTAGTGATTGGTCTGGCCTCCCGGCTCAATTGTCTTGGATATTTCCGTTCCTTTTACTTTTCTCTCTACCAATGCCTCCCGGTTTAATTTGGCATCCATGTTCTAGCCAGCTGCTATCAGCGCCACTCCGCAATGGCCTGCTGGCGCGATGGGAATGTCTAAGTCCGTCGAGCAGAATCTAGATTATGCTAATTCGGGAGCTTAACCAGAAACCGCCTCGCTGGCATCATGCGAGTGTAGACAGCATATGGCACTACTCAAGTGCACGGTGGTACTTCCGAACGACCACATCTTTGACGAGACAAACATCGGCAATGACGTCGAAAAATGTGGGCGCTCTGTCTACAATGCTGTTCCTCGGTGGTGGTCCGGCAAATCGGGACACCGGTGCGCCTTGGACAAGGTAATCATGCGATTTCCCTCACAGGCACCTCGATCGAGCTCGCCCCATACTTGCCACAGGCGTATCAAGTACCTTCCTGCTGATTATGGGATTTAGGACAATGTCGCGCATCTGACTTGGAATAATGGGGCCGGCACGAATCTCAAATGGATTAAGCAGGGATTTGACGGAGGCACGTGTGGCTATTTCAAGGATGTCCAATGCGTATGGGGAGAATGAAGTAACGGCATGCGTGTCATTGCACACACGGCTGCAGGATCTTGAGTCTGAGTTCGAGACTGATCACGGAGGCTGATGTATATCAGAGTTGTGTTTAGTGATTCTTCTTTGTATCATGTGACTGTCGTTGGAAGTATGTCCCACTCGCATATACAGCCCTCGCTAACGCCATGCCGGCATCGAAGAAGTGCTCTGGAGCTGCCAATATCTTTGATCAAGTCTTTGCAATGGCCGATTCTGTGATACAGAACGAAGTATCAGAGACTCTATTTCCTTTCTCACTTTAATTCATTACAGGTTCAATCCAATATGATCGTCACAGCGAATATGGGGGGCACCCATTTAACGAATTGCCGGGCTAGCAGGAACCTTCGCTGTAGACCACTTGCCCAATAATGCATTCCTATCTATGCCGGTATCCCTAGTGGCTCATTGACGGAGGCTTAAATCGCTCTGGGCGTGTGCGAAACTAACCCAACGCCAAGAAAGACAGTGTTGTTATGCGTTTGGAGAATATTCTTCATCCACTCTGCACCGGCGAGTCTCAGGGACCTGCTTAGTGGACATGGTATTTCTTACCACGTGTGCAATGTCAACATCTCAATTGTCTTTCGAGATTGATACAAGCTTTGTGCGAGAGGAAGAAGGATAAGAAGACAAGAAAGAAAGTAAGACAGTCACAACTGAGAATCACTGAGCAAACAAGAGCATGACTGGTGGTTACTAGCACCTTCCAAGCTTCGCATCGCGTTCCTCGGCCACCGAGCTACGGGCGCCCTCAGCCGCCGAAACCACCGCGAGTCGCCGCCCTCGGGCGAGATATCACACCTACTGGAGAGCCCCTTTTTGATGCATTATTAATCCTCTCTGGCAGAACTCATTATAACAAGGCTGCGATGCACACTTGGGTCTCAGTTAACAGCCCACCGAATTTATACATCGTTTAAGTCCACTTCAAGTCTCATACACACCAATCGCCTCCGATTGGACATAATATTATTCTAGTCGCTCTTCTCCGTATCATTCTACATTTTCCAAGATGGTCGTCGTCGCAGTAGCGGGTGGCACTGGAGATATAGGGAGGACCGTCGTGGATCAATTGGTTGCATCTGGGAGAAACCCAATTGTACTCTGTCGAAAAGTAGGAAACACAGGTTAATCATAAACACGATATCTTGGTGCTAATTGTTTGTCACAAGGCCCCCTCTGCGACTGCGACAAGTGGAGTCAAGTTCGTGGCTGTCGATTACGATAATGTCGAGGAAACTACAAAGACTCTCGAAGCTCACCAAGTTGACACCATCATCTCGACTCTGAACATAGAGGGGCCCTCAGAGCAAGCGCAGCTTAAGCTCATTGCGGCAGCAGAGAAGTCACAGGTAACACGGAGGTTCATCCCGAGCGAGTTTGCGGGGTATGCACCTAAAGGGTGAGTCAAAACTGTGAGCTCGATTGAATGAAGCAATTACCAGTTAGCTGACAACAAGATTGCAAGGGAAACTGCCGAGGATGAATTCACCGGCCCCGGATTGCGTGCTGCCAAGGTCCTCGCCGAGTCGGGCTTGATATGCACCCGCGTGGCCAACGGTATGTTCATGGACTACCTCGGCCTCCCGAACATCCAGAGCCATTTGAGACCATTCAACTGGGCCCTCAACGTGCCCGCACAATCAGCGGCCATCCCCGGAACTGGAAATGAGCAGTTCAGTGTGACGTACTCCAAGGACCTTGCTCGGTTCCTTGATCGTCTTGTGGACGAAGCTGAGTGGCCGGAGTGGAGCATCATCAGCGGCGCCGATACATGTCTCAATGAACTTGTGACCTTGGCAGAGAAGATCACTGGTAAGTGACACGGGACTCTTGAGTACCTCGAAGATTGAGAAGCTGATAAAAACACAGGTGACAAGTTCCAAGTCACCCACGACTCTGTGGCGGATCTTGAAAAGGGTAAAGCAACTCTTGTGTTTGACGAGAATCCTTCGTACAATGGCATGGATCCAACTGCAATGAGTGCGATGCTCGGGTTGTCCGTCGCGCAGGGCACAATGCTTCTGCCAAAGGAAGGGCGACTGAATGACAAGTTCTTGGACATTGAGCCTAAGTCCATCGAACGTTTCATGACTGAAGCGTGGTCGAAAAAACAATGATGCAATACCAGCTGCTTCTACGGAACCCCACAAACCGCATTGGATTGAATTGGTACTGCCCTTCGAGAGTCTCAATTATTCGCAAGGGAACACTACCTTCAGAAAAGGCCACGATCACCATCAGACCATTCTTCCTCAACTGAGAAAATGAGGATAACTCGTTAGCAAACTATACTTGCTGAACTCGCTTTGTACTTTGAGACAAGACTCGGAGTTTGAGGGCATAGACAGAATCAGTCAGATTGGCCAGATTTTATATACAATACAATGGGGCTCTTTCTTACAAAATTTAGAACCAGCGCTTGTATTAGTTGGGAACAGCAACTGCAGCACCATACTTAAGTACACAAGAACTTGCTCTTGATTTTGGGGGCCACTTTTGGTGGTTGCCTAATTTTCAACACAGCCCCACAGCATTCCACTATGTATTCGTTGGGCACCAAGACTCTTGCGTCCAGGCTGACAGCTTTACTGTATCTGCACCTCTCTCGCATTCATTTTAGCTGCAGCGGCAATATAGAGTGGAGACTCTAGGTTACTCAAGACTCAGTCAGACCTATATACGCGTCCAAAGGACCGTAAACCAGAAATATTGCTGTACTTGTCGCTATCGGATTTGCGCATTTGTCAATTGTGCTAAACATCAGAAGAGGGGATACAATATCACAATTTTGAAAGTGATTTCCTGCTATGTCTGGCACAGATGTATGGGCACTGCCCTATCAGCGTCTGCCCCTGGAGCGATCCAGGAAAGAAGTCCGGCTGATTGAGTTTCATTTCGAGGGCGGTGGCGATGACTTCTTCACCAAGGCGATCGACATGGACGAAGAGGTCAAGAGGCCTATCAGTCTGCGCATGGTGAAGGCGAGCCTCCTCGAGCCACCCAAATTTCGAGCCCTCTCATACGTGTGGGGACCGTCAAAAGAAGGCCGCCGCATCACACTGCAAGTGCCCAAGAAGGTAGATCACAAAGGCAAATCCGTCGAGACCCCTGCTTCGGCAGAAGAAGAGGAGCTGGAAAGCTGCGAGATCGATGTGACCGACAACCTCTTCTCGGCTCTCGTGCACTACCGCACCATGAGCTCCGAAGATAAGCCGGCCTACTTCTGGATCGACGCCCTGTGCATCAACCAGCGCGACAACGACGAGAAGAGCTGGCAGGTGGCCATGATGCGCGACGTCTACAAGTCGGCGCACCTGGTCATGGCCTGGCTGGGCCCCTACCCGGAACCCGTCACCTTCCGGCCCGGCGAGCTTATCAAGACCTTTGCGGCGCTGGCGCGGGACGGCCTGGAAAGGTTCGGCCGCCCCGTATGCCTGCCTCTTGGCGTGGTTCGTACGGAATCCAATGTACGCTTCGTGGAGATGAACATTGTCGACTGGGTGCGCGGTGTCAAGGTTGTCCCGGGTCCTTTCAGCCGGGCCAATCCCGATGGCACGTACGAGATCTCGGAGTGGGCGCTCACGGCGTTCCAAATGCTGGCCTTTTGGTGGCGCGTGTGGATCCTGCAGGAGGTCATGCTTGCTGACGAGATCCTCTTCACCTGGTCCGTGTGGTCCATCCCGTCAGGGGAGCTCTTCGCCGCGCTGCGAATCATTGCAAAGGCGTTGCAAGTGGCCGGCAAGCGTGGCCCGTTGTCGGACACGCAAGGCATCGGCGACGCGTTACCCTCCGAGAAACCATGGATTCGTGCGACCAATTCACAGGAGCTCACCTTGAGTCCCATGCTGGATCAAAGACACGACGAGGACGGAAAGAGTGAACTGTGGGATATCATCCACTGGAACGCCATCTGCGGGGGGCTTCAGGCCTCGATGCCTGCTGACCACGTGTTCGGGCTCTTTGGGGTTGCAAATGATGTGGAGGAACTTGGAATCCATCTTGACTACAACAAGGACGTCGCGGAAATCTACACAGAGATGGCGAGCTCGTGCATCAAGAAGAAAGGACCTGTGGTGATCGCTGATGTTCAGTGGCCTAAAAAGGTAGCCAACCTGCCGTCGTGGGTACCGGACTGGTCGGCGCTGTCGAGCACAGCAACACAGGCGGGCATCTGGACTTCATATGGGCCCTCGCCCAACTTCCTCCCCAAGTCAGGCGTTGGCAACGGGGCTGAGTCTCAAGCGTGCAAGTTCACAGTGTCTCCAGCGGGTAAGCCGGCCCTGGTTATAGGGGGAGATATTATCACCACCGTGCAATCGTTTCTGCCACGCATGCAGAACGCACGTAGGGCGAGCTCAAGGCTCATTAGGCAGATTTGGAATACTCAGGCCAGGCTACTCGCTGCGAAGGACATGATTGAGCAATATGCTACGGCATACCGAACAGTGGAAGACCGCCATACAGCATTTGCGAGCACAAATGTTGCTGGAGGATGGGAAAGGGGTAGAGGATTCTTCGAGGACCTGTGGTCTTTGAGCAAGCTTGTCGAAGGGTACAGGCTGCTTCTCGACTCCGTGTCTGTGGAAACGTCCCTCAACGCCCTGTGGCGTCGTCAGTCGCCTTTCCGCCAGATGGTCTTCCACGCCATCAATGCCAGTTTCGAGATCGCTGAGTATTTCCTTGACGCGAACCCAGGAAGCCTACCTGTGCCCGAGATAGATGGCGTTCCAGTTGCAAAATTCTGCCGTCACCCTGGCCTGTATTATCGAATCGCTTTTAATGACTATGCCGATAAGGTGCTGGGCAGCCTCGTCGACATCGAAGGGGCTGAGCAAACGATGGCCAGTATTGCGATCTTCTTAGATCGCATGGAGGAGGTCGGTCAAGGAAGGAGGCTGTTTTTGTCTGCGGATGGGTACTTGGGCCTTGGTCCGGCAGAGATACAAAAGGGAGATGTGGTCGCATACCTGGACACCGCCGAAGTGCCCTTTATCCTTCGGTCCTTGCCAACGGGAGACTTTACTCTTGTGGGGGAGACATATATCTATGGATTGATGGACCGCGATGCTAAGGACCAGTACTCATACGGCATGATCCCCTTCATCAGTAAGCCGTCTCCCGAGCTTGCAGCAACTATTGATCATTGTCCTGAGGGTGAGCGGCGGGAATTCGTTATTGTGTAAAGCTAAACGAATTCAAATTCAGCTCATTCCCTTATAGACTATTGGCGTTCTTTAACTTCTTTGACAATAGTATTACGCGGTTTGCTTCATTTTACCTTTTGAACGCGAGGGCTTTCCACAGCGTTCTGAGGTAGTATCCGGGCACAATAGTATTAACGGTATCCTTGGCTCAAACTAATAAAAGACGTGTGGTACTAGTGACTGTGATGACAGAATCTGACCGTCCGCGTCGATTGAGGCCAATGAACTCCAAATGAGGCCAACTGAGGCCGATTGGGGCATTGGATGGAAGTAGTTGCCCTGTCAGCATTCGCACCCGTCACATACATACCCATGTAGCTTCGGCGACTTGTTTGTGTTCCCCAACACCACTGCCCTCTCCATCAATCTCTACCAACAATCTTCTGCGTGTTCATCAGCGGCTCACTAGTAGCCAATCCACTGTCCAAAACAGCCCCTCTGGGTGTTGTGTCATGCCGTTTTTTGGATGTCCAAACCATTACGGCGTCACCTGAGGCAGACACAACACAGTGCAGATGGCATCTCAATCCTGGGATACAGCAAGCGAGGAAGGCTGGAGAAATGATGACTCAGCGGCAAATGGTGCGACGATTAATCACCTAGAAACACCCCCGAAATCCCATGGTTAAGTGACTGACCTTGCCTCGTAGATTGGACTTCCATCTTGAGCGGCGATTTTGACAAGATCTACAGCGAGGAGATCTGCAAAGCCGCCCTGCGAGGTGAGAAGCTGCCAACCGACAACCCCAGCCGCATGTCCCATGTGACCAGGCTTTGCGTACTGCGCGGCATCCGGCACCACCACGGCTTCGGTGCTGGGCTACTGCCTGGATCAACACAACGGGATCCTGTGTTCGCCCGGACACTGCACGCTCGCTCCATCATGAGCAACGAGATACCAGACATTTCAGTGGCCGAGGAATTTCCTTACTGCATCTGGTACCCCGATGTCGCATCTGAGGACACGTACCGGCAGCTCGCAAGGCGCTACCCTCAGATGCGCTACCATATCGGCCGTGCCTGTGCCGTTGCAGGCTACAAGGAGCTCTACTCCGAGCTTGATCTCCTCCCTGATGTTGCTATCGCTGAGGAGGCTCGAGACAGCGTCATGCGAAGCCGACGCCGCGGAGTTGATGACGGCCGCAGCAGCAGCGGAAGCCAGGACATCTTCGACCAGATCGTCCGCCATCCGGTGCGCTGGCGGGTGATGAATGACTACACGAGGAGTGTGGACTTGGACTGCCCGAAACCTGCAAGCTGTGGCCTCAACGGAGGTACAGCAGTCGTTTCCAGCTTGGAGCTGAAGCGCCACTTCCGAAGCCTACGTCCACTGTCACGGTTTAGCGACGACAAGACGCATCTGAATCTTTCTCATGAGGTCGATGGAGAACTCGCGCCATACTATTTCAACATTACCGAAGATTGGAGTGTGGATGATCATACATCTACATTTTATGACACACAAGATTCTGACTGGCCAACGAGCGAAGAGATGACAGAGCTTCTGTGGAACCCTCTGCCTGTTGACCTTCCCTGGGGCAACAAAGACCTCCTGATTCTCATGGCCGCCTACTACGGCAACATAGACAGGTATGCGCGGTTGAGGCGGCCATTGCGCGTTTCTATGGCTGAGGCTCATTGTGTTGTCCGCGGTATTTATCACAATACCATGTTCGCTAAATGGTGTTCCCTCCAGCCTGATGCCGCCAAATACGCCTGCGCGATAAATGCCCGATTCATCATGACCAACGACCTGTCGCGCATCACAGAAACCACCAGCGACGATGACCTTCCGTATCAGATTTGGTTCCCTCTGAGAGCCCGCCCCGAGACATACGTGGAGCTGGCGCGGCGCAAGCCTGCAGCGCGAGCCGCGGTCGCTCGGGCGCTCATCGTGGCGGACTACCAAGAGGCATGGGATGAAGTCTCGGATATCGAGCCCTACCACGAACTGATGGTGGAAGCGAAAGCTAGCGCCAACCCGCATTACCTGGCATCTCTAAGGAGGATATGCGCGGAACGTGGACTTGACCCTGATGCCCTCGAGTGCAAGTGCACGGAGGATCTCGGCGTGCCTATCAGCAGTCTTGTCGAGCGCACAACCACTCGTCTGGTCGCATCACCTCGAGTCGAATCTGCCCCGTGGGATGGTGCGGGTCCCGCGATCTATGACTGGGTTGGTGTGGACGTTTCACAGGTCGAGCTCTTTGCGGCTGCACCAAGAGAGCTTCGACCTTGTGCCGAGGTTACCGACTCAATTGACCTGGTCGAACTCTACCAAAGGCGAGGCCATGTAAAGTCACCCACAAGTCAATTCTTGGGAGCTTCTCGTGGACGGGGACAAAGTTTACGCCGTGGACGACGGGGAAGGGGCAGAGGCTTGCCTTAGGGAGTGGCAATGGACTGAGAAAGTCGAATGGGCAACGACTTCTATGCAAGCTACCAACTTCGGCATGACATGCCGTTTACGACCTGTGACTATCCCCTCAACTTGATTACCAGCGATATTATTACTCACCTAAATGTTTTCAAAAGTAATTAATAGCGGGCATTCGACGCAAGGACTTTCATCGAGTTTTCTGTGTGCTCAAGGGGGCAAATTGATTTCTCTATAATCCAATGTCTTTGCCCATTCCGTCCAATTATGTTCCTATGTCCTTATGGCTATATCTCAGTGCCTCAGGATCTTCTATAACAAGCTCTGTGATGCCGTCTTATTCTATTTCAGAGATAGATATATGAAAGTCAACTTCACCTGTATGCATAGATACCACCAAATGCGTTCACCAGCATTGTTAATTCAAGAAATCGGATATTCGCACCGGTAAAAACGGAGGGTACACCGGTACATAAATCACTCACCCATACCCAATCTGCACACCCATAACGCACTCACTACATATCCATAGCCAATTCACATACATTACCAGACCCAATACCCAGACCTAACACACCCAAACCTGATACACCCAGACCTAACATAAGCAGACCTGATACGTGTGTGTGTGTGTGTGTGTGTGTGTGTGTGGGTGGGTGGGTGGGTGAATGAGCTATGGGTCTATGAATTTCTACCTGCACAGGTGGTTAAGTGCTCAGGATGTACCGGTGTACCCTCTGTTTTTACCGGTGCGAATATCCAATTTCTAATTCAAAGTTTAGTACACGATTTCATTGTCATAATCTTTTCTTACTGCCTTGGTAATGAACCATTCTCCAGCAAGCCATTCCCATTCACGCGACGCGCTCTAGTCGACCAGAAAGTCTAATCGGACGTCGACCCGGCTCCCCCGCATCTCCCGACGTCGAGGGCCAAGCTGGGCACCGCATCTCGGCAAAACACCGACGAACACCAAACAGCACACCGAATGACCTATCGACATCGCACGCGATATCAGTGGAGCCAAGTCGTAGGTTTCCAGGGAGAAGGCTTAAGTCAGTTATTCGGCATACGACAGACCGGCGGACAATGAGCCATTCGCGGCACGCAGACCGAGCGTCCTCGCCTGAGCAGTCCGAACACCCTCGGAAGCGACAAAAGACAGTTGGGTCGGCACTCAGTGGGGACGAAGATGCACAGTTCAACACGGTGCGTCAGAGCAAAGCATGCTCGAACTGCCGCAAGGTAAAGGTCAAGTGCGTCCCGGCAGAAGAAGGCCGTGCCTCTGGCCGCTGCGCACGATGCCTCCGGCTGGACATTGTCTGTCTGCGCCAGAAGAAGTCGTGGACTGCGGGCGACACAATCGAGGACGAAGCGTCTCAATTAAGCAAGATGGCTGACAGTTATGAGTGTGGGAATACCTTGTGAGTTGAAAAATTACTGCACAATGAATCTCACGTCGACTTTACGGCCACATTTACACTACCAGCCATGCTGATGCTCCTCATGCAGACAGACACAAATGACAATAGTAAAGCTGTCACGGGCAGTTGAGGACATCCTCGACAAGCTCGGGATGCCGCATATCGATATGTACTCTCAACCCACGGTGGTAGAAGCCCACCAGCCCCAGCAGGAGACGCGGCAGCATTCGGAAGAGCCAACTGCAGACAAGGAGACTCGCGAGCGCAACGTCTCCCCGGACCCAATGAAGAGCCTGATCGAGGTCACCAGGCTAAATGGACTCCGGAGCCAGCTTCGGTCCAGCAAGTTGCGGAAGAAGGGCGGCATGCGACGCATGGATTCTGACTTGGTCTCGGAGAAGGTCATCTCTTTCGAGGAGGCAGAGGAGATGCTCGCGCTGTTTAGAAGGATGCAATCACGCCACCTATTCTCTGCCAGCATATCACCTCAGGCGACACTTGAGTCCATCCGCAGTTCATCCACGGTTCTTTTTACGTCATTGATGCTGGTCACTTCGCTGCACGTTCCAGGCAAAGAATCGGTACACGAGATGTGTCATTCACGCTTCATGGGGCTGGTCTCTTCCGTCATGTTCGATAGATTTCTCACACTAGACGACATCCGCGGCCTCTGCATCGCTGCGCTTTGGCAGCCCGATCTCAGCTGGAAATTATCAGGCTTGAGCATAAGAATGGCGACTGAGCTCAACCTGCACCACGCTTTCTACGAAGCTTTCAACGACGACCAAAACAGCCACGCCATGACCGCAGAGGCACGAAAGGAGTGCTTGGAGAAAGCCCGTCTTTGGTACCTGCTCTATGTACTCGACCATCAATCAGGAATCGCCCACGGGAGACCACCGATGAAGTCTGCTCTGAGACCCATCAAAGACTACGAGTTACTACTCAGCTCAGCAGATTGCACAAGTTCGGACACAGCACTGCTGGCACAGGTCACTGGCCTCGCAATTCTGAGCAGGGCGTTCGACCATTTTGGTCTGGAGCCCAAAAGGATCATGGCAGGTTCGGATGACAACGTGCTCAACCACCTCCGCTTCACTGAAGAGGTCCGAGCCTGGAAAGACAAGTGGCTCACTCTCTCCCAAATGCTGGAGCAAAATGAAGGCAACTCATCATCCGGGGCTCACAGCAGTTCCTACTCGAGGGATGTCACTCTCCACTTCCTCTTCAGCAATCTCGTCCTCAACTCTCTGGTTCTCCGCGGCAGGCCGTTGGACAGACTATCTGAACTCCCTGTGCCTCTTCGCCCCTTGGCCCTCAGAGCAGTAGACACCGGTCATGCGATATTGCAGCATTTCCTCGACGAGCCCAGCTATCAAGACGGGATAGTCGGGATGCCTTTGTACATGCACTCGATGATCGCCTTCGCCGTTGCTTTCCTCACCAAACTGGCGCATCGGTGGCAGGCCATCGGGATCACCGTGGACCCAACAGCGAGTACAGAGCCATTAATCAAGAAAATCATCAAGCTGCTCAGGTCATGCATGGCAGGCAAGAACCACATGGTGTACAGCATGGCAGATGGCTTCGAGCGTATGCTGAGGCAGATGAGGAAGACACAAGCAAGGCGGCAGCAAGGCTTGGGTGGGCCCAATGCACAGAATAGTGTTGCTTCAACTGCGCAACCCAAAAGGATGTCTGCTGCCTCGATGTCGGGTGAAGCTCGCGTTCAGGCTAATTTCGATCGATCCTCCGTGGTGTCAGCCGATTCACCAGATCTCTTCGCTGGTTGGGGCTTTCAAAATGATGGGCTCTGGTCGACAGGCATGGGCTACGACCTCCTGGACTACAGCAATCAATACTCTCCCCCAGGCACGGATCTTTCTCAGTTTCAGGGATACGAGATGCAGGGAAGAGAGTCATATCGCTCGTTTTGATATATCAGAGTAATTTGATATGCGATTCTAGGACCTAATGTCTAGACTTGACCTGAATTCTTTTGTTGCTCCTCCCTCTCGGCTCGCAACTGGCTCGCCATGACTGCGCCATGGTCTTGGGCCTGGGAAGGATATTTCTTGAACAGCCAAGCTGAGATGACCGTTCCAACAGCGAGCGCCCCCATCCATGCTGTGGTTGTCCTATGGACATGTCAGTCCTATGCGACTTGCTTACTTCTAACCTCAAGGGTGTCACTTACGCGAAACCAGGAGTGAATCTGGGAGAGTCCTTGTCCGGCCACAGAAACGATCCGTAGATCGAAGATCCATTTCCAAGTGCATTGATCAGTGCAATTGCGACTGCGCGCTTCTCGGATGGATGAGAGAGCACATGGGAGATCCACGTTTTTGTAAGCGGCGAGCAGCCATAGATGGTCCCAAATGCGAAGATGCCCAGCACATATCGGACCATTCCGTTTGTTGCAGCTGTGGTGGCCACGAAGAAAACGAACCCTGATCCTGACATGACTGTGAGCACCGGCCATATCGTTTTGAGCCAGTCTGCCGTGAAGCAGCCGACCAAAATGCAGACCACTGCAAAGGCATATCCGGGAATGGTCATATCTAGTATACAGTCAGCGAGCGGTGTTCGGACTAATAAAACTGCGAGGGGTGCATACATTGAGCGTAATGACCCTTCCATCCAAAGGTCTCCACCAGCGATGGAATAAAGTACTGGATGGTCTGGCTGCCAGTTCCCATGACAAAGAGGAAACAGAGGCACCACGTTCGCCAGTCCTTGACTGTCATCTTCAGAGCCGTCCACTCTCCGACCCTCTTCTGTGCGCCCTGGGCGAGACCCATGCCGTCGATCGCAAGTCGGTTGCAGGCCAGGATGCGCTCCTCTTTGGTGAGGAACTTACTGTTGATAGAGGTTGGGTAGTCTGGCATGACGAACATAACAATCACGCCAATAACGCAGGAAGCCACCCCCTCGATGATCTGAGTGAGAAATGTTAACAACCAGAAATTTGTTCACCTTTTTTCGGAGTAAGAGACGACGGTACTCACAAATAGCCATCTCCAACCTGCGACTCCGGCAGCACCATCCATGAATTCCGTAATTACCCCGGCCAGCAATCCAGAGACTGCGCCAGCAACGGCAACAGAGGTATACAGCCAAGCGTACCGCGACGCGAGCTCATACTTCCTGTACCACGAGGACAGGTAGAACGCGCAACCTGGAGCGAAGCCAGACTCAAAGAAGCCGATCAGGAACCTTAGGCCAACGATCTGGTGCCAGTTCTGGCACGCTCCTTGACAGGCCGCGGCAATTCCCCAGAGGATGGCAAGGGTCGGGAGGTAGATGCTGGGCCGCACCCGGCCCAGGATCATGTTTGAGGGAACCTCACAGACGATGTAAGACGTGAAGAAGACGAGGACGATGATGGAGTATTGAGTGGATGTCAGCTTGAAGTCCTCCTCCAGCCCGCCTGTCTTTGCGTTGCCTATGTTGGCACGGTCGACATTGGATAAGAGGTATAGCGCCCAGCAACTCGGCTAGTTACAGCGAAGGTTAGCATAGGCACGTGAACTGCACATCAAGGGTCTCTAAATACTCACAACAAGCCGCCAGTCGAGCTTGCGGACTAGCTTCTTGTTCTCTGGTGAGTTGGGGTCAAATTCCACTCCCAGGCGCTGAGCTTCCTGCTGGTCGAGCTGATTCTTGCTGCTGTCGGCCCACTCAACCGTCTCAGTATTGTCCTTCGGGACGGAGATCTGAGTTGAAGTCGACATGATGATTCTAATGCAGACCGGAACGACAAGACAGCGTCATGATACCAAGGTGGCTCGTATGAAACAACTCGACGTCGGATGAGCTACTTGTACCCAAATGTTCGTCTTACTCTCCACCTTCATCGAAATTTAGGCTCTCGCCTGCTCGGCGATCCACCGGTGCCTATTCGCCGCGGATTTTCGTAGACGAGCCGTGGCTCGATACTCCACTGATTCTTCCAGGGTTCCCCATGGGGAAACCACGCAAGTGGGCGAAGAGAGGGGTTGGGGTTCAGCGGGAATAGGAGGGAGCTTCCGATTGGCATTGTTCCACGCCGGCGATGTGACGGCGTTGTGCCGGCCTGGGCACGTCGGCAAAATGCCGGCAGACGTCGTTCATCGGCGAAAGTCCCAAGAAATCAGATCACGGCCCGAAGTCATGCGGAGCAACGCTGGCAGAACCGAGGAATAAGAAGTCCTTAGCGAACCATCACTTTGGAAACAGGTTGCACTCTGCACAGACAGTCTCCTGAACGGTGTTCCTCAGGAAATAAGCTTCGATCTCGCATGTCCACAATGGCTGTACCCTCTAATATCCAAATCAGGAGACCCCGGGTGGCAGTAACTCTGGGAGACCCGGCTGGAATAGGACCAGAGATCATCGCCAAACTTCTCAGTGATACCAAGAACACCCAAAATGCCGACATATTCCTTCTGGCCGACCAGGCCGAGCTCGAAAGCGCGATACAGGCTGCAGGCGGTGTTGAGGTACCAATATCCCCCACGGCAGGCCCGGACGGAGTTCAAATCCTGGATGATATGAGCGCCTCGTCTTTCGGCACAATACCCGCCCAACAAACCAGCAAGGCAGCCGGCCAAAGGACAATACACCAGCTCAGGCGGGCAGTCGAGTTGGCCCGGAATGACCAAGTAGATGCCATCGTGTTCGCCCCTCTGAACAAGTCCTCGCTGAAGGCAGCCGGGATGCACGAGGAGGACGAGCTGCGCTGGTTCGCGAAACAGCTGTCCTTCACGGGAACCACGAGCGAGATCAACATATGTGGTGATCTTTGGACGGCTCGCGTCACCAGCCACGTTGGCATCGAGAAGGTGGCTGATTTAGTCACGAAGGAGTCGACCTTGAAAGCCATTGACCTGCTTCACAGGCTGCGGTGAGTGCCACAATGCGAGCTGCATGGAACCGAAAAAGACCCCCCTGAACTAATGGTCACCTCCAGCTGGGAATCCGGAATCGAGACCCCCCGCCTAGCAGTCTGCGCCCTAAACCCCCACAACGGCGAGTGCGGCAACTTCGGGCGCCACGAGATCGACCACATAAAACCCGCCGTGGAGGCCGCCGTGGCCCAAGGGATCGCTGTCGAGGGACCCTTCCCCTGCGACACCATTTTTCTGAAGAGGGACCGCTACGACGGCATCGTCACCATGTACCACGACCAGGGCCAGATCGCCATGAAGCTGCTCGGCTTCGACGGTGGCGTCACTGTGCAGGGCGGGCTGCCGGTGGTGATCGCCACGCCGGCGCACGGGACCGCGTTCGACATCGTGGGGAAGAATATCGCTAGTCCCGTAAGCACGCAGAATGCGTTCGATGTGGCTGTCACTATGGCTTCGAGGAGACTGCTGCGCGAGGCTGAGGCTGGAGGGGCGCAGGTTCCTGATGTTTCGTCGGTGGAGCATCGCCTTGGTGTAGACTCTCGAGATGTGAGTGAGAAGGGGCTCGCGCAGGTGTCGTTCCAGGATAGTATACCAACATTTGGTTAGACCGGGCTCGTACTTGTGAATATGATAGACACCCGGGGCTCTTAGGCTGTGATGAGCGCGACTCCATGTTTACTTATTCAGATACCTAGGTAGCGGCCTGCAATTCGAGAGTCTTCCCATGCTAGTCTTCAATGTGTTGTTCCCAAGGCTCAGGTCAATCCATTCTCTTACTCGGTATGATCAGCGTGCCGGGAGGTGGGTTTCGGTCTGACGGGAGTACTGGCAGAATAGTGATTTCGAGTCCATACGCAGACAATCCAGACGAGAGCAGCCTTGCAGCGAATTACCAGACAGTTCCATGACGAGGAAACAAATTCATCAGCCCATGCAGCTGAATTCAGCAACGTGGTTCCACCGAGGCACATGGCCTCCCTGTGTCTCACTGCATTGCAACCTTTGCACACAGCGGTCAGTTACGAAAGCCAATCCGACAGCGACTACAAAATCTCTACTCGTCGCAGCTCCGTCAGGTGAGACCTGGCCTCGACGCATCCAATACTTGCCGGTAAATCGTGACCACGTCATCTTGTTCGCGACGCAATGCATATCTAGCGCCACAGCTGCCCCCGAGACATCGAGTTCCCTATCGGGCTCGGTCCGGAGGCCCAAAAAGTTCGAATCTGCAAGCCTTGCGTGACATGTGCCAGTCAGTCAGCTTTGCCAAAAGCTTCGCCCCGATAACCAGCGCACGAGGTTAGCCACGGCGCTCTCTCCAGCTGCGTGTCACACGCACCACTTGCCCGGTTCTGGAATCTTGCATTGCGGCTGAGGCTTGGCATCCTTTACGAGCCTCGAAAATGGTGGATAAAGCTGAGGTCGCTACACCCACCCGGGAGTCCCCGTTCAATTTTTGTATCGAATATTGCAAACATCAAAATCTTTGTTACTTTTTGAGGGAGGTCTTCAGCGATGCCAAAACTCTTCGAAACCCTGGGGGACCTAGCCAAGGGCGCAGGCGTGGCAGCCGACACCGCAATATGGCTAGGCCGGTACGCCAAACGACAATACAATAGCAACAAAAACGGAGTATGTCTCCTGTGCAATAACCTCCAGCCCGAGGACCATGAGAATACCTTCACCTGGACACCAACAGGCGCGCAGCCGAAAAACACCAGACCCGCCCAAGGCGGGCTTGGTGTGCCTGCCCTCTCCCTGGAGAACCTGTCGACCAAGGAGCTGCTGCGCAGCAGGGAGATCAACCCGCAGACGGGTTCGCCCTCCAGGGACTGCAGGTACTGCCGGCTTCTGTGCGAGGTATTCGACGCGTTCTACATCGACGAGTGGATGAGCTGGGTGACCGAGACCAAAAACGCGATGCCGGTGTCGTTCGGGCTGATGATCCGGCGGGGGGCGCCGCTCGTCGTGACGACTATTGGGTTCGTGCACGACAAGTACTGGAAGGATGCGCGCTCGGACGTCGAGATATACCTCGACGTGAATGCGATCCCGAGCGCGGTGCCGTTGGCGGTGGCGCCTGCTGTGCCTGGGATTCCGGCGCTGGGGCCAGCGGGTGTTCGGGAGACGGATACTCGGTCTGAGGCTTGTTTGAGGTTCATTAAGGAGAGCGTGCGGCAGTGCTGCGCTGAGCATGGGGCTTGCAGGAATTCGTCCGGGGCGTTTGTGCCCACGCGGTTGTTGTATGTTGGCGGAGGGAGCGCGGCACTCCGGCTCTGCGAGACTACCACCTGGCAGGAACAGCCACCGTACGTGGCCCTGAGCCACTGCTGGGGCGGGAGCAAACCACTGTCCCTCGTCAAAGCCCGACTGGAAGAGTTCAAGAAGCAGATCAACCTGTCCGACCTGCCAAATACATTCAAGGACGCCATCACCGTGACGCAGGAGCTCCAGCTGCCATACCTCTGGATCGACTCCCTTTGCATTATTCAAGACGATAAGACGGACTGGGAGCAAGAGGCCGCGCGAATGGCAGACGTCTACAGCAAGGCCTTCCTGGTCGTGACAGGGTCATCATCCCCCAACCCAGAGACCCCCTTCCTGGGCCCCAGAGAGGAAGAGTGGCAGACCAAAACATTCAACCTCACCACCGGCCCGGGGGTAAACACCATCCTCAAAGCCCGCAAGAGAGCCGTCCTAGCCGCACCCCTGGACCAGGGCCTCCTCGAGCCCCCGTTTACGACGTCCTGGGGCACCCTTAAGCGCGTGGGACCGCTTTACAACCGCGGGTGGTGCTTCCAGGAGGCGTACCTGGCGACACGAAACCTACACTTCTCCCCCGGGTCGCTGGTGTTCGAGTGCAGGACCCACCGCAGGGGCGAGGACCAGCTCCCGCCGTACCCGTCTACCGCGCCAGGGACGCTGGGCAGTTTGGCGGCGGACCCGGCGGACCAGTGGCGCATGCTCGTCAAGTCATTTACCTCGCGGCAGTTGACATTTGGCGGGGATAAGCTGCCTGCTATTGGTGGAGCGGCTGTGACGATGCCACAGGCGCAGGGCGGAGGACGATACCTGGCCGGCTTGTGGGCCGATACACTGCTGCTTGACTTGATGTGGCAGGTGATGCCTTGGTTGGTGCTCTCGGGGCAGGAGAGTGAGTCGCTGGCGTATGACGACAAGGACGGGGGACCGCCGACATGGTCGTGGGCGTCGATGAAGTGGGGCGTTGTATGGTCGCCGCCGAAGTCACCACAAATTGTCGCCAGGGTGCTGGAGGCGAGGGCCACGGTCGAGGGAGTCAATCCGTATGGAAAAGTGTCTGGCGGTGTGATCAGGCTCCAGGGGCGGCTCAGGCGGTGCCGGGTAAAGTTTGACAGTCGGCTGGAACATGATGCGTATTACACGCTGGACGACGGTACGACGAGCAAGCCTCAGCATTACCGGACTGACGGGCCTCTGTCGCGTGAGACTGTGCCAGGTCCATACGGCGCAAATGTGCGAAGGGGACGAGACGGGCCGTATGGTGTGGACTCGGCCAAGGAGGAGGTGACTGCAGCTGTGTTCTTCATTGCTTGTTGTCCATTTGTCGGTCACATGGGCAGGAATTACGTGGGTCTTGTGTTAGGGACATCACCACGCTCTGCTGGGTGTATGGAACGGGTTGGGGCCATATTCAATCTCCCCAAGAGCTGGTATGACTCGGCAGAGGAGGCTGTGGTAACTATCGTGTAAAGAAGATACTTATAGTTTGTGGCGAAGAGCCATGCTGTCCTGTTGGATATTACTCTAGACTCAAAGCTCAAAAGCGAAGATGTACTTCTTTCCTTCACAGGATTGACGACGGCGGCGCATCAATGAAAGGGACATCCATCATTGGAGACATTATGAAGTAAGCTTTGATGACCAAGGATTTGATTGACTACAAATGACGCGTAGATGGTGAAGAACAGGGAAAGGAGAGGTTGAAGAGACCAACGACGTTTCAATTGCAGCTGCTCTGGAAGTACCTAGGTACGCACAAGTGGAGAAGTGAGGTTGGCTTGAGGCTGAGGTCGACCCCAGGTTCTTGGAGCTTGGGCCGCGTCCCGTCAGAAAAACATTCGCGTGCAAGCTTGGGTAGGTTGCACACACCAGTCGTCCCCGCCTTCCCTGTCGGGTGGTTGCTTGGTCAGCCACATTCGTACGCCACAGCCAACCAGCTGCGCCACATCTCTGTCGCAGGTAGGCGATTCTGGAGGATCGTCAGCGAAGCAGCACTTCTTGACCCAAAAGACTTCATTGAGGCCACAGCCCAACCCGCACCTACGTCGTGGCACGGTTCCATTCCATCTGGAAGGCCTCAAGGGTCACTAAAGAAGTCCATTTATCGTCTTTTTTGTCCCCCACCCGCCAGCGCGGCGGGATATGACTGCCGTCGCTGATGGCATCGCAGCCATTGCGGGCAGGACAGCAGCTCTGCCAGCCAAAATGACCACAGACACCCGGTAAGTATGGTACGTGTATCCCCCGTTCTCTTTTTTTCCAACCTCCAAAATGGCATCTATCGAAGAGATCAGAAGATGGCCTCTCGATTCATGCTATTTTGAAGCATTCCAGCCCTATGATGGGGCTACTTGTCCCCTCTCCATCTGCCCCATTCCCGCCGACAGACAGGCAGACTGCTCCTTCTGCTGCTGCACATCCGAACTCCTCGAGCTGCACATCAGGCTCGAGTGGGTCCGCCGTAGCAGCGGCAGGGAGCATACAGACACAGACCACCACACACCCCAGCCTAGTCAGTCAGCCCAACAGAAAAAGGCGAAGAGCCAAG
>JACBFG010000009.1:166517-188226 GCA_013435955.1 Diaporthe sp. HANT25 | reverse complement strand
GAGGGTTGTGCCCCCCCCCCCCCAAGCTACCAACCACCCCCCTTTGGGCGCGAGTCTTGGAGCCTTGGAAACTGGGAAGGTTTGGAAGGAGGCAGTCAGTCAACAACAGAGGGCCAAGCAACAGGCCAATTACGCCTGTCCAACAGCAATCAGCAGCAACAACCAGCAAGCAACCAGCAACCAGCAGGCAAACAGTGGCACCCCAAGCTCTAGCAACAACGCGCTAGAGGAGAGCCGACAGGACCAGCAATTGCGACCAGCACCTTTGCACCGTTTTACGCCTTGCAGCCTCCTCGATTTTCACAGCTCTGACTAGGCACGCCCTACACCCGCCTGCGCCAACCGCCTGCGACCCGAGCCCAAGACAAACAGACTCCATCCAAACCCATCGTCCCCGAAAACTTCGACCCCATCGCATAACTTTCGCATTCCCACCCCCCACCACAGCTCTTATCATCCATCACACTACCAACCATCATCAACAACAAACTTCACGCCAGCACCCACCGCGAAGAAAGGAAAAGCTATATCGCGTTCACGGTTTCAAATTAAACAGCAACCTTACTCCGTCCGCTCCAAACGATCAACACATAAAAACAAACATCATCACAATGGCAGGTGGAAAGGGCAAGTCCTCGGGCGGCAAGAGCTCAGGCGGGAAGACGTCGGCCACCGAGGGCCAGAAGAAGCAGCAGAGCCACTCTGCCCGTGCTGGTCTCCAGGTAAGAAAGAAAATCGTGCCGTCTGCATTTCTGCATCACGTCGTCATCGCCGTCGTCGACTCCTTCGATCCCTTCGCGCGCGACCCGACTCGTTTGCGGTTTACCGATCCTGCACGCCCTTGACACCACGACTCGATCCATCCCTCTCGACGCGTCGCTCGAGCTCCTTTGAGCTTATACATCGTCTGTGCGTTGCCGACAAAAACAATGAAAAATATCATCGAGGCGATCAGGCAGATTTCATCCGCACGCACGCGACATGCGCCCGCTGCAGGCCGCATCTACCGATGACCCGGCTGTTCCTAGCTCGATCCGACTTTTCAGGCACATCAACTGCAGACTTGGCATAGCATCTCGAACAAACACGGCTCCGCGCCGGATCGCGCAGACAGCATCGAACTCGACTATCGGCTTGACGTGTGCTGATGCATCGGTCCATTCACTGTCGCGTCATGTTATGACCTGATCACTAACTTTCACCACGTCCAGTTCCCTTGCGGTCGTGTCAAGCGTTTCCTCAAGGCAAACACCCAGAACAAGATGCGTGTTGGCGCCAAGGCCGCCGTCTATGTTACCGCCGTCCTCGAGTATCTCACTGCTGAGGTTCTCGAGCTCGCAGGCGTGAGTCACCCCTTTGTCGCCCCCATGCCTCTCCGCGTCGCACTGCAGCACCTGCTCTGTTGCTGCCTAACTCCTCCCAAACTAAGCTGTTGATGCTGATGCAATCTTTGTTCCCTAGAACGCCGCCAAGGATCTCAAGGTCAAGCGTATCACGCCCCGCCACTTGCAGCTTGCCATCCGTGGTGACGAGGAGCTCGACACCCTGATCCGTGCCACCATCGCCTTCGGTGGTGTCCTGCCACACATCAACCGTGCTCTCCTGCTTAAGGTCGAGCAGAAGAAGAAGCTCAAGGCTCAGGAGGCTTAAGCTCGTCAGACGGTTAGATTCGGACGGGGCTGACTGGACGCGACGATGATTTCTGAAGATGATTATTACTATCCGCCTTTCGGCCCGACGCGACCGGTCCTGCGAGTCCTGTCAGCATGGCGTTTCACGTTACAACAGGCGCTTTCGCTTAGGGAAGGTTGTCTTTCGACTGGCCAGACGAAAAGCCATGGCAGTTTTTGGGCACGGGACAGTCGCCTTGGATGATGTTTACCGGCGGTCCACTTCACCGTTGGGGACGCGCAGGGCTGTGTTGAGCGTCGTCCAGGCGCATGGGTGCGCCGGCCTCCAGGCTGCGGGGGAAAGGCAGTGCGTCGGGTGTGTGTAACAACAGAGCTTTTCCTTCCTTTTTTTTCAACTCGTGACTCCGAAACGTTGTTCGGTTTCTTCGCGCGTTTGCAGGACGATCGGGACACGCGGGCGGTCTAAAGATCCCGGTGGGGAAAGAGGGAGAGGAGTAGGAGGTATGTGTGAGCGCAAAGGTCAAAATATCTCTACTTAGTAACAGGAGCAATGCTGAGTTTTTATTGTTTCCAATTGCTAAAGCCAAACTCCCAAGAACATGCTTGCAGTGAAGTGGATCGCAGTCTATCGTGAATGCAGGAAGAATGCATGAATGCAATGAGTCGCTGTCCTCCGCCCGTCTTGTCCAAATTATAATAATGCAGGTATGCCCAATCTACATAGGAAAAAAGAGAATCCAAGAATAACGATGTGCCCGTCTGGTACGTACGAGGACGAAGAGGCCTGCATATCATCCCGTCATAGCATCTCACCCCTCATGAACGCATTCCTCATCCTGAGCAGCGCCCTAAGGTCCTCCTCGGTCCCGTCACCACCTCTCGCACCCGCGCGTTGCCTGCCTGGAGGAGGAGAGGTCATCGGTCCGTCCATGTCCTCATTAACGCACTTGGAACGCGGTGCGGTGAAGTCTGGCATGGGGACGTCCCCGTCCGCGTCGGTGATATCCATAGTCGTCGACGCGCCCGAGGACCCCGTGGATGAGGTGGACGAGGTGGACGAGTCGGACCAGGACTCCAACTCCTCGCCTGCTACTGCCGTCGCGTCGGCGTGTTGTCGTTGTTGATGTTGCTGGCTATGGGAGTCCACCCGTGCAAGAGGCATGCCGAACCCGTCGTGAGAGAGCCCAGGGCTCGTCGGGCTGGCGCTGCCCCGCCGCCCGAGCAGTGCGAACATCCTGTCCCTCGTGCCCACGCTCTCGGGGCTCTTCGGGGAACATGGGTGCTGCTGCTGCTCTGAAGCGCGTGACGAGGAGCTTGAGCTGAACCAGGCCTGCTCGCTCCATGCGGCCTGGAGGTCGAGCGCTGTGGGGTTGCTGTTTCGCCCTGCCTTCCCCGCGCGGATGTTGTTTATTGGTGATGATGCTGCAGACAGTGGCGATGTCGGCGAAGGCGCGGACGTGTCGAGGATGAAGGGGCCGAGGGACTCGGGATGCTCGTCCGTGGGCTGAGTGGTCTTGCGGCGGGACTTGGTGCGCCGTTCAACTTCATGCTCGCTGAGCTCCTCATCCTCGTCGTCGCTGTAGGTATCCTCAAAATTAAGCGGTGCCGCGGTGGTGGCAAAGTCGACGGGGGTGTCTGTCGTGACGAGCAGCGATGCCCTTTCGCGCCGGCTCCGGCCACTCGGGGAGAGAGGCTGCTCGGTGTCATCGTCGTTCTCGAGGGGTGACACCTCGCGCATTAGATCACCAGGCGGGTCGGGTGAGGTAGGCGAGCAGGGCGAGACGGTGTCTTCTTCGTCATCATCCTCTTCGGTCACGGTCGACAGATCTTCCACGAACCTCCCCGCCACCGGTACGGTAGCTGAGCCCGAAACAGACCTCCTCCGCCTGTCGGCCTGCCGCTGCTTGTACTCCTGCACCGTGAGCCGCCTGGTCCGCCGTTTCCCTTCCCTGCCCTCCGCCTCCCGTGCAGCCTCCGCGGCGTCCAGCGCCTCGGCCTCGCGGAGGATGGGCCGGCCCTCCTGCTGCGCGCGGAACAGCGAGTGGTGGCACTCGCTGGGGAAGTCGCAGTGCAGGAAGCAATTGTGTCTCCTGCGGATGAAGAGGCGCTCGCGCTTGTCCTCGAAGCGGGCTTCATCCCCGAGGGACTCGGTGGCGGCCCTGTGCTCGTTCCCCCACTTCTGCTCACTTTTCCCAGCAGCTGCGGTGTTATTGCTGACGATTGCGTTGTTGTTATCCCCGTTCAGCAGCACCGTCCGCCTCCACGCGCCCCGGGCCTTCCACCCCGTGTAGTCGAACTCGGCCTTGCACGGCCCGCCGCGCTTGCGCTTCTTGCCCCTTGGCTGCCCGGCGGCGGTGGCCGGCTCGCCCAGGCAGAAGGTGTGATCGCAGTCGAGGCAGCGACGGGTCACGGCCAGGCGGTAGATTGTGTAGCAGGAGTGGCAGCGCCAGAGCCAGGGGCAGGGATTTGCTGGTGGGGATGGCGGGAGTGGTGATGAGAGGGGAGTTGAGGCATTGCGGAGGGGCTGTATGAGGAGCTTCATTTCGCGTGGGTGTTGTGAGGTGTGTTGTGTGCTGTTCGAGCGCACTTTGTGTTGCTGTTTAGAGGACATAATTGATGGAACTTTGTGTTGTACCACCGAGAAGATGGTCGCGAGAAGTTCAGGTCTGGAGAAGTATTTCGAGTATGATCAGTGAGATCGGCGATGCGGCGCTGTCTAGTCTCTTCAAGAGACGGAGTCGTATCGGTGACTGGTGGTGATATGTGACAAGAGAAATCCAACGAATGTTCACGATAGTAAGGAAATCAGATCAGATGCAAAATGGTCAAGTTGAAGATAATTAATAGCGTTTGCAGAGACTTTCAGCGCCTTCGTGTGTAATGAACCGGAGAAAGAGATATCGGACCGTCAGAAATAGCCTCGAGGCACAATGTTGCCGGTGGGAATCGGCAGCAAATAAGTAGCAACCCCAGAAACCCCAATGAAAATCCCGAGCCCTGGCCCTGCTGCCACAAGACAAAGAGCCGCGGCCCAGGGTATATCCACCACCCATCATGACATCCCCTGCCGAGTCTGCGAGACATTCCCAGACGAACAGCCCCCAAATATAGCCTCCTGTGACGGCCGGGTCGGCAACCGCCTTTGTCCCGGCTCCTTGGAACAAAATCTTCGAGAAGGTTTCTGAGTCGCCCACGTGGTTCCTTGCGTGTGCGTGCAAGGCGATGGGTAGGAGACGACAAAGAAAGCCAGCCGCAGGAGTCGGTCCGGGATCAAAGGAGATGATGAATCGTATCTCATGCCGCGCTGGGCAGCTTCCGCCAATGATGACACCATACCCTGAGTGGGAGCAGACAGTTCGTATGAGTGATGCTCATGTGACTTTCTTGGACTTATATTATGCCACTTGAATATTAATGTCCTCAAAATTACGAGAGCGATGAGTTGAGCAAAAGTTCCGCCTTATGCTCTTAGAGCGACGCTGCCGTATTGCCCGATACGTGCACATTGCCCATACCCTCAGTTCAATGACCTCTCGGCGCAATTGAATTAGTTCTTCATGAGTCTCTATGGATATTAAAGATGTATTTCAGGTGGTTGGGTGTAGAGAAGACTGAGAGAGTTGCACATTGTGAGAGGGCATGATATGGGATCTCATGACAGCGCCTCCACATTGGGATGACCGTTCATAACCCCTTGGACCACATATTGCTCTGTGATTATGGCCAATAATAGTATTCAAATTAATCAATTCACATCATACATACTCATACTTTGAAGATGAGAGGCACTCTACTTGTATCCTTCTCGCTTACATCATTGACTCTAGGTTTATGTCAGGGCCTGTAGAAAAAGCGCAATTGTACATTCGAGTGTATAGATTATTTTTCTATGTTTAAATGAGTTCCAAATGGTGTTATTCACCCTTAGGTATTGGAATAATTCTCGCGATCCATTTATTGATGCATGAGTGTTAGTCCAAGGCGCTTTGCGTGATTCCTATACTCGAACACAATCAGTGCGACTCTGGTAGTCGCAAAAACGTCCAAAATCTCACTTTACGAACAAATTGCCAACGGGCAACAAAACCACGGGAAAACGGTCAGTCACAGTCCTAGACACATCACACTTTGTCTTCCGCTAGAGCAACTGTCTGAGTTCAATTTAGAATCAAGACAGTCACTCTCATTTCCTTCTTATAAAAGGGCCCCAAATATCTGCTCTACACCTGTTACTTGTCGCTTTGCATCCCACGACCCAAGATCCCCGTTTTGCTGCTCGACTTTTCTTACTCGACTGGAGAGCTAAAGCCTGACTGTATTTCTTGGTGCTCGCCTTCCAACGCATTCTCAAAAGGCTCGACACCCGATCTGGAAATTTCCAACATGACTTATCCTTACCAACATGAAGAATATTCTCTTGAGGGCTCCCCTGATTCTGGTGAGGATGATGGCTCAGAGGGCGTGCAAATGTGGGGCGCGTATCAAGATGCTAGTACACACTACGATTACGACGTCGACCGACACCCGACCCTGTGTCAACCCCAGCATCCACATCAATATGCCTCTCAGGACGCAGCTCAGCGTGCAGTCCAACACACGACCCAGGGCCAAAGCCAGCAGGTGAACCCATGGCAATTTGAAGGACAGTATCCAACTCACTACACAAGTCAGCAGCCTAACGAGAGCAAATACCAGTGTCCAAACGAGTACCCAGACCAGAATATGGGAGTGAACACAGACGAGGACCCATATGAGTATTCAGACCAGAATATGGGAAAGTACACAGACGAGGACTCCTATGAGTATTCAGACCAGGATGTGGAAGAGGACACAGACGAGAACCCATACGAATATTCAGACCAGGATATTCAAGATGACACAGACGAGGACATTGAAGATTGTCCTGACGATCATCCACTGGATGATCGAATCAATTACACAATGGAGCAACCAACCGAAGAGTCAAATCAATATCTTTACCAATTCTGTAGTGCCCAAGTGGGCGCTGGTAGCCACCAGACAGTGGGAACGGCACCGGTCACTGATGCCTTTCAGGGTCCAGGTCTCACATCCTTGGACGCTCAGCCCGGCCCCGGCCAGCCAGATGCCACTTTACAGGCGGCAGGTACTTGGGCCCGCAACCACGGACTCGCAGCTCTTCCTGATCATATGTCCCATGCATATGGCTCAGGCGAGCAAATCATGACCGGGCTTGAACCATCGTCTCAGGGAACTGATTCAGCTTCAGGTCCGCCCTGGGAACAAGAGGTGCGGTGGACTCTTGCTTCTGGCGGCCACACTGAGGAGATAGCTGAGAACGCGAAAGTTCCCGTTGCATTGGTCGCACACTTCATCGCGTCGAATCATTTGGCGTGGACACCGGAGCAGGATGACCTGCTAGAAGCACTTTGGCACCAGCAGCCCACCAATTCTGTTATCTTGAACCACTTCAATAGTCTTTCCGGCGGCCCGAAACGATTTGATTACGAGGTCGACGCTCGTATCCAGCACCTGGTGCGGTTCTCCCAACCAGTCGGGCTGGCCGGTAGCACCCAGTCCGATCCTCAACATTCCGTGGCTGGCCATTCCCCTGCGTCTGTGCCACCGCAAGTCAGTCAAGAAGATTCGGCCGACACCACACAAGGCCGTCCAGGCAGACACATGAAGCATTGGACGGAAGCCGAGGTCGAGAAAATTAAAGAGTGGGTAGCCGAAAATGGTCGCCAATGGACAGGCGTAGAAAATAAGATTCCCGATCGGACAGTCAAAGCCATTAGGTTGAAGTGGAGAGATTATCTGAGCAAGAATCCCTCCTTGTCACTGTCCTATTCTAGACAGTCAGACTTGTCAGAAGACGACATTTCTTTCATGAAGTGCGAATTAGCCAGGGGTCTCTCGATTTCGAAGGTACTTGCGGGAGACCGCTTCTCTGGCTTCTCGGATGCTGAAGCAAGAGTATTGCGTCTATTACGGAATAACGGATGGTCGGCATGGGAACCCGAAGAGAATCAGCAGGTACTTGAATTGCAAGAACAGGAAGGAAATGATTGGGCTCAAATCACCAGCAAGGCTGACGGTAATTGGCGAGACATAGACGAGGTCAAAGCCCGTTATCAGTTCCTCCGAAATTTAAGCAATGAACAACAGCAGAGAGAATGTGCCGTACCCCACCAATGGTCTGCCGTCGCCAACAAGAAGTTGAGGCTCGCACTAGCTCGAGGCATGACTTACACTGAAGTGGCCAAGCAAGGGTTCTACGGCTTGAACGCAGACATTATTCGAAGGCATGCGAAGTCCATACACGCCAATTGGACACGGGAAGAGGACGATGAGCTGTTGGACATGAACCTGGAACCCAATGCCACATTGGATTGGACCTATGTCGGCCGACAGTTGAACCCAGAACGCGGGGGCAAATCGGTGGAAAAACGCTGGAAGTTCTTGCAACAGCGCAGTAGGGGTCAGGGTATCGAGGACGATGATGAAGACGAGGATGTTGATATCGAATCACAATCGAGCGAGGATTTCGGTTCCAAGGTTGAGCAAGATTCACAAGAACGGAGACCGTGGGAGAAACATGAGGTGACGATACTCGAGGCGTGGAAGGCCCGGAACCCAAACACCTGGGAAGGGATAGGCAATTTTCTTCCAGATCGGAATTTGAACGCATGCAGACGTAAGTGGAGGATTTTACACCCAGGGAACAAAGATTGGGGTTCCGAAGAGTTTACTGCACTCAAGGAATGGGTTGCTGGACACGACCATTGGCCCAACGAGGGGCAGATGATTGATCGTCTTCCTCTTCGGGATAAATATGGATGGATAGGAAAGTGGCGTCGTCACGGCAAACCATGGACAGATGAGGAGAACAATTATCTGAACAGTTTGCAAGTTCGAGAAGACATGGACTGGGACGAGGTTGCTGCCAACTTGAATGCTAGCATGCAGCGTGGACGGAGCGCCAGGGAAGCAGAGATACGCTATGGATACTTAGATGATTGTAAGGCCCGAGGGAAGAAAATCAAGAGCTTGGGGGGGAGGCCTTCGACGTGAATAGCTCAGATTAAGGGCGCATTCCACATGGGTGGGGCGGCCCCAGATATCAGGTGGCTTCCTGACATTGAGCCAGTATTGGAGAGCAGCATCCTGTTGGCTGGGTCCTTCGGGGTTGTCAGAGATTCACAGGGCTTCTTGCGTTCATAGTCGACATTCTGTAGTAACATTTTTAGCATCAAGAAATGGAATGGACAGAACATGCTCTGAGCATGGATCTTTTCCTGCAGGCAGACAGTTTTGAAAATGAACTAAAACATAGCCTTTTCAGCCACTCCGTAGTGCCAGAACATGACCTTCGCATCATACCACTCGCAATGGAAGTGTCTTAAGAGTGTACATGCGCCAGAGAAGTGTCATATAACATACTACGAGACACTTGATTACTTGTTACCCAAGATAGTAGCGGCTAGAGGGGCCCATGGTTGAACGCTGTGGATGTGACTTTAGCAATTGCAAAGCAACTAAGAGGGGCCTCATGCCCAGCATTTCAAACACTTGACCGTTTGGTTGCCTCTAATTATGATAGTTGATAAACCGTCCGATATTACATTATGCTGTGCACAAATCACCAACTGGCAGCAAGACCGAGACCACTCAGTCACAGTTCTGGGCTACCGTTGGTCAATACCTAGGTAACAACTATTCAGCGTGAATTGTAAATGCTCACAGTCACTACCATTTTCCTTCCTATATAATCTCTCCAAATCTCTGCCTAGAACCTGCTTTTCCATCAGCTCTCATTCCACACGCCAAACTTTGCATTGCAACACAATCTTCACTGTCAACTTCAGAAGTGCGCCGACACCTTACGGCATACTTATCTGCATCCTTACTCACAAATTCTTTTATTGCGGAGCATTCGACTCGGAAACCTTAAGATGAGTAGTCACAGAAAGCATTACATTGAGCACTCCCCTGAGTATGATGAGGGCGATGGTTCAAAACGTGTGCAGGAAGCTGCTGCCTACCAAGGTGACAGCATACACCGGTATCATCATGCCTACCAAGATAGGATCCAGCAGGCGCCCTATCACCCAGATCAGCATCAAAGCCTGTCTCTGCCTCAATATACTTCCCGGCAGCCACCATCACGATTGCTCCGAGCTCCAGACGATGACCCAGGCTGGTACTCGGACGAGCATCGAGACGATTATCCAGTGGAACATCTTATCGAATCCACCGTCGAGAATCCTTACCGGGATTCAATTGAGGAATCATTCGAGGGTCAAAGACTGCATCCCAGCATAGTCTCTGATCCTCACCAAGCGCATTTTAGCCACGGAACAGTCGGAACAGCACCGGTGACCGAGGCCTTCGAGAGTCTAGGTCTCACCGTCACCTCATCCTGGAGAGCTCAGCCCGCCTACAGCGGGCCGGCTCTTGCCGCTCAGACAACAGGTGCTTGGGTTACCAACGGCGAACGCCCACCTTATGATCGTCCTGAGTGGAATCCCTTTGGCGCCGTTGCACAAAATATCACCGGATTTGAACAACCTGGGTCCGAGCCATCGTACTCACCGGCGGACGAATGGTGGCTGCGAATGAGCATTGCCAACGAGCACGACCTGAATAGAGTGGCCGACACGTTGCAACGCACTCTAACGTCTGTTCTGAACTACGTTGGGGACCTCAGGTTACGGTGGACATCAGTGCAAGACGACCAGCTGAGATCCATGAACATTCCCGCGGGGCCGCTCATGTTCGATGTGAGAGAATATCTTGATGGAAGTGATGGCCGTGAGGATTACGAGATTCTGGCCCGCGTTAACTACCTGGCGTGGTTGGATGATCCCGCCCGACAACATGGACCGGCGGGCAACCCCCAGCCTCTTTCCGAACAACTTCCCACGGGGACTCAATCGATTGAGCCTGTGCCACCACAGGCCGGCCAAGAGCTTGCTACCACGACCAAGCTAGGTTCCCAAGAAAAGAAGCAGTGGAAGGCAGAAGAGATCCGGAAACTTCATGAGTGGGTAGCCCAATACGGTACTAACTGGATAAATGTGGAGAGTGGGTTCCGTGGTCGAAGCAGGCATGCCATAGAGAGTAAGTGGGGATCCATACGCAAGACTGCAGGAGATCAGGATCACACTTCTTTGGAGCCCGAGGAATCGAATCAATCTCCCCTTGGCAGCGAATCGGACGACCAGGAGCAATTTGGTAACAAATTGAAAGACTTGACAGAGGACGATCTTGATTTCATCAAGCTCAGACTTGCCCAGGGTCTCCGATTCTCGGCGATTGTCGATAAGTACTATCGAAACTTCAGAAGAAGGACCATAATCAAGTTTGTATATTTTAGAGGCTGGTTGCCATGGACGCCAGCAAAAGACCAGCAGTTGCTTGAACTACAAAGCCAGGAGGGTAACAGATGGGAACAAATCAGTAGCAGACTTCTTGCTCCACTGCGAAGCCAGGAAGAGGTCAAAACTCGATTCGAACACCTCCAACGGGTTGCGAAGGGTGAAGTGCCCCAGAAAAAACGCGCCTCGCCTTATACCTTTGACCAGGAAGACGATGATTACATTAGACTCGGGCTAGCCAACGGCATGTCTTGGGCACAAATGCGCAGGGAGGAGTTCCCAGATCTGAGCACAGCCAGTATCTCACATCATGCCGACATCATAGGCGCCATTTGGGATAGTGACGCCGACCGTCAGCTACTGGACCTTAAACCTGGTGCAAGTTCTGACTGGCACGCTATTGGCCAAGGCTACGACCCACCTCGCAGTGCTGAGGTAGTCCAGGCTCGTTGGAAATTTTTCCATAGCGATGCGTATTGGAAATCATTACGATAGGGTTACCAGAGCCACTAAAGGTTGACAGGAACGGCACCTAGGGCTGTATGGAAGAACATGAACAGATGAGGAGGACAGTCATCTGTACGGCATACATGTCCAGCCAGGCATGGATTGGAGTAGAGTTGTTATTAACTCCAACATGCAAATATGGAACGGCAAGGAAGCAGAGATGTTTCATGAGTATTTGGCAAATTGCAAAGCTCAAGAAAAGAGCAACAGGAGGTTCGGTGCGCCCGCGACTAAAAAAGCTCAGGTTAGGGGCGCAATCCAGATGGCTGAGGAGTGAGGTGCACGTCGCTGTTTGGAGAGAACTGGAGCGGCCCAGATTCACGGGTCGTTCTGCATCCATAGTCGACATTTTTTGGGTCACTTTGCTAGCATCAAGCAATTCAAGTTGAATGAACAGAACATGCTCTGAGTGAACTACAACGTAGTAGTCTTTTCAACGGCTCTATTCTCCAACAGTACCCTAGGGTAATGTCGTATCACCACAGACCACACGCAACTCGCAGTGAAAATCTCTTATTGAAGATGCTGTAGATAAAAGCTTATCCAGTGAAGCTCCATTTCACTGGTTGTGGAAGCCGACGTTGGAATCGGAACTGTGGTTGGAAACACCAATTCAAACTCGGCTGCATCAGCCTGTCAAGTCTATCTAGATATGATGATGTGTGGCGTGAGAAATCATCCACACCGCCCAAATAATGTCAGACAGGTCTTTAAATGTGAATTGTTATCACCTGTGACGGGGCGATCTTCTCGCGCGCCCAGGCGTTTGGTATTGGAGGCAAATAGGTGTAGGCTGTACGTTATCGGCCAGAATGTTACACAACTTAATAGATCATATTCTGTAGTATTCTACCATTCGCGGCGTTCAAGGAACCAACTGCGCTATCGCCCAAGCTGCCAGATGGCATACAAGTTTGACCCTGATGATCAAACGTCTTAGCGTATCCATGAAATGGATGCCTTCAGACATCCTGGAGCAAGCAGCTCGTTCATCTTCGTCAAGAGAGATCAGCTGTGTATTGAACATGGTCTGCCAGCGTTCTCAAAGTGGTACATGAGCCTTTGCAGAATCAGTATTGCAAAGCATCAGAAGGTGGAGAGCTTACAACTGCGGTGATTTCCCCATTGTTTGTGTACAGCGCGTTTCTCACTGTGATTGCTGCCGGGCCCTCCGGATGATCCATCGACTGACGAGAAGAGACAGTCAGTCACAACCTCAGAGTTTGGACGAGTTATGACCAACTGACTAGAATACCTGTCGTGATGATGACTTCGTGAAATGTCATCCGAGGCCCGACTTTTTTATATAAATGTGGCCCAATTTCCCATCCCGGATCTACTGTTGTCCTTGATCAACAGCAGTCCAAGATCACCACATCTACAAGTTCGCATAGTGATGTCAATCTGACTCCAGCTGTACTCATTCTCAAAGCAGCGTCCGCACAAAGCCGTCAAAATGAGCGATCACCACAGAGGGCAACGACACCAGAAGCGTGCTCGCTCACCTGAAGCTGGGCAAAGTTCCAGGAGGCGACCAGCGCCCAGTGCGCCCCAAAATCTACAAGTAGCCCAAGTCACTCAGGGGTTTCGGAATCTTGGTCTTACGACGACCTCACATGGCCCAGCTCCAGACTACAACCCCACACAACCTCCTATGTCAACCAATGCCCCTCAAGATCCACGAGGAACCCCGAATACCCAGGGATTTCGACCTCCGGGTCTTATGACGGCTTCATATGATCAAGCCCAATACTACAACCCTCCGCGGCCTTCCATGTCTTTGTACAGTAGAACGACACAGCCTGCTGCTGGTCAACTTGGCCGCCAGGACGATATAATACTACGCACTTCTGTTGCCTCGGGCGCAAGTTACCAAGACATCAAGAACTTTATGTTCAGCGACCGATTCGACCTCAGCCCTCAAATCTTGGAGAACCGGGCGCGTGAGATAGGCGCCGAGTGGTCAGACTTGGAAGATCTAGCGCTGCTTGATTTGTTGAAGCCGCCTTTCGAAACGAAGGATGAAGATCTTGCCCCTGTCCAAGCGAGTCTACAAGCGAACCTACAAGCGCAAGGGTTCATTACTCCAGATCGGACGATCGCGGACATCCGGGTGCGCATCGTTCACCTAATGGACATAGGCGAGGACTACAACTTGAGAAATCCGCCAGCCAGCGGATCGTCCCGGGGCTCACAGGAACATTTCTACAGCGGCGAGCCATACATACCAGCATATCCCACGGCGAATCAATATGGCCAAACTCCTTATACGTCTTCATCCGAAGCTGTGACAGTCAGTCAGGGTCCCGCGGGTCCCAGCGCACGCCCAGGGCAGAACTATGACGACCGTGGGAAGGCGCCCGAGCCCTTCCCTCCGCGGCCCAAAAAGCGCGGGAGGAAAAAGAATTTCAGCGATGAAGAGATCCAGGAATTCAAGTGTCAAATTGCAGAGGGGTTGGCAATTGTGGAAATAGCTGAAAAGTCTGATCCTCCACGCCTAGCAACAGCTATACGGAGCGTTCTGGTTAAACGAGGATGGAGGGCATGGTCGCAAGAACAAAACCGTCATTTGATTGAGCTGCAAAAAGAGTACGGAAACAATTGGAATCAAATCAGAGATAAGCTTACCGGTCCAGAGCGAGACGTAGACGAGGTACAAAAGCGCCTGAAGTTGCTCACAACGCCCGCAGACGATGAGCACAAGCAAAAGCGTCGAGGCATACCCCACATCTACTCCCCCGCAGAAGATGAATACATTTTTACTGAGATGGCTAGGGGGAAAATGCCTACAGAAATAGCTCGTGAACGGTTCTCCGCATCAAACATTTTCACGCATGCCAGGATGATCAACGCCATGTGGTACGAAGGGGACAACCAGAAGCTAAGGGACAAGGTCCTGGAATATCAGGATCGTGGTCAGAGCCCTGACTGGAAATCTATCGGCGAACAGTGGCAACCCCCTCGCCCCGATTACGCCGTCAAAACTCGCTGGGAGATCCTCCGAGGCACGTATAAAGGTGCGGTATGAGAGGCAAGACCAGCCATGCAATCCGCACCAGAAACTAGCCCAGGGAAAGCATAATGAACTCGGATTTGGCGGGGAAGAAACGGAGTACAGCGGACTGCGAGGCCATCTATCTAGCACCAGTGCCACGGAAAGATGGTGATGGTAGTCAGTTTTTGTCGTACTCTTTTGGGGGAAGGGCGGGGGAAGGGGGGTTCAAGCAGAAGCTTTGAATTCGGGGCATAGGAGGATCTAGGCCCCTACTTAAGTAAGCATTGTGAAGAGGAATGATGAACGAGTTTCACTTCTACGACAGATGTCAACCATGTGCGATGACCAAAACACGTAGACCTGTAGTAGAGGCCTGATCTCACTATACGTCGGTGATCCCAACCTGAAAATACACAAGCTATCCATTACTGAAGAGTCCGAACACACGGACTGTTGTGATGCTTATGCTGATTCTGGGTCAAGAACGTGGGCTCTTCCTTTCCTATCACATGCCACTGTCTACAGGGCCTGTAAGACATGGAGTCCCAGCAAAATTAAAGAGGATCCCTCGAGAATATCCACTGTTTCTTTTCTTTCTCCTCTTTGACAGTGGACGATAGTGTATTGTGAATCTTGCATCGTCACATGTGTACAGCCTACTCAAATGGCGATATCGGTGGAAAAGAGGGAGGTACAACCTCGATGTTCAAGGACAACACCATTATACCATGGTCAAGTTCCACTGAGCCTCAGTTGGAGTTTTGGACGGTGAAAGAACCATTCCTGGGGCAAGCGGATTTTCCTCGGTCTCTATCAACGAGCCCTGGATTGTCCAACTTAGGGCCTTCCGACCGCATTATGGCTACAAATGGGGATTTTGATTCTCGACTGTTAGGAAGGGCACACAAGACACTGAAAAGAGTCACAGCCTTATGTTTAGATATGGCAAGACTGACTGATTCACATCAAAGCTGTGACGATGGCTTTCATAGATGTCATCAACGGCCTCTAATATAGAAATGGCCACTTTACCTGCCGGACTGCTGCTTTCTCTCATCGACAGCAGCACAGCAGACAAGCTCTCCATATTGATCAACCCTCACAATATTTCTGCCTCCTGATTTACTGGTCTTCAAAGCAAAAGCAAAATCTACACCAGTCAACATGACTTCTGAACACCGATGGCAAGGCGGCCAGAAGCGCCCTCGCTCGCCAGGCTTTGACGAAGGTTTAATATATCGTCCAACGCACACTGCCTTTCGAAATGCGGGATCAGGACAAGTTACCCGGGGCGTTGAGAAATTCTGGGACTACAGCCTCTCACGATCCTCCATGGGGAGTCACAGAAGCCTGGCAAACAAGGCACCTGGCGAGTTTGATGACCGCGATGATCATTTAATTCGCATTGCTGTGGCCTCGGACACGCTCTTTTCCCTCATGAAGGAATTTCTGTTCCCAGATCGAACAGACATCAGCAGTAAAAGCTTGGAGTCCCGTGCGCATAAGATAAACGCATTGTGGGGGAAAGAGGAGGATGAATGGCTGAGTTGTCTCATGGTCAAGGGCAAGGCGACTCTAAAATCCTCAACGACTTCTTCCCCGACTCGAGATTGCCGCAAGGGCAGGGCATCGTTTCGGCGCCCGGCACGTAGCAGTCACGATACTGACATGTCTTTCCTCCTACGCATACACAGCAGCACGCAGTGTCGTCCCTACTTAAAGTTCTTGTGTACGTCGGCAATTCGGAGGTGCACCCGAGCTCGACCAGGTTGAGAGGCGATGTGTATTTGGATGATGAGAACGATACAGTATGTTGTGCTGGACGCAGCGATGCCATTTCCTAAGCTTGCGACCAGTTACATTACGGTGTAGTCACCCCCCTCGCTGGGAAAATGCCAGGATGAGCTTCGGCAGTGAGTCACATAATGTGTGCAGTAGGCATATTTATATCTAAGCCCCATTAAAAACATCAATGACCTCGCCCGCAACCCAATCGGCCGCCAGCCCACGGTCTACTAACCGGAGAGAGTACAAAACCCCATAGCAGTCCAAGCCTACGCCTTAGCAGTATCTACCCAAACCCGATACACGGCGCATTTCCGAAGATTTTCATCCTGCCTGGCCTTCCTCGGAGAGTAAATAGGGAAATTGTGGGTATTATACTTTAGATACTCATCCGCCCGCATGCCCAGGGACGCACACACACAGCCACCCCTGGCGAGATGAGATAGGGCAGCCAGGCCAACGGTGACCCTGTCAGGCAGTACAAATACCTTGCAAATACGAGTGCTAATAGATAAATCAAGAGACTCCCGCTGCAGGCCCGGGACGTCAGCCACCCTGTCAGCTACCTATCTCCGCGCTGCTGGCGCGGACGGCAATCGCTGCCGATCTGGAAGAAGGAGAAGGGGAGGGGGCGCGGATTTTGGAACAAAAAAGAAAGAGAAAAGGAGCACACGCACATGCGCACGCACGTACGAACGCAGGCAGGCAGCTCACACAAATCACAAACACGCGCACGGTACGCAAACACAGTATCCCAAACAGGGCTTGCCGACTGCCTGGGCAGCCAGCTGGCCCAAGCTCCTTTTGGTTTCCTTTGCTTCCTTTTTCTTCGCGAAACGAAACGAGTAAAAAGAAACCCAAGAGACACAGTGGCACCTACTTGGATGTTCAGAGGGGTGTCTTCTGAACCCCTGAAAGGAAGGAAGAAGGCTGAGCAAGACTCCCCAGGAGTTTCTGGTATCCCCATGCTCATGCCTGGTAGGTAAATATGGGTCCGCCCGAAGCCGAATCGAGCGGAGCGGGAAATTGCATTAGGAGAGTTGACCTGCGGTGCGGCGGCGATAACCCCCTGCTCCCCTGCTCCACCTTGGAATTCATTCTAGAAACAGATGCCGGAACAAGAGGAGTGGGTTCCTTCTCCCGCGCGAGCCCCCTCATCTTGTGCGGCGGGTTGCTGCACTGACGTTTGAGCATGTTCTGAGCGTAAAGACGGCGCGCAGAGAGGTCCTTTCGCCTGCGTCCAAATCCGATAATGGCCTCAGGAGCTGGGAGAGTTTGGAACAGTGGCGTTTTGTCTTGAAGGCACGGTACGAGCATGCAGGGGACAAAAAGGAAAAATAGGCGAGACACCGAAAAGTAGGATAGCCATCACATGACACATCAAATATGCGACTCATCGAGCTGGTCGCCTCTTTTCCCGGCCAATGTCTCCGAGGGGGATTAACCTAGCGCTGCGACAGAACAAAGTGGCAGGCCTTCCAGAAGACCGACAGGTCTGTTTGATAGTCGGGGTCCCGTCTGTCGTACGGGGTCATTTCCGGGGTGCCTCCCCTCTCTTGACAGGGCTGGGAGGGAGCAACTGAGAGCGAAACGTGTCAGCACTCTATCCAAGAACTGCCCATCATCTCGCCTATTTTCGAGGCGAGAATCCCGCCGGGGAGAGCTCGTGTGCCTGGTGGACTGGAGCTCACGAAATAGGAAAGGTGAGCTAAATGGGTGGGCCATCGCCGGACTTCTTGCTGCACACATAGAATCAGGTCGGGAAAGTTCCAATATCTGGTCGCTGGCTGGCCGCGAGACTTTCCCCGCGCCCACCAAGGTTTGAAGTTGTTGGTGAAGCATCGGTGGGATGACGCCTCGGAAACCACGTAACGCAGAAAGCGAGGCCCAATCACCCCAAGGCAGCGAGATTGGCGGCAATTTCTCCTTGCGTCCCCGGTGTCGCAGGCCGGTAGCCCGGCGGCGCCAAGGAGGCGACCGCGACAATGGCGATGGCCGAAATTCCGATGCGACCTTGCCACGTGCCTAAGCGAAGGAGGCTGATGGCGGTGATGACAATAATTGCCCAGAGCAGCGTCAATGTCGCCCATGATGGCGTGCCTATCTCATCATGATCGCCTATGATGGGTTGTAGCCATTCCCGGGGCGTTGCATCAGGGTGGTAGGGCCGTTGGGGTGAGGAGGAATGGTGGTGACCCGGGCGGGTGGTAGTCGACCTCGACCTGGGAGATGATCGTCGGCAGCAACCACAACTGGCAGGATTGGGCACCAAAAGAGGCCAAGGGCAATCTCGGCAAGGTGTAGATGGCGGGCGATCAATACGATCGGCCAGATTGCTGCTGGGCCACTGTGGTGGTGACAGGAGGGCGTGCCAGCCGGGAGGGCTTGCGCCGCCCTGCAAACACATGCGGTGTTACCGGGCCTGACAGGGCCCATCGCGGGGGCGCGTAGATGCCTGTGCGCGTAGCGAGCGACCACGATCTGGAAAACGCCGGTGCGCCAGCTTCCGAAAGCCGAACGGCGGAAGAGCCCTGCGGGTGTGTGCTCGTGATAGTGAGAGAGCTGATGGAGTCCACGCTGGCCGCCTGTTTGTAGTGAGAAAGAGAAGGGGGGAAGTGTCACGATGTTCTGTCCCACGTCACACGCGGCCGCTCTAGTTGCTGATTCTTCTTTGAGGACGAGACAGAAAATTCGTGTTGGTTTCCTGATGCGATGGCGTAATCTTTCGAAACGGCGCATGGGCTACTTTGTTCGTGGTGAGGAGCGAGAGGGCGCGAGGGTGGGTGGTGGATGGGCGTCCAGCGGCCCATGGTGTGGCCACGAGTGTGGCCTGCGCAGGGTAGAATCCGTTCTTGTGCTCTCACTTGTCTGAAGTCGGGACGGATATGTGCAGATCGCACAAGGTAAGCTGCAGGAACATGACGGAAGGGGACAGACGCATGGGGAGAGTCATGTATTGTCAGCGTGTATATACCTCGAGGTGTGGGATGCGCCCATGTACCAGTCAACACCGCACTCGCAGCGGCAGCAGTGGCTAGGATGGAGAGAGCAGACCAACCCTTTGACAATCCTCTGAGGTCAGCAGTAGTCGCTTGCACAGATCCGTTGAATCGTCGACCTCGTCTCGGCTCATTGTCGGAGTCGTGGTCCATGAGCAGAAAAGGGGAGGGAGGGAGATGTCCGCGATGGAGGCAGGTACACTCTTGTCTGTCGATGGGACCGCAGCAACCCGCAAACCCGCACCCCGCCAGCCGCACAAAGCTTGCAGCATGCGGCCGAGACAGCGGATGGGCCGGGCCTCGCCTCAGCAGTGACAAGGTTCGAGAGGTTCTTGGTGTGTCTGTGTCTGTCTGTGTTCTACGGGGCGACGGCAGAAGTGGATATTGCAAGTGGACGGGAAGCCGGAAGGGGAGGGACATGTAGTGTAGTCCACATGCACCTGCAGTTCGTACTTTCCTGCCTTCCGTTGGTAGAGTAGGCCTGAGTACGTAGATGGTAGGAGCAGATGAGACAGAAGGAGCCATGATCAGCCAGAACCCCAACTCGGCATGCACGCCAGCATATGCAAGATCGCTTCTTTAGGCGATCTGTGCGATTACAGATGCACGAGGAGGCTTTTTTTTTTGCTTTCGTCCATGGGGTACCGTCCCAGGTGAGGTGAGGTCTGCATCCCGTACTGTACTGTGTCGTGGCGCACCGGACTGTAATGTGCCGTCGGATGGGCTTGCTTTCTGATCGGCCGAGATGGCCCTGCAACCTTGGTCCACGGTTCGGAGAGGCCGTGATGCCGTCCCACTGGGGCTACTGGGGAGGAGCACTGGCCAGCAATTGGGGAGCCGCACCTTGATTGAGATGATTGAGACGTATTAGGCCGGCCAGCAGTGGTCCTGGGCCTAACAAATATACTATCCAGTGGACAGAGACGGAGGAGTGTAGTCTTGCCTCATCAATTGTTCGCACAGACGCGAACAACTCCAGACTCCAGATGGGAGGGGATCGTCCAAGGGTAGACGGGACGGGACCAGACCAGACCAGGCCAACCACAGATTAGATCAGATCAGACCAGCAGCAAGAGGGTGGTTACAGATAGATTGCGCATGCAGTGGTCCTGCTAGGCTTGCTTTCGTGTGGATTGAGACCTGACTTCCATTTCGATGGAGCTGCTTCATGTCGGGCGTCGGGACTCGAGCAGAACGGACTGACTGACAGGCTGATGATTGGTGTGTGAGACACGCATAACTAATGGCACGGAGTACTGTGCAGTGCAGTGTGTACGGAATCAGCCTGTAACTTTTTTCTCGTCTGGTTCTCCTCCTCGGGTTCTGGGATGCTGGGATGTGTCTGCTGCATCAGTGCATCTTGCTGCATCTGGCTGCGTCTGTGGTGAACCCCTTTCTGCGGTGACGATTCGCCCAGGGATGACTGTTCATTTGGAATGCCTGTGGGCCCAAGGTTAGGTTTTGGTTCATGCACCCTGTACAGCTTGGACACCAGATTTTTGGTTTTCTTCGCCTGTGTGTCTGTTTTTTGCCCCCCTCTTGTTTCTTTCTGCCGTTGGCTTCTCACTGAGGTGGTCTGTCAGAACTGTACACTACTCTCACTGCGTGGCGTTTCGTTCGTCTCCACACCCCCAATTCGCCGACGTCGCCCTGCGTCCCGTTCCCGTTCGATTGGAAGGGCCCGCCCGTTTTCCTTCTGGAAGCCATGACCCCTGTCCCCTGTCCTGTCCTGCCTGGCGACGGTTCTGGTTTGCCGGCCGTTTGGGTCAGCTGTTAGGGTGAGCTGGCTAGTCACCACCCGAAGCTTAACTTTGTGTACCTCTGCCTACCCCACTTTGAGCACCTGCCATCCGGACAACCTCCAACCCTCCAACTGGCAACCGCCAGACCATCGAAAGTATCGGGTACATTGGCGTTGCTTTGTGATGGTGCACGTCGTGCAGATTGGTCTCACCTTTAGTAGAGTATATACAGGTACACACATACAGCTGAAAGTTCAGATGCCATATTCAGCTCTTTTTTTACGAGAATGCAGATCATTCATGACCAGATCAAGCTTTGATGCGCCGTGTAGGGATTTCAAAGGAGGGAAAAGGGTCGACAGTGTCGACTCGACAGTGAAGGCAATGCAGAGCAACAACACCCCGGCCAGCCATTCCAAGAGTCAAATATCAATGGTAATCACCGCATTATAGCAGAGATGGAGGTCATTTGAGATGCTGCTATAGAAGATTTCAGGCGCTAGGCTCGCTAAGTCGGATCCTTGCCGGCAACTAGCCAGCAACTAGAGTCTCTCCCCGTCGTGCCATCTCCCTGCTGGGCCAACCGCTGCTGCAATTGAGGCACTTTGCCTGGGCAACCCTGTGAGATTGTCCACCTGGGCGGGCACCTGGGTGTCTCCGTACCTAAGCGTGAAGACGGCAGGACGGGCAC
>JACBFG010000009.1:153582-166497 GCA_013435955.1 Diaporthe sp. HANT25 | reverse complement strand
CCCCCCCCCCCAACCAAATCAATAGCTGGCGGGTGCTATGGTCTGCTCTCCTCTGTGGCAAGCAAATTCCACCTCCATTCCAGGCCCCCAAGCTTGCCTGTGAGCCAACCACTCAGAGAGCAACCAGGGGCAACTGCGACTTGCGATTGCGACTTGGGACTGCGACTGCACCTGTGGCTGCACCTGCACCTGCAAGCCTGCTGCGCCAGTTTGACCTGACACTGCAAGACAGCAAGCAAGCAGACAGACAGACAGACAGACAGCTCTCTCTGCCTACCTGCAGCCTACTGCCTGGGTACTGCCCGGCTGCGTCGTGCCTCCTCCACCTGCCAGCTCATACATACAACCTCATCATCTCATCTCCATCTCCGCCCTCTGTTTCCCGTTTCCCGCCTCCCGTCCTCCATCCCACCTCGTTGCCGCCATTCTTGTTTTCACCCCTCCATCCGCCTCCTCCCGTTTCCCTTCCCCTCCTTGTGACAAAACAATCACGCGGACAGACACACACACGCGCACTAGGGACATCAACGTCAACCACCAAACAGATCGCCGTAAACAGCCGCCTGCTACTCTTCTCGTGACTGATTGAACAGGCAGACAAGGCAGACTGTGATAGAGAGACAGACAGACAGACCACGGCCCTTCAGAGCTCCCGTCTGTTCACCCTGTCACCCTGCCTGGCTGACGACTGACTGACTGACTCTGTGGCGGCCCATTTCCTCTCTCTCATTTCGACCTCGCCCGTCTTGTTTTGTCCGCCTTTCCCCTTTGGGATTTAGGTGTGCCTCCTCCATCCACGCCGACCCCAGCAAGGTCCAGTCCCAGTCGTCCCAGTCCCAAGTCCCAGTCCCCCAAGAGCCCAGTCACCACCCAACCCGACAGGACCAATATTTTCAGCCCCATATTTCTTTTGGGGGGAAACTGCCGTGGGAAGCGTGGCAGCTGTCCGTCCTCGTTCGAAAATTCGTGTACGAAACCTCCATTTCTTCCGACCTGCTGCTCCAGATAAGCCCCTCCCAGGTCCAAAAAGGCCGACGGTCAAAAGGTCAGAGGTCCAGAGTTCCAGAAAAGGTCCAACCAGATCCAGACCGGCGTCAACACCAACTGCGTCTGCTGCGACGGCGACCGTGCATTTTTGTCCCTGCCAGGCTCGTCTCGGCTCGTCTCGTCCTGCCTGTCCTTCCTCCCCTCGCCTGGCCCTCGCGTCATTGTCGTTGACCGCCTCGGGGCGACAATATCGAATAATAAAGGGGACCATTGACTCCCTGGCCCCTCCCCACTCCAGGAGATTTCCTCCATTCCCGCAGCACCGCACCCGCAACGCACTGCACTGCAGCGCTGCAACCTCTTTTTTTCGGTGAGAATTTCCCTTCCCTTCTTCAACCCCATGAGGCCCCCCTTACCCTTCGTTTCCCTGCCTTTGCCTCTGTGTCCCGTCTCTGCTACTGTCACTGCCTCTCTGTTCCTGTCTCTGCCTCTCCCTCCTCGCCGCTTCTCCTCCTCGAGACCCTCCATAGAAAACTGCGCATCCCGAACCCCATTATTATAAGCCTCCATCTAATAACCATCCCTCACAGCTTGACGCCACCTCACCCTGTCGCATCCTCCACCCCTGCGACTCCTCAACCCTCCTTTCCGACAACAACCTGCACCACCTCGAGATATCCCGCTGCTCGGTCAGGACAGCTTGCCTATCGACCTCCTTGGCAAGCTGTACGCCCGACTCGTTAAATTCCGACCTAATCCAGCACTTCAGCCACGGCCACGCGCCTCCGCCAAGACACATACATGAGCATCATGACCCATCCACAGCAGCCTGACGCGTTCGCCGCGTATGGCACCTACAACGGTGGTATGGGCAACCGGTCACCAAACTCTACGAGGAACGGGTACTCTACTCTGCCTTCGGGCATGGGCGTGAACCGCCAGCCTAGCGGGAGGCAGCAGCAGCAACAGATGGATGCCGCCAGCCAACAGGGAACCTCAATGTACCCCATGATGGACCGGTACGGTATCCTCGACAGCATCACACGTGGGCCCCCTCCAACGGTGTCTGGCATGCCCGGAGAGTACATGGCAGGCAACCAGTCTGCATGGAACTACAACGGCAGCGGCTCCTCAGCTACGGTCAACGGCCCAATCCCTGATGCCAGATCTCGATCGGTCAACAGGAGACCAGGCATTCCAGATGTCAGTTCAGGCCGTTCTCCGTTGTCGCTCCTACGATATCCCGCTGACCCTCACCCCCAACAGTATTGGATGCAACAACCTGACCCAACCAGCCATCCCGGCCTCGGTCTTCAAGCCCCCAACCAGCCCGTCTACACCGCCCAGGGCGTCCCCTACGGCCAGGTCATGAACGGGATGGACCAGCTGCGAGCCCAGCCGCACATGTTCTCTGAGGGCCGCCAGTCACACCACGAGAAGAAGGACGACCTGATACCCACCGCCATTGTCATCAAGAATATCCCCTTCAACGTCCGCAAGGAAGTCTTGCAGGCCATCATGATGGAGATGAACCTACCTCAACCCTATGCATTCAACTACCACTTCGACAACGGCGTGTTCCGCGGCCTCGCCTTTGCAAATTTCTCGAGTGCCGACGAGACGAGACAGGTCATTGATAGGATGAATCAGCTGGATGTTCAGGGGCGGAAGCTGCGGGTTGAGTACAAGAAGATGCTACCGGAGCACGAGCGGGAGCGCATCGAGCGGGAGAAGCGCCAGAAGCGTGGTCAGCTCGAGGAGCAGCATCGCCCTATGCCCACCCTTCAGCACCAGGCCTCGCTCCAGTCCCTGCATAGTCGGGAGGCCGAAGCCCCTGCATCACGTTCGTCACCAAGCCGTAAGTCTACCATTTCCTCATCTGGTTTTCACAAAGCTTACACTTTGCAGGCGACTACGATTTGAACGATCCCGCGACCTTGAACAACTACATCAAGATGCGAACCTACCGAGAAGATGCAAACAACACGGATTACCTCGTTTTCGATGCTTCCACCGCACCCGAGGAGCGCCGCGTGATCCACATACTGGCTCATAACATGGGACTGCACCACGGCTCCTACGGTACCGGTGACAGCCGATGTGCTGTTGTCTGGAAGGAGAACATGGGGCCTCCCGACTTGGCCGTCAATTCCAGCCACACACCAGTGTCTGCCGTGGACCAGCTCCAGTATCCGGCCAACAGCAAGAGCTTGGCGCGTGCCGCCACAATTGACTTTGGCGAACAGCGAACTTCAAGCACCAATGGCTACGGCACTGTTGGCCGGCACGGCAACCCAGCGCTGGAGGTTCCCGACAGCAGCCCCGACGGTCTGAACAACATCGCCAACCTGAGGACTATCAGGAGTATGGCTGAGCTCGGGCGGCCTGGGCAGAACCTGCAGGCGAGGACCCCGAGTCCGCGCGAGTCGGGCTACCCTACGTCGTCCCTGCGCCTGAACGAGCACGGTCTATCCTCGCGACCAGACCTTTCAAGCGCATTCGGGGGGCTGGCTGCTACACCGACTACTCCTGGGGGCAGCCTCAACCACCGCGCGTCCGACCTGAGCCTCTCTGGGGTGACCAACAACTTGAGCTCGCTGAGCGTGGCAGAAGGCCCTTACGAGGCGAGCCGCCTACGGGAGAACCCTGGTGCTATCGGCAGCCAGCGACCCGGTGTGAACGGTCTCAATGCTCGTAATGCGCCCGAGCGCCAGCCCCGTGGGCCCGAGACCGGCTGGGAGAACGTGGGCTTCAACGGTCGCCGGGTGAACGGGCATGCGCAGCGTGGTAGCGGTTCGTCGAAACTGTCATCCCAAGACTCTTGGAGTTACTGACAGCCTTTCGAGCAGACTCGTCTGAGAACTTCCACGGTAGCGGCGCAAGCAGCAGCCTGTACTCCCACTAGTGCCGAGCATTTCTTGGGTCAAGCTCGAGCCTTGACACATTGGAACGACCGATTGTCTGAACCCAACCAAACCCCGTCCAACGAATCTCAAGGCTGTCCTTAAACGGCGCACATCAATGCTTTCTGATCTATAACTTTTATATGCGATGATTTTTTCGCGACGATTCTGGCTTGCAAATTTGCGCTCCTGCAGTTTTTCGTTTTCATACCAGCCGATCATGGGAATCTCCCTGATGGCCTAATGCTACCAGAACGCGGTACACGGTCACGAATCAACACATCTTGACGCCGAGCGGAGGGCTTCCTTCAAATATTGATACCTCCACGACCTGACGACTGGACGCCTCCTAAAAAAAAGAAGTAGAAGACGCAGAACAGCGATTCTCGAAATGTCGATCAGGGTTTCACGGAATTTTACAACAGAGAGCTTATATGGGCGACCATTTTATGCCGTACGACTCAGCATTCACGGGGCATTGGCTGAATGGGCTTGACGGGCTCACGTTCCAACACCAGTCAAGTCCTGGAACCCAGGGCTCTCGCAACCGAGGCCACCCGCTTCCAGCAGGCACGTCCTCAGCAAGAGGTGTACCTCGACCATGCCCCGACGACCGTTATGCCTTTACGACGACACGTCTAGATGGCCTCTAGATCATCCTGTTCTCAAGAACGGAAAACCACAACAGACTCATTGGCTTTGGGCCTCAGCCACCATCTAATTATGACGAAATCCGACGTCGCTTGCTTGCAATGTCTTCAGGCATGGGCTTTGCCCCCGCCCCGCCTCTCGGTCAGACGCCGGCGCTTTGCGCGGCCGATGAACCTAAGTTTGCAATGTTTCCCGGTTTTCGAACCCCACAAAAGTTTGGTGATGGACCTTTGCTCTCGGGTCCTTGTATCATTATGATGACCCTTCCCACGACAGATGATATATGGATTACAGCCCCCCTGTTTCAATATCCCCCTTCCCAGTTGATCACAGCACAATCAATCAAACCTTTTTTGGCCCGCGTCCCCTGTAGTATTATCATCACATTCGTTTGCGACTTATAATGGACATTACCTTGGCGGACGGTGCAACTTGTGGATGGCCTACGCCCTATGCTCAAGAGATGACAAGTTAGATGTCGTGGGGTGTCTTCTTTCGTTCAGGGTATGGCAGTCGGATGAGACCAATGTCGAGTCTCGAGTTGACGCAGAGGCTTGGATTCCGGATGGCCGTTGGGGTGTTGGAGGGTGCCTTGCCTCAGCTGTTACGGGCTGGCCTAGCTTGGCAAGTAGGCCTTTTTGCATGGAAATGGAGTGAGGATTGAATTGAATATGCCAATGTTGATCTTTGGTATTTCCCTGTGGGGGTTGGAGACAGTCTTAATTTTGGAGGGGGCAAAAAGAAGTAACTTTTCCTTTTGGGAACGGAGATACCGGAGTCGGGAATGAGCGCGTTTAGGCAGGGTGCGTGCGAGTGATGAAATGAGAAGACCACCAGGCTACTTCTGAATTAATGAGGAGGTCAAACCAATTGATCCATCACATCCACACTTGGAGGTATGAATGAGGAGTTGGCGGAGATGTGAAGCCCAGTCTTGAATGTTCAGAGCAGACATAGCCTTGTTTCCATATCCAGCCAGCCAGCCAGCGAGCGAGCGAGCATAATTAGTGTGAAGTGATGCCAGAAGACAGAACAAATGAGCAGGCAAATTGATTTCTCAAGTGACTCGGACTGTGAGTGACTGTGGAAAAGGACAGTGCAATTGTTGATAATTTTGAATTTATACCAGAGACTGAATCCATATGTGATTTGCTTTTCGAGGTTGAGATGCTGTGTAGTGCTTTGAGGCATGATCAAGTAGTATTTTTTGGTATGTAACGAGGAAGGGTAGAAATAGGAGATGTGTGTGCGTGAGTGGACTATGGAATGGTCTTTGAAGAGAACTTTGGTCACAGTGGACTGGGAATAGGGCTGCGTTGGATTATGGGAGAATAGTCTAGTAAAGTCGTGAAAATGAGGAGCTGAGAGCATCATGAGCGGTCGGGTCGCCTCTTGTGGTGTTGACTTCAGTTGGGGCAATCTCTTGTAGGTGTCAGGAGAGGACATAGGGGACATTATAAGTGTCTGGATGTATAAAAAGAACACTTAGTGAGTGAAGGTCTCGAAGATTTAGTTGAGTGTAGTGTCGAACTGTGTTTTGATTTTATAAGCCTGATAATTCCATCCGTTGTCCGTGTGCGAGTTAGCTACAGGCCAAAGGCCATGCCATGACCTTGCCGCGTTGAAGTTTGCAACACATATCTGTTAACATTCTATGGTGGGTCTTGTGTAAGTGTTTATTGTAGCAGTTCCTCGTCATTACAATGGTTTAAGATGTTGCCCTGAGCTTCATGACAACTCTCTACACCTTAGAATAAAACATGTCCACATAAAAACAATTCTATTCAACCGTTCACAGCCAAAAGTACAGCCATGAGCAACTCGTGACCATCAGCAGGTCAGCCAGCCCTCCTCACTGACGGTGATCCGGTCGTCTGGAGGAAAGCGGGTTAGTACTTCAGAAAGGGGAAACCCGTCAAGGGCAAAAATTGTATGCCCAGAAAGAGCAGGCGCCTGCTTACTGAGATCAACAGATGAGATCGTTTTCCCACCGGTGCGCGGATTGGTACAGTCGCACTGCATAATGACTTCTGACTTTTGCATGCCGCAGTTGGCACAGAGGACGTGGAAGGCCTGGCCCCTACAGGAAACAAGATAATCGTCAGGAATACCGCGTTTCGGACAGCAACCCAACCCAAAGGAGAGGGCGAGCCCCTAGGGTAAGATAAGACGGAAGAGAAAGGGGCCTTCTTTGGTTTGTTCTTGCTCACTGAGGCTGCCAGATCATGGCGTTGGCTGTCGTGTCGACGCCGATGCAGTCGTTGAGGTCGAGGTCCGAGACGACGCGGCGCTTGGTGCTGCTGGTCTGGTCGACGCAGTCGCCCCTGAGGACGACCTGGTCGTGGAGGTACCACCAGCTGCAGCTGGTGTTGAAGGATGCGGTTGCGGTATGGGCGAGGGCCGCGAGGGCGGTGAGGATGAGGTGTTTGGGTAGCATGTTTGTTTATCTTGGGGCGAGTGCTGAGCGATGGGGCTTGTTTCGTGTGTTCTGTCGCGAGTGAGGTGCTCTTATGGTTAGTTTGAGTGGGTGTAGAGAAAAGATGAGTTGAGGAACTAGCTGACACTTTTGTACTCAGGTGACGAAGATCGAGTGACAAGTGTGCGCAAGCGAAGTAACGATGCGAAGCTATTTGGGTAGTGAGGCAACCGGGCGAGGCTAGTGAGGTGCTCTTTCCCTATGCACAGATTGCCAACTGCTACATTTATGCTTATTTGCAGGTTGCAGAAGAATGAGACTTAGTCGAACGTTTATTTTCATGCATAGATGGCAGTATCTCTGATAGCCTGTACGACTGCAACCATATCTCCAACAATATGCCGAGACGTGGACAAACACAAGCCTCGCCTATAATGTTACACCCGTACCGGCCTTTCGCTTGATTTCCATCGTCGCCTTCGTGGGAGGGATCATCGTCCTTCCTATACAACTTGGCGGCGGCCTCTCATCGATAGGCTTCAGATCGTAGTTCAGAAGTAGATACGCGAGCAACATCTTGAGCTCGTGGGCAACAAAGAAGCGTCCAGGACTGTAATATCACGATGTCAGTGGGGAAGAGCCAACAACTCGATGTGGGAAACAACTTACCACGCATGCCTCCCATGACCAAAACCATAATGCTCAACACTCGTCGTAACCATCCCCATCTTCGCAACCTTGAGCCCCGCGTCCGGGTTCTTCTCATCAGCGGACTTCGCCTCGTATTCCTCCCGCTCGCGAGAGTACCGGAAGGCATCATACCGATCCGCCCGGCCCCCAAAGATGTCCCCGTCGTGCTGCGTGCACCAGATCGGGCAGGACATGATGGTGCCCCTGGAGAAGTGCTGGCCCGTGTTCTCGTTGGTGACCCCGCCCGGGGCGACGACCTTGCGGATGACCATCGTCTGCGCCATGGCGTTGACCCGCATGCTCTCGCGGATGGCGCTGTCGGTGCGGTGCATCTTGGCCAGCTTGGCCTTGTTCCACTCCCCCGCGGGCTCCTCGGCGAGGACCCGCGTGATCTCCTCCCTGAGGCTCGCGAGGATCCCTTGCTCCTTGTCGTACGCGAGGAAGTCGAGGAAGGCGTGCAGCGTGGTGATGGCCGTGGTGTGGATGGCGGCGAAGTTCAGGGGCAGCAGCCTCTGGGAGATGCGAATGGGGTCTAGTTCGTCCGTCCGCCCTTCGGCCGTAGCTACGGAAATGGTCCAGGATACGTAGTCATTGGGTGCCTTCCAGTCTTTGTAGGCTGGGTCGCCGCTCTCCTTTGCTGCCATGTCCCTGAGCCGCTGTTTGATCATGGGCAGGCTGTGCTTGGCTGTCTTTCGGTGGTGGAACTTGGCCGCCAGGCCAGCTACCGGACCCACGAGGGGCTTGATGATTGTAGGTATCATCGGCAATGTCATCAGATCCCTGGTGACATCCTCGGTGAAGTTGAGCATGTTGTCGAGGTACTCTTGATTGTCGCTCAGCTCCGGGCCGACGAACATCAGGTTGGTCACCCTGGGGATCAGCTTGGTCATGGCATCCCAGATGTTGACAGTCCTCCACTCCTTCTCATCAGTCCCGAAAATATCGTCAACAGTTGACCGAATCTGCCTGTCCAGCCCCGGGATGAGTGCGGCCAGATGCCTCGCCAGCGAGCGGTGGACCACGTGCTCATGATACGGGTTCTCCAGGATCGTCTTGTCCACGAAGCTGTAATCCCCATTGAGAATGTCGTAGTGGGCGGCAGCTGTCGAGATGATATGATCCGGCTGATCCAGCATCCAGCTCATCTGTGACCTCGGGATGATCACCTCGGGAGGGGTCCCGAGCAGGCCAGGGACAATAAATGCCTTTCCGGCCTTGCTGTACTTGTCGTAGCCATCCTGGATCCAGCCCTCCATCTCCGTGAAGGCCGCGATGAAGCTCTTGCCCACGCCCACGCGGGGGAGGTCCTTGGCATAGCGAGGGGCGCGCAGCCAGGTCAGCAAGAGGGACAGCGCGGTCGATGCGATGATCCCGGCCAGGACGTTGCCCAGGGTGAGGAGCTTGAGCTGCCCCTCTGTGGAACTCATCTTTGGTTAGCTGGCAGACGCCGATTGATGTGATCAGTGGTGCCACGCGAGCTTGAAGGATGATAGGACATGGTGGCGCGTGAAGTCCAAGCATGCGGCGACATTGTCGGGCTGATGCCAAGTCCGACCGCGCGCCTGCGCTACGTTCGTCTGGACCCTGGATTAAGTGTCTGTGCTTAACATCTGCCTGCGTCTCATTGGACAATGACCCGCGGTTGGTTTCAGTTTGGGATGTTAGCCCGTAGCGGAAGCTTCCGTGCTTAAATCACCATGCTAGCACGCGTGCCAGCTAGCGTGCGATCTCTGAAATATAGAGTCAACAAGCAAACTGTCTTATGCTCTGAGACTTTACTTACATTTACTTTGTAGCGAGAGATGTGCGTTGGTTTAGGTAACTGTATCTTTAGACAAGTAATTTGTTTAGTTATGCCTCTCCTAAAATTCATAAAACATTCTTGGCATGCTTGAATGAATGACCCCTGAATGGTCTTCCAACCTCGATTTATACCATGTCCAGCCAAACTCACTCTCTTGTCAGCAGAAAGACTAGAAACCCAGAGGTCCTCGGTCATTGGCCCTCGTATATATCGTATAATACCTAAACGCCCACAAATCAAGTGTGATGGCACCCAAAATCTGGCTAATGGTGAAAAGTCCTTCGAATGCTCAGATGGAGGGGGCAAGAAGTTTTATTTTTCTCCAAGGAGTCGGTATTTTATTGTAGCTTCGGGGTGATGATCTATGTGCCGTGTCAACGTTACTTCTGCATGGGGCTGACGATCTGTTGCATCAAGCTCTCCAATCAACCTTTGGGCCACTGTAGCGGGGAGATTAGCGAACTTTTACACATTTATCTGATGGGTTGGCTAGATAATGCACTAATTTTGAATGGTTAGGTAGGTCGCACGCATGATGCCTAGCCGAAGACCACGGCCGGCAATTATTAGTCGTAGGCTACCTCAAACTTCTTCTCAAACTGTCCTTTTCCTGGTCTCGTGATGCGTCATGCATTGTTGATTCTAAAGCCACTTCATTGAATATTCACAGAGTACCATAGGGACTCATGTTGCATTCCATCTCTGTGCAGCACCTCTTGATCGTGCGTCTCCACCGCGTCTTGGTTTTGAGACTGCATATTGCCGGGTCACCAAGATGACCACGCCGTTTGAGCACTCCCCTCTCGACCCCGCCAACCCACGAGCCATACAGGTTCTCGAGCTGCTTCCGTCTCCCGATCTCAAGGGTCCCATTCGCTGCGAGCTGCACCATCACAGCCTCGATGAGGAGATCCAATATGACGCCGTATCTTACCGTTGGGGCGATCCTGAGCCTGGACATACGGTCTTTGTAAACGGACCATACACGCTCGATGTCACTCCGAACTGCCTTGAGGCGCTGACATGTCTGCGTCAAGAGTCCCGCCGAAGACGCCTCTGGATCGACGCTATCTGCATTGACCAGCGCGAGAACGACACAAGCAAGCGGGATCGAGATCGCCAGGTCAAGATCATGGGTGACATATTCCACCAAGCGCGGAAGGTGCTCGTATGGCTTGGGCCTGAGGAGCCAAGTACCGCCCGGACAATTGAGAGACTGAATCTTATTGCAAAAGTGGATGCCTTGAGTAAGTCTATGAAGGTAGGATCTTCTGCTTTATACAATTTAGCGGAGCATTTGGCGAATTTCATGAGTGAGTAATCTGCTGCCCCCTGGTTCTGTGGAGTGATGCTGATGTAAAAAGACAAAAGTCTCGATTCCTCCATTGCACAACCTCGACGGCGATATCGTGCTTTTGAATCCATGATACGCAATCCATGGTGGTTCAAGGTGTGGACCTTTCAAGAACAGGTCCTCGCGAAGCATTGTGAGGTCTTTCACGGCAGGCAGAGCATCCCTCTCTCCTCTTTACAAACAAATCAATTAAAAAATATGATGGAATGGTTGACTGCCTCGTATTGGCGTGGCAACTACGAAACTCGGCGTCATATCCATGAGCATTGTCAGCGGTTTGATGCTTCTCGGAAGGGGTCGCGTGGTCGGCATGTTTCTCTACGTGACATCGACTTCTCGGCTCAATATATTCTCGAAGTGGCATTTTCGCTGGAATCAAAAAGGGCCATAGACAAAATTTACGGCCTGTATAGCATCCTAACGAGTTACTGCCAACTGCCCCTTGACGCCCCGGACTACAGCAAGGCGGCTGAAGAAGTCTACGAGGAGACTGTCTTAGCCTGGATTGACACGCGAAGGGATTTAAGCATTCTCAAACTTGCGGCACGCCCTTGGGTCAGTCCCGGATTGCCATCATGGGTACCAGCCTGGAACGGCCCTCACCCACGATTTATCCGCAACCCCGGCTATGACGTTCTGGAAATCGAGCGAGGCTTGAGGAGCAGTCATTTCGACTGGAATTATTCACGTGGCAAAAGACCATATTCACCTGTTAGTTTCCTCTCACCGGGGAAACTCAGTATTTCTCGCGCCAGATTCGCGGGAAGAGTATCTCATGCCGTTGGACCTGACAGGCCCACGCAATCTGGTTACACTCAGGACTACGATCATTTCTGTTTGCATATGAGCTGGTGCAGGCTCATTTGTGACACTTTTCCTCATAGCATTACTAAGCGCGAGGAAGCATTGCATGAGATGTTCAGGTCTATTGGGTACCCAGGTATCCATAAGTTCAAGGTCCGCAACCAAAGACACCGAGAGAACCTATTTGAGATGTTCCGGGCATGGTTTGACTTTATGATGCACCTGAACAACGCATCTGGGTCCAGCATCTCAAAATTTCCGGTAGGGTCTGACGCAGATCATCATCGAAAACGAGACGCCAGTCTTTATCGTGATGTGTGTTGGGCGAAAGATGAAAGGGAGGCTGAGATCGTGCTTGCAAGGCATTACGGTGTGCAGATCCAGGAAAACGAGGCTCTGGGGCCTCTGGCCGAGCTTGCACTGCAAATTCGAAGCATCCAAGCTCTCCTCGTGCTGTCTAGGAATCACCGTCTATGTATCCTCGACAACTCCAACATGATCGCCGTCACAGATTGTTGGTGCCATGAAGGTGACGAAGTCTTTGTCTTCCCGTGGACGGACAGCCCATTCGTCCTGCGCAAACAGCCTAATGGAGATTGCTATCGTCTAGTCGGGCCTGCATTGGTTGATCGCCTCTTGAGGGTGGGATATCAGGATTGGCGGTCTGAAGGGGACGACTTGCAGGACATCGTGCTGATTTGAAAGTCGAAGGAGTGCCAAGTGATCCTGGCCTACTGGAATCAATTTCGCCGAGCATCGTTAAGATCGTTCAATGTTGGCTACCTAGCAATTTATGGCGTATTGAAGAAGGATTTTCACTATAGCCGTGATGCGGGAGGATTTCAATCCTGGGGTTATTAGGACGATATGGGGTCACTTCAATGTTCTGAGTCATCCTGGAACGTTGTATTTTCTCGCTGCTACCTACTTAGCCCCGAAGGATGCCGTTCAGGCTTTTTTGGTTGGACAATTTGTCTACTCCTATTCTAGAAAACGAATGACTAATACTGAATAGGCATAATGCTGACCTGTAAAGAAATCCTAGACTCTCGTACTCTCCGACACCAAGACGCTACACGAGCTGCACACGTGCAAACTACCAAAAATGCCACGGTTGACGGACGGCTGGACCGACAACCCCTGAAGCCTTAGAGACTGGGGGCCAATTTTGCTGTGTGTGGAAAACGAAACGCTACCCCCCCCTTGTCGTTTTTTCATCAGATCCTTCTACACACAAATCTGCCAGCAAAAACATACCATAAAAGCACCACCAACCTTAAAAATACATTGTTTTAATATGTTGATC
>JACBFG010000009.1:118125-152047 GCA_013435955.1 Diaporthe sp. HANT25 | reverse complement strand
TGATGGGGGGGGGGGGAATTTAGATGTAGGAAAAGTATCTTTTTGTAGACTGGTCAACTCCAGAAGTCAGCTTTTATTTGAGTCCGTCTTCCTTGCTTAAAAAGAAAATAGCATGTAATTACTCCTGGTGTTCCATCGTGACCACACGAGCCATGGAACTATCGGCGAGCCACAGACTTTTCCAAGTCACTGTATACGATCTCAGTCCCTGGAGACATCAGCCTTCCACAGGGGAATTTCTTGTCATGCTGTCTCAGAGTACACATTTTGGCGAAATTTGCAACGATACACTCCACGAGCTCAGGTTTTGAGGCCAAGTACGGCAAACTTGAATTTCCTTGCATGTCGCTTCTGCGCCGGAAAGGTCCGTGAGCCACAAAACACGAATTGATTCGGATCGCTGCATATCGCCCAATAAATTTACCCTGCAGGGCATGATTGCTTCTCCTCGCTTGCTATTTGAGGCGGTCAACGGGCGCGTGATTCGGCCCAACTGAGTTATGACACATTTCAACAACAGCCGCCTGACCAGACGCCATTCGTACCCAAAATATCGCCAGGGCCGAGGTAACTGTGAACAGTCACATTTCAGGCACCAGAGATGGAAATGAAATTGAGATTTTACATGCTCGGGCGAGCTTGCCGCAGCCTAAAATGATGCCAGCCTAATTCTCAGAGACTGCCCGTCGCACCACGCAACGGCGCACGCGAGTCCATCTTTGTGCAATTTTCCTCTCCAAGTGCAGGCTTTGAGGATGCACGATGAAAAATGCAATCGACATAATGCCTGGCCATTCTCCGACACGTCAGCAGGCAAAGGGGCGCTGACCCATGGCGTGGTGCGCAGGCTGCGCCCAAAATGTAAGCGCAATCGTGCCCGAGCCGCAAAAGGTATCAGAATAGACAACAACAGGCAATCGTCACCAGCGGATGCTGTAATCCGTCACGAGATGATACAGTTCAATTTGGACGAGTGGTTGCGAAGCTCAGGCGACGTGATGCGGCTGTCCACACGCGCTGCGCAATCCTGCCTATGGTCGTCTCGTATGGGCTCGTTTGGGGGCAATTCTGAAGCAACGAATGACCAGAGCTTGGCCTAGGGACGGAAAAGTCTGTGCATCAGGTACATCTCTACATACTAAAGTAGGTAGGGCTTGTCTTACCGAGGCTGCGGCGTGGTTGGTCAGCCCTATTTGGGCTGCTGGTTGCATCCGACAAGGTGGGGTCTGGCACAGCTGTGCCGATGATCCTTTCAAACGCCGTGGCCGTATGTTCCTCCATATATATCTAGGTAATCTCAGCCAAATACAGTCCAGTCTTGAGGCTCTGCGACGAATATATTCGAAAGTCTTGAGGCTCTGCATTACGTGATCAGTATCGAATTGCTCCAATTGTCATGAGAAACTTGGAAAATTGAGAGGACTCTGTATCAGACCCTGCTCGACTCGGGTTTATCGCCGGCTTTCCCATCACAACGAAAATCGGTCGATCAGGAATTGCTTTGAGTTTCAAATCCAAGCCGAGAAGAAGTCTCTCGAAGAGGTGAAGAAGTATCCCGCTTGCTTGTATACTGCGAAAATCGCTGACTCCGTTGGGCAGAATGGTTTGGTTGATCAACACGACCACTTTCCGGCTACGCGAATTCGCAGGGCCTACTCCTCCCTACGCCACCTTCTCGCACGTCACGGACGAAGACGAGGCGTCTTTTGAGGACTTTGCACAGATAAAAAGGGATTCTTGCAAATATAGCATCAAGATAATTGAAAGAGCTTGCGATCAAGCTCGCAATGCTGGGTTCGAGTGGCTCTGGAATCATGCCGCGTGCGTGGATAAACGGTCCAGCGCTGCGCAGTCCGAGGCCGTCAATTTCCTGGCGCAGATCTACCGAGACTGCAAGTACAGCATCATATACCTGGAAGACTTGGATTGCAAACCTGAAGGAGATGAAACCATTGGTGAGAAGCTGGCTGGATGCCGTTGGACCAGGAACATTTGGGCGATCCCCCAGCTCATCTTTCCCCGAGAGGTGTATTTCTTCTCGTCTGATTGGAATCCAGTGGGAACCAAGAGATCATTGCTTCGAGATCTGTCGTCCGTCATTGGCATCGACGAGCCTGTTTTGGATCACTCGGACTGCCTTGAGGACTATTCGATTGCCAGGAGAATGTCATGGGCCTCCGAGATGACAGCTCTGCGCACCGAGGACTTTGCATATGCTTTGGTTGGACTTTTCAATGTCAGCATGCCTGTTATCTACGGAGAGGGACGGAAAGCCTTTCTCAAACTCCAGGAAGAGATTGCCAAGGACACCGACGACTTTTCCTTTGTGGCCTGGGACAGCTTTGACCTTCAGGAGTACCATGGACTTTTTTCATATTCTCCAGCTTGCTTCCGCCGGTTCCGATACGGGCCAGCGACACCCTTGCGCCTCAAAGGAGGGGCTCAGATTCACTGTGCAGGTATCACAATCCAATCCTCTTTGCTGAAAACAGAAATTGGTCTATATCTGCCTTTGGAAGGTCTAGACGGCTCAATGTGCTTCATTCCACTCTCCCCGTGGAATTGTCTCTTCTTACGAAGGGGCGGCCAAGTAGAATGGAATCTTTCAGGGCAAACGACTCTTGAAAGAACGAGAATCTGTATCAAACGAGACTTGAGTGCCTATCTCGCGAGGAAGATAAGTAGGTATGGAGCATTCGTCCGGGATCGCTCTCTTGAGCCACTGGATGAGAGCAGAACTGCAAGAGCATCGAGATGTTCTGTCATAGACTATACTTCCAACGACGGGACTGGGAGTATGGCAGCCTCAACTGACGACTGTGGAATGACATCCGAGTATGCGCCTTCCGTATCCTCGAGCGAAGTTACATCGCAGGACGACCGCATCGCCTGGTCAGCTCACGACAGAAGCTCGGTTGAAGGAACAGTAAGAGTCTTCGACATTGAAATAAGACCTTCATGGGTGCAGGAACATACCTCGGAGGCTCAAAATCAGCCTGAAGAATGCGCTGTTGACAATGTAGGAGAAGCTGGGCTCCACTCGCCAAGCAGTGGTTCCGTGGACCAGCAAGTTGATGAGGGATCTAAACACTCCATACATTCTCATGACTCGACATCCACGGAGACCCAGATTCTGGATGTGGCTCAAGCCACGAAAGAGCTGGCCGATATTGCGATTGAGCAATTCCTCTCCAGTCGTCAACGGCAGTCCAACAAAAGATACTTCATACCATGGCAGACTCAGAATCGGAAACGCACCAAGCTCATGGAGTCATCCGATCAGCTCGAGGATGTTCAAACATCTGACTCGGATGATGGAGAGACGGTTCTGGTCAAGAAGACCAAGTTCTTCGCCTGCCCATTCTATGTCAGAAACAGGAAGTACACGAACTGCGTGACAAGGAATCACCTGAACAGCATCGAGGAAGTCAAGGAACATGTGTGCTGGGAGCATCGCCGACCGATGTTTTGTCCCGTGTGCAAAGAGGAGTTTCCCTCGGGTAAAGATCGAGACGCGCATATCCGACTACGCACCTGCCATGCGAATACTTCATCGAGCCCTGAAGGAATAACAGATGATCAGGAAGAACGGCTCACCAGGGAAGAGAAATCATCGTTATCGGATGACTTGCGGTGGTTCCAGATCTGGGACATAATCTTTCCTCACGTCGAGCGCCCGTCCTCGGCTTTCTACACTGGTGAGCGAGAAGTGAGCGTTTGTGCTTTTCGGCAGTTTTGGATGCAGAGTGGTGAGGAGGTTGTCGCAGCATTTCTCGAGAAGGAAGAACGTCAGAGCTACAGCATACAGAATGAGGAGAGGAAGCTGCGGGACATCTATGACCTTGTGGAGGAAAGTGTAGTGGACAGGATCTTTATCCACTCCCGCGACACAGTGACGCCTTAAGCCCCAGGAATGTCTTTCATTGCGTTTCAAATGCTCATGGGTTGGTGTGATACTTCGTACCTAGGTAAGTATGTTTAATGAATTTCTGGGTAGGACCTGCATTACATTCTCATGGCTCGGCAGATTGGCAAACAATGGAATGGATAAAACAATCCAGAAATAGCGAAACAAATTTTATTGGTATCTAGTACAGCCGAAGATTGCTCTTCTGGGACTTTCTTGGCGGTGGTTGTGCTAGGATGGAATCTTGAAATCCGGCTCGACGTCGAGTACGTCCAATATGTGAAGCGAAAACGAACGGTCGTCCACAAGGATGCATGTAGGAACTAACATGGTGCAAACGTCATTTCCTGAAGCCAATGAAAGCTTAACCTCGATGAATTGTAATGAAATAAGAAACGTGATCTCATCCTGTCCTGGTATCATATGCTAAGCAATATTAGCTATGGTTCAACTGACTGAGATGGACGAAAATTCAACTAACCAAGTTGATCATAAATCATATAAGGTGCAGACAATATAATTATATTTTTAATGGCGGCCTCCAAGCTGGCCATCTCCCGGACGAGCGTTGTTGTCGTCTGGTCCGGCATCGTCATTGCCGGGCATGGGCATTGTCCATTGGAAGGGGAAACCCAAGATCAATTCTTCCGCTGAGAAGTCCTCAAAGACCAGGAGCGGGATAGTGGGGTCGCTTATGTCGGTGGCCTCTTCAGGTGTCACACCTTGCTGTGTGTCTTGTGGAACCTCGACAGCGGGGTCGTTCAGTGGGCGAGATGAACTCGGAGCAACGTCAGCAGGCGACTCGAGTGTGCCGGAATCCACCTGGTCAAGTGTGTGGACTCTGCGAGATTGTCTTGACAGAGTGGGAGAAACAGGACTGAGGTATCTTGGTCTCGACGACTCGACGGGGAGGTTCGAGCCGAAGCTGGACACTGAGGCCACCCTCAGGTTCGCAGTCGTACCGGATGGATCTGGCGTTTCGACTTCGATAAATGAGGAACCATCGGCCCCGTGGTCGTCTTCTACTGGGGCCGCGTTCTGACCCACAACCCTCCTAGCCTGCATAATAAATGAATCGATAAAGCTGAACATCCCAGCACGCTGCTCCTCAAGTCGCATGGCTGTCGTCCATGGCTCAGTGGGCAATTCGCGCCAGAGGTCGTTGCCGAAGATGACGTTCCTCCAGTCCACCACGCGCTGGATGTCAGGCACGTCTGACAGGAAAGGCGAGTCTGGACGCGCCTCTCCCGGGAACAGAATATCCCATATCATGTACCAGCGCTGGACCTCGGTGTACTGGGTGGTGCGGGTATTGCGAGCGATTTGGCGTATGCTTTGTTCCTCGTCTTCTGTGATGCCGGGATACTCGAGCGGGGCCGGCGACGGCTCGCATGTTTCCGTCTGGACATGGACGTCCCGTCGCCGTCGGGCCTCCGCAGCTCGCCCTGCAAACGTAGTCCCACAGACCGGGCAGTGCACGACCTGGTTGTGCGCCCTTTCGAGAAGGTGTTGACGTACATCACTCAATCTTGTCAACCTTATATTGAGACAGTCGCTGTGTCGAAGCCGGTCGTGGAGGTAAAAAGGGCAGGCGAATACACGTGATCCCTGCCTCTTCACGCTGGATCTCGAGGGCACTGGGGGGTCTCTCCCTCGTTTCCGCTTCGAGCAGTGAGTCCGTAAGGGGCTGTAACCCCCATCCAAGGAGCTGAGGGCGCTAAAGCCGTCCGTTTCTGGGTGGCATCCTCCGCTGGCGGACGTCTCCGGGCCATTCCCGTCGCGGCTCTGATCTCCGTAGTGTGAGTGGGAGACTGGGCCGACCCAGGCTATCAGAACGAAGACGAAACACAACAGAACCGCCCGACTGATCCTAAAGGGGTTGTATGGAAGCACGATTCTAGGTTGGCAACCTCGAAAGACGTCATTTTCGCATGCGGTGCTCGAAGAAGTGGTATCGATGTCGAGGAGGACTTCGAGCCTCGGACGGACTGAAAAGACGATTGCATTCTCGGCGACTATCGAGTCGGATGCACGGGGGCTCGGGGACGGTGCGTTGGACATATTGAGGTGTTGTCTTGCTGGTGACGATGCGGGACCAGTCCGGATACTGGTGTCGATGTTGGAGCCTGCCTGGTGACGACGACGCCTGGCGGCCCAAACCTCGGACCACGCAAACCGGCGCTCTTTTATGAGACCTGGAAATATGGGAGAAATAAAAAAGAAGTAACAAAAAACTATAATCCGGTCCCAAGTTGAAGACCACGAGTGCTACGACTATGTCATGGTGGTACTGGATGGGTGATGTCGTTCACCCGCCGAGTAGCATAGACCCTTACGCAGTTGCGTGCAGCCCATCGACCCCTCGTGAAGGGCAAGAAACAAAAGGCTCTGGTCCTTTAGTTCCTTTCTGGTACGTATTGTGTTCTTGCCTTGTTCAGGCATTTGGGCTGTTACGAGGCTCTGCGATGGTCCAGTTGGCGTCCAGATGCCATAGGCTTTGTAAGAAGCGGAGGAACACGCTTCTAGACCGCCATCGGTGTAGCATGCGGGTCCTGCCGTCCGCGCACCAGCACACCATGCGAGAAGGCAAGTAGAAAAAAGCCTAACAGGCATATCACAAGGCTTTGCGCCCCGATCGTCCTGGCCCGGGCCGGTCTCAACGCCCGCAGTCGCCAGTGCCAACACACTTGCGTGAAGCCGTTCCCATTCCCAGGGCCCATGGACTGGAAAGCTCAATGTGGAGACATCGTTCTTCGCACGCGCGTAGAACTCGTCGCGAGTGCGTAAAGTTGAACGCGAGTGCGTAGCTCTGTTAGAATAAAATGATCCGTAGACGTCTTCGAAGTATTGTTTCCTCAATTCATCTCCATCAAACCACGAACAAATCTTCATCATCAATAATGCCTCCAAGCTACAGCTTTCAGTTGAGTGACAGTGCCACAAATGGCGGGGCACGGCCGGCGATCGCAGCGTGAGACCCCCAAAGCCCACCTGCCCACCGTCACACCCTTGGGGGCGGAGACTGACCTAGCCCTTCCGGGGACGAACAGAGACAGACAGAATATGCAGGCTGGGCGCGTAAACGACTGGCAGCGCGATCAATCCTACACCCTCAACCAACGTCTGACCGGGCCCGGTCCTTATGCTTCGGCTGGCAGCAGGATCCAGCAGGGACGATCTGAGGCGGCAAGAACTCTATCTCAGTTTGACAGGTCTTTTTATTCGGGTGCTGGGTCGAGGACAGGTTAATCCACTTGTCTCGAGGTGACCGAAGACTGCAGGGCTTCTCGGGGGCTGGTTGCAGGAACAGTGGGTAGCCTGCATGGGTGGTGCAGGGCTATAACACACTACTTATACGATGTACATAGATCTTGGAGTATTTGGAGTTACTGTAGATCTCGAGAAGTGTTGGCACGGCAAGACTACTGCGAGGGGGGGCGTTTTGGTTTTCGATTCAATGGCTCTTTACAAAGTTGACTTTTGCCCACAGGTGCATCATGATGGGGAATTGTGAGCTTCGCTAAGTGCATAGAATGCAGTAAATGCCCGTCAAAATCCGAAAGTCCCGATGTGAAACAATGAAGCCCGGCTCTGACGAAAGAGTCCTCAGGCTGTGCCCAGGAGCATCCCACCATGGAAGGGGGGCTGCATGCTCGCTAGACTAAATTCGTAGCAGCACACATCTGCGTATGGCACTGGTCCACACATCTGCGTACAGTACTGGTCCACTCGTCCTGCGTGACCCGCGTCCCATGTTACGCAGAGTGCATGCGTTCCGCCTGGAACGTGGCTGAATTACGCCCAAGTGTGTACGCACTTGCGTGCAATACACAGTACTCTGGGGGCCTCTAACACATGACCCCTCGGTCATGGATGCATGTAAGCAGAGCTTCCCTCTCTGCTTACGGTGGATCCCTGCGCTTGTCCGAATACCACCTTCGAATCGCGAACCTTCCACTCAAAATTATGACCCTCACCGTGCCTTTTCATTCGTGTTCTGCAGTCCTCCTGAAAGCATCTCCTGCCGTTTTGATGGGCACTACAGTCTTTATGCCGGGTAATGCTGTCAACTTCCAGGTCGCAGGTCGTGGGTGAGGCCAGGGAGCACGTTGGAGAAATGGATGGGAGTTTCCAAGTATCTGGTGAATGCAGTCTGGGAACTGAGCAGACCCTGTACTGCCCAGGTCTCTACGAGGACTTCTTACCTTCTGCTGTCTCGGATGATACATACCAGGGGATACTCCTTCCACCATCTGCCCTCAAGAGTGAGAGTGATCAGTTCGGCTGGGAAACCGGTCTTGGGATGGATACGTAAGTGATCCTTTCTTGTTTTAATTTGACGTTGTAGTGACCCCTTCAACGTCTAGTTCAAAGTCTTCGAGCCCTGAATCGGATTATTCCCGGAACTACACAGTACCGATAATGCATGGGAATGTCTCTAACGGAGACAACTTCAACGTCATACAACACTTCCCAGTGCGCGACCCCATCAAGAAGGAAGATAATACTTCCAACGCGAAGACCACAGTGAAGTCTCGAAAGAGAACTGTTGCGAACGCATTCTCAACTGATCAGCTGGAGACTGATGGTGTACCGGCGAAGCAAAAGGCAAAAATAGACACTGACAGCGGAGAAAAGACACGCATCCAACTTGCTTGTCCTTTCCAGAAGCATGACTCGCACAAGCACCACGACTGTTTGAAATATGCGTTGCATCGCATCAAGGATGTCAAACAGCACATATACAGGCGCCACAGGCAGCCGGACTACTACTGCGCCCGTTGCTTTGAGGTTTTTAAGGCCGCCGACGTGAGGGATGAGCATGCCAGGAGTAACCACTGCAAAAACTTGCCGGACCCTGGGTTTGAGGGTATATCAGAGGAACAGAAGATCAGACTCAATAAAAGCTCGTCGCGGGGGCTAGACCCTCAAGAGCAATGGTTTGAGATGTGGAACATCATCTTTCCGGGTAAGCCGCGGCCCAGCTCGGCCTGGGTGGGCACTTATATGGAGGAGATGGTTCCATTGCTGCGAAGCCTGTGGAAGAACAAGAGGTCTAACATTCTGGCGAAAGTTGAGAAAGGCCAACGAAGGCCGCTGGATCGAAACTTATTGGATGACGTGGTGGGAACGATATTCAACTGCCTCGAGGATGAGGCATCGGCCTCGCGAGGGCGCGCAACCTCTTCTCAGAATCAACACGGTCTCGTGGGTGGTCAAGTACCAACGTCGACACCTCCATCCAACTTCATCACCGAATCGTCGCACGGATTCTTTACTGAACCTCATGACATCTTTCCCGAAATCAACGCCAGGCCAGAGGCTGGGTACCAAAACGGTTTTGTATTTCGCGAAGAATGAACAGTTATTCTTGGCCTGTCCAATATTTCACGACGCGATTCTATACTCTTAGAACATAACGAGCGGTTTTCAGACTGAATAGTAGCCACGATAACTGCAATCACGAATTACGAAACGAAACGCAAACATCACATCACCTGCAAGCCTGTTTTTCTTGATGAGGGAATGGATACAATCAACACCACTTGCTTGACACACCTGTCATGCCAATCATTTCAGTCTATCTCACCACAGTCATATGCGAACCCCTAGTTTCTGTCTTTTCGTCCTTTCTGTTTTAGATTTGTCGCGCAATCTTGTACGATTTCATAGTTCTGGTCTTCTATAGTGTTGAGTATCATAGTATGGATAGATGAGCATTATTTGCGAATACATGATTTTCAAAATCTTTAACACAAGTATCGATTCTTTCTTCAAGTGAGCTAACATGTTGCAGGAACATGCGAGTACATGCGAGTACATGCTGGCTTGCATTTAAGTTGTCATTGGCATATAGGTCAGACAAGATGTTTCGGTGCTGCACACACTATTTTGGAAGCGACGCAAGTGCTGGTAACCCTGCTCTTGGTAATTGAAAGAATAGCTCGAAAAAAGATCCCGCGGATGAAGCCCCTGGGAGACCTGCGCGGAATGGAGGCCATTCGAAGCCTAACGACAAGGGCCTTGTCTTCCGGTGCGCAGCCCCCACGCACTTAGTCCACGCCAGTCTTAGAATATAAGAAAAAGCTTCCCCTCCTCCAACTGGTCATTTTTGGAGGGGTGGGGCACAAGTGACCCACCCACCGAGGAATTTAGGCACGCAGTCTGACAAGCATCTTCCGCCAGTTGGTGCCTGGGAGCGGGGTCTTGAGGCACAGCATCTAGCATAGGAATCTCACATCCGGGGCCATTTGGAAAGTCAGCCGAGCTCATGAAAATGCTTGAAGCATCAAGTCAATCATGTCTTGTACGACCATCGATCCCGATCCTTCTGAAATTTCCGGCGACGAGAACGGGCTCTGTACTGTTTGTCAGAGACTCGACTTACCAAGTCTGACCGGCTCACAATGTTCCAGAGACCACGACGAAGGCCACTTTCATCTGGGATCATTTCACAACATCCTCGAAAAGAAATTCTGTCCCTGCTGTCGCCTTATTGCCACAGCTGTGAGGAATTTGAATCTCAACGGTGAAACCCCAGAGACGATCGACATAACTCTGCAACTGAGGTTCCCCTTTGGTCCTGATGACGATGATGACGACGATGATGATAACGATGAAGAGCCAGGAGAAACCGCGAATGCGGTCATGACCTTGGTGAGACACACGGGTGCCCTCGTTGAAGTCTTGATCGACCATGAAACCCCTTGTATGCAACTTGGACGTCAAATTTTCAGCAGGTCTGCCGGAACTATCGTCAGATCAGCCTCGGAACAACACATGCATGAACAGATTGTCGACAACTGCTGTGTTTCTTACAAAGGTCGACTTGTCTCACCAGTTGTAGACACGGCAAGAATCAAAACTTGGATCCAGACTTGTGAGGCGGGACATTCCAGATGTCGTGTCGAAACAGACCATGTCGAGATTCCAAAACATAATATTCGTCTCATTGACGTTCATAATTTCCGAATTGTGGAATCATCTCTGGCAGAGAGGTATGCGGCTCTCTCGTACGTGTGGGGTTCCAACACAAATTTCGCCTTGACCTCCGGGAACCTTCGGCAGTTGTCAACGTCGCGTGGGCTTCAGGACGCATTAATTCCGCAGACAATAACAGATGCCATCTACCTTGTGAAACAATTGGATATAAACTATCTCTGGGTCGACTCGCTTTGTATCATTCAAGATGATGATGGAGACAAATATCGACAACTACCAATCATGGATCAAATCTACCAACAAGCATATCTAGTCGTGATAGCTGCGACTGGTAACGATGCCCATGCGGGTCTTCCTGGCACCACGAAACCGAGAACAAGGACCGATCAGCAATGCGAGACTATCGGGGGAATCGACTTCAACACGTCATTTCTATCACTTAGGCACGCGTTGGGCACAAGCAGTTGGGCCACACGAGGATGGACATTCCAAGAAGGACTACTTTCACGACGCGCTTTAGTCGTCACAGAGAGCACAACATATTGGGATTGCTGGGAGAGCAACGGACGTGAGGATCTTGCGAGTGACGAATCTAAAGCCCTGTTCGACTGGAACGAGACCGATGTGGAGTCTACTTGGCGCATGGACTTTGTGTGGCGTACGAATGCTCCCATCCAGCGACGTACGGAAGGGAGCATCGTCTCGCCTTGCCGGACAATGTTGTACTGTGAGCATGTAACTGCGTTTCAGCGCAGGAACTTGAGCAACCAAAGTGACGCACTTTGGGCCTTCCTTGGAATTCTCAAGCTTCAGAAAATCCGATTCCCAAAGGGATTCATTTGGGCCCTACCATACGAGCGACTGGACGCAGCTTTGCTCTGGTCGGAGAACTCTGGATATTCTTGTATGCACACAAGGGAAAAGGAGCAGCAAATACCTGTCGGAAGACTAGTGCATCAGCTCTCATACCCATCTTGGTCCTGGCTGTCCTGCGACACAGCCATACGGTTTCAGGATCCCTGTGGAGGATCAGTGATATCCAAAGTCAAATGGCATGATCCCATTGGATTTGAAGACGAGAGATACAAGATGAGTCTTCATGCCACTAAGGAGAAACACGACGCGGGTGATGAAGCTATTCCATCCAAGAAAATCACACCTGACTGGCTATCAGGCGTCGATGCAGTGGATTTTGGATTGCTGCATCTGACCGGCAAAGTTGGCCATTTACTTGTAAGGTGGAAGAGATACGAGCAGATACAATGGTCATATGCAACAATTTTTTCAACTGCCGGAGAGGACATCGGTCATCTCTGGATCAACTCATCTGTTGCAAAGCTCCAAGGAGAGCTTTGCAATCGGCAAATTTCAAGACGTCGCCGATCACACGACTCAAAGAAGCCCTCTTATAAAGAGCGCTCAGCGAGCGACTTACCACCAGCTGAAGGGGAAGAAGACTCGAGAGACGAATCCGAGGACTGTGTTTCAGATAGCGAACAAGAAGAGGGAGTAGGAGACACACTAGAGTACTCTGACCAAGGTTTTGTGGAGGAGATACCTGATAAGCAATCATCGAGCAGTGAGACGTCAGAGGACTCTGGCGAAGAAGTCGAATACCGTTGCGAGTTCTTGCTCCTGTCAGCGAATGCCAGTGAGGAAGCTGATGAGACTTGCGTAGCAGTAGAGGGAGGCCTCGACTGTGGGACAATCAAGCACGTTGATATGTGTGAACACATCCAAAGCTACAACATCATGCTCATTGAGTGGTCTGGGAGCGTTGCGTACCGTCGAGGCCTTGGTATTATAGGGAAGGACGAATGGGAGCGGAATGTCGAAACGCAGGAGAAAACGATTATACTTGGGTGATGGGCCATTCCAGCCAATCTTTGAGTTCTCTGTTGTTTGTCGTTTTGGGATTCGATCTTTGAACATGATATCTCTACATATATCTGCCATTTCACGCAAGTTAAATGCCGCAACAAAGTGGGTGAATTCTAATGTGAGCAGATGATGTTCATGAGAATTGGGTGAAGAGGTTGGATAGTTGACGGGTTTGATTGCATGCAGCACCTTTCCTAAACCAGTGAACGAGTTGGTAGCTCTACAACCCGGTGTTTTGTTTCCATTGGCAAATGAAAATTATTACAGGGCGAGATTCAGGCAGCAATGGCATCTACCCAACTCGCTTTGTTTGGACCCAACAGGCAAAGACGTTGCCCGTTGGATAGTAGCAGTATCCTGGAGTGATTCGACCATACAGAAGCAGGGGGCACCACATACGCCGACGCCCTGTGACCGGTCTCCAAGGGCAGATGAGTTCCCACACATGTAACTAGTTTGGTCTCTTGAGCTCAGTTGACTTTGCCTCAAGAAACTTAGGACTCGAACCGAATTGTTTTCCATGCATCCTGCTCCTGCCTAAAGCATGAAAGCATTTTAATCTGCTTATTGTGCTTTGCTCGGGGCAATAAGTCCCATGAGAGTCTCGGAACAGCAAGCCGGAGCGCCACAAAGTCCGCGCAAATGTTGTATGTCAGCTAAACGGATTGTATGCAGCTGCCCAGCCCATTAGGCCATGGTAGGCTTTATAGATTTAATATATATCATAGGCCCAACATTGTAACTTCTGATCGCTCTTGATTACGGAGCACATTTCATGCTGTCTTCTGGAACACCAAAACGCCGTGACCATAGCTGTGACCAGCGACCATCCTATCAGAGTAATAGAACCAGCTTTAAAGCGATGTTCAAAGGGGTGTCGATGCACGTGGTCCAAATGGTGACTGACCGCATGAATCGACTGACCCGGTCGGCGATAGACATCCACTGTCATCGGGTAATGACGCCGATTCTGTCTCCAGGCAATCAAAAATGGAGTTCACAACCGTATCCAAGAGCAATGGTTGGGCGGCTGCTGCTTCTGAATTACCGAGAACATCTTTGAGGATCCTAGCACCTCTATTACCCCACATGATTCGCAGAGCAGTTATCGCCTCTTCGGACGGACTGCCAACCACGACTGACTTAGGGCGTTTCTGCCCTGGAAAGATGACTCCCCAAATCTCAAACCACTGCTCTTCCATATCTAGAGTCGAGGAGGCCTTTCGACCCAGCATGCGTCTTTGCTCGTCGGAGATACCGTGGAACGAAGGCACTGGTCTCGTGTTACAACCTGCCTGTCGAGTGTGCTCGTCCCTTTCCAATGCAGTCCCAAAGACATGAAAGCATAGCGCACAATAGTATTCGGGCTGCTTATGGCACCGATAAATATGCTGCTTTACATCCTTGATACGGCGAAGGAGGTATTTGGAGCACTTATGGTACTTGCGAGCATCAAGCCTTTGAAAAGGACAAGCGAGCAGGACCTCTCCGTCGTGGACCTTGCCTGGTTTTGCTTTGGACTTCCTTCGTGAATGACAAAAGTTTGGGTGTTGCCTAGGTGAAACTGCACCAGGTGTGTCCTCAGGGATACTGCTCTCCTCTGGAGTTACATTGATATTGGCGTCTCGGCCGAACGCTTCTGAGGCTTGCCATGGGACATGACCACTAGGGGTGAGGACGCTCGTGTCGAATAGAATCTTGTTCGGTTCATACTGTCGTGCTGGCGAATATTTGTCCAAAGGAAGGGTGGGAACGGCGTCATTCCAGACGGTATTGGCTTCGGAATGGTGAATGTGGAATGCTGACATAGGCAGGGCCTGGTACGGATTGTCATATGCATTGAAATCCGAGAAACTGCCGAAGACATCGTTGCAATAGGCAGTGCCACTCTGATCTAACCATGTCTGGGCGGCCAGGTCAGAGGGCACTGGCAGCTCACCAACCGAGGCCTGCTCGCCCGAGTTGTCCATTTGGCGAGCAAAATTGACCCACCGGGGAGGGCCTGCGTGGGCGTGGTGGGGTAAGTAAGACCGACAGGCCACGCCAGGATGGGGCAGGGCAATGGCAGCACCAAATAGGGAGAGATTCTGGAAGGCGCGTGGAAGTCTCTGCTGACAGGGGAGGCCCTGCGCAAGGGTGGCGGGGGGGCTCGGTGCAGGGGGGAGGGACGGCAAGGCAATGGTTGTGGACTTGAAAGGTGAGTTCGAGTACGCAGCTGCGTAGTGGAATTGCAAAGGTGAGCTCGAGTACGCAGCTGCGTAGTGGACTTGGACTACGCAGCTGCGTAGACAGTTTAAGTATTACGCAGCTGCGTAGTGGAATTGCAGCGCGCGTTTGTGCGGAAACCACCAGTAAGCAGACGTGGGCGAATCAGGTGGAGACAATGCCGATGGTGGTGTCCCAATGATGCAAGGCGAGAATGACGGGGCCAGTGAGCGATGGTAGCAAGGTCTCGAATGCTTGGCGGGCACAAATGTGCTATCTTACTGTCGTGCCTTGGTCATGAGGCAGACTTTTGCACACCACACGGGCGCCCTTCAACCTGCAAGGGCCCAAGAATGGTCTAGATGCTCTCATGTGGCAGTGTGGCTGACGGCAGTCGGACTCCTCCGTAATAATGCTTGCGTGTGGAGGAGCAGGGGCCGAAGACAATTGCGGCAATACACTATGAGGCGCTCCGGCGTTTATCTTGATTCGTCCCAGGGGAACACATAGTGCTGGGTACGGGTACCTAGGCAGATGTGATGCTCCCACTTACCACTGTCGTCGCGGCAAAGTGCGTGGTTTTCTTCAGGGTATAGATCTCAGGAAGCTTGTACGTCCTCCATGCAGTCTATATAAGTACCTGTTCATGCCCATGCCGGTACGTTCAAGCGCATCAGTCCTCCTCCCGTCATGACAACCGGTGTCGGAGGAATCAAGCAAAAAGAATTATTTCCTGGGCCAGGTAAGGCTTTGTTGTTTTTTTAAACTTCACTTGTGACAAATGGTCCTTCAGTCTGCACAAGAAAGGTTTCCTCGTATGAAAGTTCTAAGATCGTACCCAAGCCCGCTTAAGTAATCACCCTGTTTGATTGGGTGCCAGGCTCACAATGGTGTCCGACTATATCCGTCGGGCGGTGCCCCCCCCCGGGAAGACTTTGGTGAGGTTAAACATTACGCACCTGCGTACTCAGCTTCCAGCAACGACAGTACCGAGCACTCGTCACCGCGAACCGTCTCCATAGGGGTGCACCCTTAGTCCGGGCCTCTACCATTTCTCTTTGCGCTGCACGCTGCTGTTCCATCACGCGTCACGCAGGAGTCGCCTTCGCCTGCGGGCGCCTTCCCGGTGAGGGGCTGCCGACAAATAGATGCCAAATTCTTAAGGCCAACTGTCATCGACCAATCCAGTGAGAGGGCGCAAAATGGTGCAACCGTCACCACCTGGCACCAAGGTCCAAACGACTCCGAGCTCCGCCCACTGCCGCCTGAACACAACCAACGCACAGACACGAGCGCCGAAAACGCAAGACAAAGCACGACGACGACGAAGCAGCGCCCGAACAAATCCCAAAGCTGGATGCTGGGCAGTCTTCGCGCCCATTTGCAGCGTCTTATACCTAATTGTTCATCTTATCGCCTATTCGAGAGTTACGGCGGTTTTTGCGGGCGGGCCTGGGGCTGGCCGATCAACTGGGGACTGCAGGTCGGCGGCAGCTGGCCACAGAGATTATGGCACTCCAAACACGGCCAAGACTCGCCTGAACACAAATAACACAGACATACACCACCGCCGAAAACGCAAAAGAAAGGACGACGACGAGAAAGGCCCGCCCGAACAAGTCCCAAAGGTGGACCCTGGGCAGCCTTCGCACCCATTTGCGTGCCCGTTCTACTTATACGACCGTCGAACGTGGCATAACTGCTTGCGAAATTACACTTTAAACCGCATAGTTGACGTCCGCCTGCATCTGACAAGAGCCCATGCGCTGGGACCACAGTGCCCTCAATGTTTCGCAGAATTCAGAGAGGACCCGACTGAGCCGCTCTCAGCTGATGATCGATTCAACGCACACATCCAACTCCAAACCTGCCAGCCCTCAGCAAGCCCGCCTCCATCCCGGGATGGACTTACCAGAGACCAGTTCGAGGCCGTGCGAGCAGTTGGTGGGCGCAGGAGCGGCAGGCGTGCAACAGATCCGGCGGCCGAAAAGTGGTATGAGATTTGGGACATAATCTTCCCCGACGAACCCCGCCCACTGTCGCCATATCTTCATGACCACCCCGACGTCCAGCGCATAAGGGACATGAACAATGAGATTTTGGCCGGTGAAGAATGGAGGAATTTGACTGTCCCCACTAGAGCAAGCAGTCCTTCACTACAGAATGCGTCGCAGAACACCATCAGAACAATTTTAGAAAGACTTCTGCCATTTTATCGACTGTTACAGGACCCCGGCCGGGCAGCCGCTGACACCCCAGTTACCAGCTCAACGGACAACTGCCAGCAACAGCCCATTGATTGGGAGCTCATGTCAGCCCCCAGCCCACAAGCCCAAGGCACTGAAGATCCGTTGCCTTCAGACCACCCAGCCCCTGCAGCTACAGGCCATGACCACGGGGCATTCCAACCAACACGCGGGCACCCGCCATCGGCCGGACAGTCACAGAACACCACTTTGACACCCATAAACCAACCCCTCCCCACATTCCCAAACGACATGGACTTTCCAGGGTTCTTCATGGATGCCAATCTTGCAGACCCGATTAAGAGCTTTCTAGACGTCAACGACTCTCTTGAGCTTCCGGACCGAACCGAGACGACGTCTCAAAATAAACCCAACGACTACGGGCCCAACCCCTCGGGACTTGGGCGTGACCAAGGTGGAGACACTACAGACCAGGCCTAGGCTAAGCACATTGATGTGATTCTAGGCGCTATCTGTTTTGCAATGACAGGATATGATTGAACGAAGAATACTGACCGGCAGGAACGCGGGACAGTTGGGAAAGGATGGGGTTTGATTGGGGTTGGTACAGTGGCTGGACCTACTTAGGCCTTGATACAACATCTCATGGCCATACGCATATACCTATATAGACAACTCTATATGAGTATGAGTCAGAGAATGCCACAATGGCAACGAAGTCATGAATCAAGCGACACTTTTCGAAATGTCGCATTTCGTGCACCAAAATGTCCAGGATCCCTGGCGCTACTTTGAAGATTGCACACGCCGCGAGCCAAATACTCAATGTGAAATACTTTGTCCGTCCAGGTGACAATCTCTGCAAGCCACGAAGGGCAATACAGCTTTGAAAGAGAATACTTAATCAGTTCACGCTCATCGTAGGTGAGAGTCACTCTTTGTTGAAACTTATCAAGAAAATAAAGCTATATTTCAGATAACACCTCCATTTCAATCCGCCATCAGTGTTCTCCTTCCGGGTCATTCGAACTTTCAGCAAACCTCCCATACACGTCATCAATAGCATCATGAAGAACAATCTTGAACAAAATATCAAGACTCCGCTCCTCGTCCTCGACTTCCCATCCTTGGAGACCCTTCTCTCTCAGGAGGTCGGATATGATGGTGCGTCCATTGTCCTCCCAGAAGCGCCTGAGAGCAACGACACGGAACTCCTGCTTATTGGAATAGTACGGCGACAACGGCCGTGGGCCTGAAGGGGACACGACGTCCCATACTCCATACCACTGGCTTTCCTTGGACAATGGGGGCGACTGTCGCGCAATACGCTGAATTTGACCGTCTGTGAGGCCGTCAAACGTCGGCGAGTCCCGGTGCTGACAATTCCTGCTGCGGATGTGGTCATCCCGGGCCTGCATCGTGGCAAATGTGTCCTTGCAGATGGGGCAGAAATTCGGGCGGCGATGAGAGGTCCACATGTGCTCCTTGAGCTCGTCGATAGTGGATAGGTTGTGGCGCGTCAGGCAGGCCTCATGCGCCTCCTTGTCCATGAGGTAAAAGGGGCAGGCAAAGGTGCTGGCCCTTGCGCCTGAGTGGTGAACCACGATGTTGTCAATATCCTCTGAGTCCGATGCCAGCTCAACATCCATGAAAGGGTCCGACCAGGCCATCCTGCGTTTCTTCCGGGCCCTCTGGGGCCACGAGAGCAGCGCTCTGTCGCGAGGTTTGGAATTGCATGTGGATAGGAAACGGTTCACCAAAATGGTACTTAGATCTCCAATGACTGCGGCAAATGGGTGTCCAGGCTCAAGGGTTCCGGATGAGTCGGGATGACTCGATTCGCCCCTACTATCAAGACTGCCACTCAGTGATTCATTGCCAGCCGTTTCGCAGGCGCAATCCGGCGTTGGTACTTGAAAGCTGGGACAGATTTCCTCGCGAGCCCTGGGGTAGGTTGCACTCCTGTCGAAGATGGTCGGGGAGCATCTTCCGCCTTGGGCCTTGTTGGTGAGTGCATGAGCTGCTTCGGAGTTTGCAGCATCTACCGAACATGCCGTATGGCTGTTCGCTGTTCTATGTCGATTCATTCCGCAACAGATGGAAGATTCCCTGGAGTACACGCTGATTGAGCTTCTGGTATCTGTTAGATTGTATTCTTGACATTTGAAATGGGATCTTGGCAAGGGTCGTACGACTTGTCTTTAGGTGCCATCCGGTGCATTGCAATTTTGCCAGAGAGTCCAGAGTCCACATCCCGCCGGGCACATATGTTTCTGACGAAGACATTTGAGACTTCTGCACCATCGAGTACAGTCTCGGTGCAATTTCGCACGAATACTCCATCCCAGAGTGACAGCACGAGCCACGCCGTGGGTCCGTCCGATGTGTATAGAGGCAGGAGTAGGTTGTTACCTCGACCTCCAAGACCGGCTTGTATGTGGATGCCGTCCGAATGTATATTCAACTCTCCGTGGAGTTTCATGATTTTCTTCGACCTGTTCTTGAAGTGGCTATACTCCAGTGGAGTTTGGGCGAGCATACCTCGATATTTCTGATTTGGTAGCGGTTGCCATGCGAGAATCGAAGTATCACCTGTGCTCTTCAAAACTTCTTCCTGGAGACGCAGGAAAGATTCCATACCTTCGCCGTATTCGATGTTCATACTGATGTTGAATATAGCAAGGAGCGAGTACGCGACATCCTCAATGCGATCCGCCGACAGCCCTGCCGCCCACGACATCTTCGTACAACTCGGATAGTCTTCCAATGAGTCCGAACCCTGTAGTGCGCCTTCGTCGATCGATGTCATCCGTGAGATCTCTGTAATGAGTTCCGACTTGCTACCTATCTCGCGCCACTGCGCATCGTAGAAGCGGAGCACCGTAGAGAAAATGAGATGAGGAAGCATCCAAACATGCCTGAACCAAGAACAGTCTGACAACCCGCTCTCTATGTCAAAGCCAGATGCTCGCGTGTCAAGCAGATCATGCAAGTACACGATGCAGAGCTTGCCCTTCCGATAGATCTCGCCCAGAGAGTTCAGCGATGCAGCAAGATTAGTGCTGGATCTCCTGTCGATGCAGAGAGCATCATTCCATAGCCACTGCAAGCCACTACTCCGACATTCAGAGCATGCTCTTTGCAGGGCTTGGAACGCGGGTCTTCGATGCGCTGTCTGTGGGGTGTAGAGGTCATTGTACACCACACCCCCGTCCTCGTATCTGGCAGAAAATGTTGCATACGGTGGTGCATCACTACTAAACTCGCTCAGTTCTAAACTGGTGGTGTTCAGCAGTAGCATGGCTGTGTCTGTTCATGCCGTCAGCTCAAAGTCTCCATTTCACTTTCAGGGGTTTCTCACAAATTTTGTGGCAACAGGTCCCTACCGAGCACTATTGGGCGGTTTTGTCAGGGTGGCGATTACTGTAACACATTTGCGTGCCTAGGGTGATGTGGCAGGCCGGGTTATTTAAGCAGATATACTGTGAGGCCATTTTCCTGACTGACCTAGTGGTCACACTCAACCGCGGATGTGAGGTCGGCCCTGATCTTCCTAGCCAGTGGGATGCTTAAATCTGGAGCCGCACCAGCACAACGGTGCAGCTTGTGCTCGAAGGTTGGACCAATCGCCAGTCTCCGTCGGAATCCCAGCTGCGGGAGGGTGGAACGTGATTGGAGCACGGACATGGCAATAGGCTGACAATATCAGCCCGGAATGCACCACCTTTAGGTAGCAATGTCTGATTGGCCCAAGACGATGGCTTGCGAAATAGGCCTCGTGCAATGACTGGACATTTTGCTTTGAGGATGTCATTCAGAAAGTACAGCGCCTCTGTATAGCTGCACATCGGCAAACAGAAATGTTAGATACTTAAGTTTTTATATAGGGTGGGTATAGACACATTTATGCGCATACACAGGTATGGGGTGCGGCAGATTGGGTGGACCTACATTACCAGACCGTCCTGTTTGCCTTGGCTCTTATCGGTGGTTCGCCCTGGCTCTTATCGGTGGTTCGCCCGAGTGCTGACGCGCAGGTGCGTATTTGTTGCAGCACAGCTCAGCTCAGGCTGCCCATGGCTAGTGATGCATAAAGAGATATTGGTGTATGCAAGTGCTCTTCAAATGCATGATTTTTCACTTAGTGAAGCTGATAGGCTCTCTATTCAAATGAAATCGGTGAATATCATTATTACGGAGTTCACATTGCATGGCACACACTACTTGGGGTCCGCCATGTCTAGCCTGCGTCTGATCATGTACCCTTTTCTTCTTGGAGAAAACTTCCATTCACCATTTCCATTCCGTGTCTACCAAACCGACGAGCATCTACCCATAGCGGTATCTGTACTGGGTGAAAATGACGACAAGTCCGTCACGTGTTCCCGAAGTCTTCCACGAAAGCCGTCCAGGCAGCATTCGACTCGATGAACGACCGCGAACATCCTCGGCTCAACCGCCGGTCCCGATAGCGCCGCGACCGTTCGTCTACGATGCTTTGCAGCGCGGCGAAGTAAGACTGTTGAGCATCAGTCCAAGCCGAGATCCCAGTGCACCCATTCGAGCCACACTGAAACATCAGCCTCTGCACTATGCAACGTATGAGGCTCTTTCCCCCGCTCTGGAAAGTGAAGAACAGCGAGCTACAATACATGTAAACAACCAGCCGTTGACGATTAGCGGCAGCCTGCTGGAAGCGTTGCGTGAAATCCGAAGCGAAACCAAACATAGGGCGCTATGGGTCGACTCCATTTGTATCAATCAAAACAATAAGGAAGAGATAGCCGAACAACTTGGACGAGAGATGGATATCCTGGGCCACGCGACTCGGATCATTACCTGGCCGGGAAACAGGACTGGCCAGAAGAGAGGTGCGACCGACGAAGCGGTTTTCAAGCGCTTGTTGGCTGCCGGCAGAACAACCACCTCTCACGTTTGGGACCACAGTCTTTCACAGGCTGTAGATATTGGAAGTGAGCACTCATTGGACGCCGCGACCTGTCACCCTCACGTTGTGTCGACTCCGGCTCTGACCTCTAACCCTGGGAGTCCCCAGACGGATTCCACATCCCTAAGCCCCGGCTCTATTGAAGATTTTACTTTCCACGCAACATCTTCCCTGGACACTCTTCCATTCCATCAACCAGAACCCGACTTCTGGCCCGTGAGCATGTATGATTCTGAGCTACATCAACTCCCGTCAGGGGACGATATTCCAGCGAATTTCGCCAGCACATCTCGACGCAAGCGTTCCCTGGTGACTGCATTCGCAGACGATCTGCAGGATCCTTGCAACCAGAAGATGCAACAGACGCAGTGCATCAGTTCGGAAAGCAACGACAAGGGATCTGACATAGTCTTTGCATGCCCGTTCCAGAAATACGACCCGCACAAGTACCACCGATGCCTCAAATATACGCTCAACCGCATCAAGGACGTCAAGCAGCATATATACAGACAGCACACGCAGCCACAATATTACTGTGCACGATGCTACAAGATCTTCACCACGAAAGATGACCGGGACGGGCACTCCCGCCGTGCAGACTGTGAGAAGCGACACCCGCCTCAGTTTGATGGCATATCGGAGGAACAGCGGAATGAGCTGAAGAAGAGCTCGCCGAGAAAGAAGCCGCTGCAGGAGCAGTGGTACGAGGTGTGGGATGTGATATTCCCAGGCCACCCACGTCCCCAGTCGGTCTCCATCGGCAACTACGTCGAGGAGATGGTCCCCTTGCTCCGCGACCTCTGGAATGAAAAACAGGCCGAGATCATCTCTGGGGTTCTGGACACTAGAAGCGGGCGTGGTGGGGTAGACAGCAGGTTACTGGCCGAGATTATGGGCTCTGTCTTCGACCGCTTCCAGGAAGAGACCGCCCGCCCGTCGCCTGGGAACAGCACTGAGAAAGCCGACAGTCTGGGAATCACATCGTTCCAGCACATGGCACAGAAGGAATCGGGCTTCTGCTTCGAACTAGATGCCTCGTTCGACCGGCAAGACGTTCCGCAGATGGGTGCGTCTGAGTTCGACGCTGGCTGTGTCGTCGACTTCGGGAACTACTACTTTTCCCAACCTGTGTGAGATCTCTCTTTCTTTTGAACCCCGCTGCTGATCGCTGGATCTGCACAGCACGGATTCTGCACGTCGGTTGTAGTTGCTGGTAGCAGCTCTCTTCTGTTACACGTCCTCAAAAACGCATGAATCAGAATCGGTAGAAGGGCCGTTGATCACTTAGCTCGGGTACTACGTGAACAGCGACGCGTGGATTCTGCTTCCTGTGATGCCAATGTGTTGAAAGATCAGCATAATCAAGTCCACGTCTGAAATTTCCCTCGGCCTTTAGCTGCCTGTTCTGAGCCAGGAGATGGACCAAGGGTTGAAGAATTGGCTGTGGGCGGTCAATAAATTGTCCAAAGTGCTGAATTCATCTCATTGGGTGTGTTCGAAAGGAGTTTGAGGACGTAACCACACAGGTTCGCAGGACATTGTCACAACCCCTTGTTTCAGGCGATCTTGTTCTTCCCAATTTCATATCTCAATTTTCAATTATGAATAAACTAGCAAAACCAGCCCCGAATAGCTTGACAGTGTTGTTCCAAACATGCTTCTCAATGCCAAATATGCTCGTGTGATCGTTGATTAGCATGATAAACGACAGTGACACCCTGATTTTTCGACGAGAGAAAGAAAACCAAGCCCCGACGGAACAGGTCAGGTGTTCACAATGACGGACGAGTATTTGTCAAGAGGAGTGAAAGCTAGATGTGAAGTGCTTGTGAAGTTCACCAGTGGCGTAGAGTGACAGTCTAGAATTACACAATGTCTGAGTTGTTCCGTGATGTGAACATTGAAGGCCGGCAGCCAGATTAAGAATTAAGAATCTCTATAGTGATAGCAGGTCTTCAGGCCATGCCAGCTGCTGTAGGTTCAGGCAAGACCCTGAAGCCATACAGCTTGCAGCCCTACTGGAAACTGAATATCCATTCATGGGTACATTTCGATATCCGCAGACATCCTTAATCCCCTGAAACCCCGCAATTTCTCTATTTGCCTTCTTTCGTGGTCGCATCTTCTCGATCGGGGCTCTCCCTGTCATCATATCCTCTGTCACTTCTTTCCACGAATCCCCAATCTCGCTTCAGACTGTCAAGCCACACTTGTGCGGAGACCTGTTCCCCGCCCACGTGCCGGCCATCAGCACCAATTCTGCCACCCGTGATGACCTGGCCGCTGAAGGACCGGAGGAAGTCGGTTTTGTTCCACTTGGGCAGGCGCAACCAACCATCGGATTTGCTGCAAGTCAGACTCTTCAAGGAGTCCTTCAACAGCTCACCTCGGCGCAACTTTTGCCAACAGTCATCGCAAAGATCCATCTCGTCGCAGTACTGGCAATGGTGGAAGTCCATGTCAGAGCCGAATTGTCTCCCACAGCTGTCACACCAGGTTTCGCCCCTCAAATATCTTGTATGATGCCAATGCTCCAGCTGTTCCCGAATCTTTCTGCAGTCATCATTGGTTTCGTCAATGTGATCATTTTCAGACATGGATTGTATGTGAAGATCCTTCAGCAAATCCAGTGCCAGACTTATTTGCCAGGATACGGGAAAATACATGGGACCGAAATCTCGTAGCCTGGCAAAGAGCTTTGCGCCCACAGATTCTTTAGATTCCTGCTCGAAGTCGAGGAGGTATGCCATGACATCGAAATTCGAAGGTGACGGAAGCCGGAGGGAAAATGCGATGCGGGCATTGACTTCGTCGCCAAACTGTGCCAAAGTGGACCCCAATTCGTAATAAGCACTGCTGTCGTTGTGCTCAATGTCGTCCGATAGCAGGTTAAAGGCTGACAGTATCCTGGCCCGAAGAACGTTTTGAGCGGCTGACCTATCCCCTTTGAATGTGTAATAGGATGCGAGGTACGCCCTGGGAGCCGACGAGTGGAGCGAATCAATTGTACTGGCCAGCATTTTCATGCACTCGACCGGCCCCCGTTGGTTTGGTTTCTCAGGATCTTTCGTGTGCTCGAAATGAGTAACACCCAGCAGCATGGCAGCTTGATCCCGTTCAATTGTGTGTCCCAACTGCATGCTCTCATCCAAACATTGCCGCCAGGTGACCCAAGCCAAATCTTCTTGGTGGCTGAAGTAGTAAAGCCCTATGCCCTTGTAAAGAAGAAGTGCAACTTTATGTGCCTGTGTCTCTGGGCTTTCAAGGCCGTCATCAATCGTACGGAGGAAATCTTGAAGTGCGTCCATTTCCTCTTTCAACAACCTAAAGCACCGAAGAAAGAGCAGGTCACGAGACTTGGAGCCATCCGCTTCCGCAGACATGTAGACCAGGACCTTCCGGAGGTTTGGTGATGGGTCCGCTTGATCTTCTCCTGAGTCAAGCAATATGCGTAACAGCTCTGTAGCCGTGACATCCTGCTGACTTTCCAGACCAAATCGAAGAGCCTGGAATTGCAAATCTGCATTCTCTGGTGCTCCTTTCATTGCCTTGATGGTATAATCCGCAACTCTCTCTGGAATTTCCAGTTGATTGTACCAGTCTGCAAGCGTGAGATAGGTGGAGGCAATCCGGCGCTCGTCGCGATCCTCCTCTTCTATGATCTCTAGTGCAAGTTCCATATACTTGCACGCTTCTTGTAGCTTCTCTGACTTCGCTAAGCAATTTGCAAGGCCCTCGAAGCAATGCTTCTTTGAGCCACCGAGTTCTAGGGCCATGTTGAAAGCTTCGACCCCATCAACATACCGGTCGCACAATCTGAATGTTTCTCCCAAGCGTTGGTGCCAGAGGGCGTCTTCGGCCTCAACTCTGAGGACTTCTCGGCACCACGCCGCAACACGCTCGATACTGAACTCCTCAACTTCGGCTGGTGTAGTGTCGCCAGTAGCAACCTCTCCCGAGACTTCTTCCTGGACCAGAGGCGTCGCCGGCTGGCATGGGCTAGCACGTCAGCACAATATTTCACGCGAGATAGATGCAATATGAGTTTACACACCATAGCCAGATAGCGTTGAAGCCATTTAAAAGGCTTCAAAGCCTCCCATTCAGTATCCCGAAGCCAGCGCCATGAGATGGTCTCCATCATCCGGGTCAGCAACGCTTGATTCGGATTGCTCTCAGCCTCGACTTCCTGAAGCCATTCATGATCACGAGGACCAAGCTTGCTGATAGCTACAGGATCTGCCAGCCAACGTCTGAGGACCGTCACATCCTTGGAATCGCCATACCAAGAAACGTCCCCACAGCTGCTCCAATGCTTTTCAAGAGTCTTGGTGAAAACCAAGTTGTAAACACCATCGCCGATCTCGGTCTTTTCGCTTTCAGTCAAAGCATCGGCGCCGTTTTCTGTCTCTAGCTCCTCGATATGCTTTGGGAAAAAGCGAAGCAGGTACTCAGCTACAGGTTTCGTCCGCTCACTAGGGTCATCCGCTAGGAGAATCAGGGTGGACCGTACAATGGTGAAATGCCCATCGTAAGGGTTGACTTTGATGATGCCCTTGACATCAGCTCGGTCTCCAACTTTCTCAAAACCAAAACTTTCGTGGTTGGCCTTTTGTGCAAAACTCCACAAAAAGTTCTGCACGCTACTCAGATCACCCTTGGTTATAGTAATGGTCGCGTTGAACTTTGGGGATTCGTCAACTCGGCGTTGTACCGCCCTCGGTCTTGTGATCGCCTTGGTCATGTCTTCGTCAATCTTGGCGTATCCATTCTCATCTAGCTTGATGATGGGGGCGTATTTGCCTTTCAGCTTTTTGATGAGTCGCAGCATAGACCGTTTCTTGCCTCGCAGACACTAGCAGTTTGATAATTCTGTCAGTTGGTTCCACCGCACACGACAATCTTGGCGAGTAACTCACCAATGCGGCTTCTAGCTCGTCGACTGTGAAGTAGTTGTACCCGTAAATGACCCATACTAACAGCTCGTTGAGCTCCTGTATCTCGGCAGCGTTGAGGCTCTCTTGTAACTTTCGAATGACAGTCCCTGAGATGGTTTCCTCATCCTGTTTCGAGTCTTTCAAGATGCTCTCGATCTCAGACTCCGCGTTTGGTTCGTCCGCCTCAACAACCCTGAAAATGCGGTCGATCGATGTTTTGGCTTTGGTGAAGTTGCCCCTCACAGTTCTGGCGAGCTGGCCCTGAATTCTCTTTCTCATTTTCACAGAGTCGGTGTCTTGGTCTTGAAGGAGGTCTTTGTCTTTCAGCTCTTGATTGATGAATGCATGCATGTCCTCAATGCTATGATCCTGAATGTTAATCTTCGAAGCCAAAAATCCATGGGATATGGCCGATGGAGTTGTTTTCGCTGAAATAGCAACTCTGACTCGCAAATGCTGGGGTTCCACGGACTGCCCGGACATTGAAGAAGCCAGTACATTGAAGAATTCTTCCTTTGCCATTTGAAATGGATCAGAGAGGCCTTCAATCCCATCGAAGATGATATAATGTAAGCATCTTTTCTTGGGTAGTCCAACTTCGAGGAGTTGCCATAGTTTAGCAGCTGTAGCGTTGTTGACAAGTTTCTCGTTGTCAGGCTCGCCCAAAATTTGACACAGCCTCTTGGCGTATAGCTCGTCCTGGTCCGCCATGAGGTACGCCATGCACTTCACTGCCATCTCTATAGGCCGTCTCTCTTCATCATCCTTGCCAGTAGAGTTCTGGAAGAAATAGACAGATACCGAGGTTCGTGTGGAAGCGTTGTCGGGTGACTTGTCTGCACTGGCAGAGCGAAGGCGGCGTGCAATCGATGATAGAAGGATGGATTTCCCAGTGTTCTGGCCACCAGTCACGAGAAGAATGGGATTCGCTTCCGAATTCTTGCTGTCTGCCCATATGGAGTAGCTGTTCTGATTTTCGAACCATTCCGAAGTGTTGGGAATGCGTTGATTTGACAGGGCCTTGCCAATATCGGTCGACCTTTTGGCTTGGTCTCCGAGGTTGAACTTCACTTTTATCGTTTCAAGCCGTTTGTGCCTTTGTTCTGTGGCGTTGCGGGCGTCATCGTTCTTCTGGACTAGGTCAAGTATCGTATTGACCTTTTGCCCCGTCTCGGAAGCCTCTTCCAAAAGCTTAACGATATCGCTTCTGGTACTCAACACAGCTTTCAACGTCAGCGTGTTCTTGGTTGAATCATGTGCTTTGGCAAGCTTTTGGAATTTTTCAATCTCATCCTTGAGACCAGAGTCATTGTTGAAAGCAATGTACTTCACGGTGATACCGACTTTGACTCGCTTTCGAGAATGCTGAAACTTTACGGACAGAGCGCAGATGTCAACGAAGCTGATCATAAGCGAGTGAATGATCTGTTTCAGTTGTCGTTCCACCTGTCCAAACTGTTCCATGTCGCCATAAATTTGAAAATCGCCCAGGACACAAGATAGGGTCTCGAACAGGGAGTCGACATTTTCCCAGAAATCATGCACTTTCTCAGGGATATCAAGCAATATGGCGACTGCGTTAAAGCACATCTTCGACGGTGGGAAAGCCTGGGAGATAGTCAGCACATTTTACAGATATTCTAAGCGTAGTAAATTCGAGCACCATACCATCCCAGCGCCTTCGGCGACGACACCGCCAAGAAGTTTCAAGCAACGAAGGGTATTCAGCCCGTATTTCTTCAATTTCTCGCGCTTTCGGGGGGTGTCGTGCTTGTCGCTATCATCCTCGGACAGTTGTGCAGCTTCGATCTTTCGAGTACAACCTTCGAGAGTCATGCCCGGGTTGAGATCGAGGTTTTGTTCGGTCTGCTCTTGAAATCTCACGGAGGCAGCCTTCCACATGTCATCGAAAGACATCTTTTCATCGTAAGCGGCCATTTTGGGGAAAGTAGCGAGTGGAGAGTGACGCTGTGATGATGCTATCGTTTTCAGTTGGATGGAAACTTGTCAATCGCGACTTTTCAAAGGCCAGGTTCGCAGCAGCACGTGGGTTCAGTATGCAGTTTTCAGGAAGAGGAGGATGAATCTCTGATTTTGGACTTGATACGTTGTCACCGACGTGAACCTTATATATTCTTTTCCTCTGTCGAAGGATTCAATGAGAAAATGGCAAGCACCCAACCACCTGAACATCTACGCCTCTCACTCAGGGCCCCTCTTCGAGCCGATCTTCTCCTGAAGGCAACCGATCACCTGCTACATGTCTCACCCCTCGTCGTGCAGCATCGCCGTGATCAAGGATATGATAAGCTCCAGAATTGAGCTGAAAGCTTTTGTGTGCCGAAATGCAATGCAGGACCTTAGCTGAACATGTATGTTAGCCAATAATCTGAGAGACTGAAAGTATCTAAGGCGGAATTATGGAGCCGTCCCCCGCCGGTCACCGAACCCTCTCGGCGATGTACCGACGAGGCGTCTGCCACAGCCGCCATGCGCCCTCTAGTCTGCATTACAAGTCGGCGATCAATACTAATGGGCGCACCCCACTGAGTTTAGAGTCTCCAGAATTGATAGATATAATCTTGAAACCCGAGAGTTGAGCTGAGCTTTGCGGTGTCACTGCCGGGTCAATGTTATCAGTGTATCCGAGCTACATGGGTGCCAAGAACCCAAGATGGAAATGATTGCGAAGATATTACAGCTCACAAATATCCCAAAAGTTCCCCTGTCACACGGTTTATGATTGGTTATTTTGTGGCAAACTCTCTGGCCAAAAGTTTTGACTGGAAGAACATGTAGAGGAGAGGTGAGTTTCTCTAGGATTATTGAAGATCTGTATCCCCCACACCAGAACTCTGTTGTGAGTAACCTCCTCCAAAAAAGGCAAGGCCAAGGCCAAAATGCATTTATAGAGGAACATATGGGATCCTAGGGAGCTGTGTGAACAAATTTCGGCATTAGTCATCCTCTCGTCAAGAAGATCAGGGAGTTTACATAGACGGGCATGACCTTACCGCCTGCCATTCACAAGGTACGAACGTCGAAAGGGAGTGGGCAGCAGATTGGAAAATCGATGCTGAAAGCAGAAGTGGAGGAGTTTGAGGAGGTCTGAGAAGAAAGTTCAGCCCATCACTAAATCGCTCCTGAGAATTCCAGTTCACGCAAGCAGCTAAAGTCACATGAACGAATTTATACCACCAACGGTCTGACAGTCTGCTCGCACGCAACTATGCGCACAATGCCACCTTCCACAGGCAGGCCTGGCGGGAGTGGGACCCACACTTGTCGGCCTTGGTCCACCAGAACTCCGTTCTGAAGCACATATGCCTCATCGATATCATAAACCTGGTAGCTTTGATGATTCTTCGCGCTCTCGACATCGTCAGATGCCATCTTCTCGACCATGGAGCCCGAAGCAGCGGCGCTCCTCGAGCTCTTGAATTTACCGGCAAAGCTGGTCAAAGTCGAGAAGAACGATTTGACGGCCGCCATGTCGGGCAGATGTGACCTTGCAAAACTGGCAAACGCAGGCGCGGAGCTGACAATAATGGCGGCGTTTAGCTCCAAAGCACTATCATTTCATTACGTTAGCATTTCGTGTGCAGATGCTACCATGACTACCCGCGTGGTACATCTTCATTTGTGAGAGAATGCTAGCCTGAATTCGTTCGACCTACCTGAACATGGACAGTATGGCTGCAATCCAACTTGTGTCGTGTGTGTTGGTGATAATGACTCTCTGCACCAATGAAGCGATACCCGCGGCAATTCCACTGCGACGATGCAAATTTAGGTCAACTAATAAGAAATGACGGCCGGACTGTGCTGAGGCGGAAAGGGATTTACTAACATGAGTGCCACTGAAAAGACCGCGATGAGAGAAACACGTTTTCTTGTCGGCAATTGGAGCCTTGCCACTGTTGGGAGTGGCAGTACGAAGATGTAAAGGTCCAATACCACGATAAGCGCCGACTGTGCTTGCCACCACGCCAATGGAACAATGTTACGGCCGTCGAGGGTGTCAAGCCAAGTCTCGCCCATGTGAGGGGCCTGGTAGTACGTCTGTACGGCGAAGCCGGGACAATAGATCAGGATGTCCAATGTCAGGCCTGCCCAGATGGCCATGCGCATCGGCCGGTGTATCGTGAACAGCTGTGAGAACAGCAGAAATATAGACGCTTTGGCAAAGAATTGCCCCATCTGCAAGAGCATACCAGTAAAGTAGTTGTTCTTCGTGGTGCCTCCAGGGTCAGCCATAATTGCCTAGCAAGATTGCTAATGTCTTTCTCGACCCCGGTGTCTGTTCTCACAGTCGTACAGGAGGTGACTCGCCAATCCCGAGAAATATCTGAGTTCTTAGGTAACTTACTATAGCGAACGAAGCGCCAAAGAAACATGCTGGCGTATCCCATATATGGCGAGCCGTCTTTATATCTAATAAGAACCAATGCCTTGTTAGCTTTTTTGAGGCAGTAAATGTCACCAGATCTCCCCAGGAGTGATACGAGTGGCTAGTGCAGTGGGTGCTTACAAGAAGCTTTAACTCCCACGACGGCGATCGACATCAGAAGAGCAACCAAGGCGAGGTCTGTCACCCGCGGGAATGATTGTTAGTCACCACAAGACTACATGCGGGCACAAAACTTCAGGGAGTCCCAAACTCACAGTCCGCCAAGGTTAACTTCCGAAAGTTGTTATGAAGTCTTGCAGCAGTAACGACCGTCGCAATTATGACCGTGATCCCAGTCATGCTCATAAAGGCCGGGATCAGTGTGGGAGGATTGTCAAAATTGCTCGTGGTCCCTTCTGGCGCCGGGCCCGCTGGCACTTGACAGAGATCGATAGACATGATAAAAGACGGCGGTGCCCGGATGTTTGACGAGAATGAAAGAGGGTCTCGCGAGGCGTTCAATCGCAAAACAACGACAGTCGAATATCTCCTGAGATGAGTAAAGACTACATGTGAAGCGCCTGGTGGATTGATCACAGGAAATCGGAGGGAGAGCAGAACTTAATCTGGATATTGTGTGCCAAGAGTGAACTGAGTGATGATACCACACTGCCTCGCATGCTCCCGGCTTTCAGTACCATGAATCGGTCTGAAGGAGCAATAGAGCCAGGAGATCTGTAGTCTAGAAGAGAGATATTTGCCGATACCACACTGCAGGATAGATAAAAGAGTTGCTGTGCCTCCCACGGGCATGTTACCCTTGCAGTCAGTAGTGGGTCTTGGGGACACAGTCTGGGCCAGTAATGAAAATTCAACCACGACGAGGTCTCCATTGGCGGCAAATAGAAGGTAGGGATCCATTCAAACAGTTTGCAAGATGGTATAATTAGGGCCAACATCAAAACTAGTGCATGCGCCCATGGATCTGCAGCTCTGCCGCAGTCGACCAAGACTTGTATGTCGTCACATCGTTTCCCCGATCTCTATCCCTGCTCAGTCTCCGCGGCAATCTGTTGAGACTCTGAGTTTTCTCTTCGGATTGCGTTAAGATCTCTCGTACATGAGAACAAAAGCTGCCTTCTGTATGGAATTCCGATGTTGTCGGAAAGGGTGAAACTCGGCAGTGATTGAGCCGGGTGGTCAAAGTTGCATGCACGTACTGCTGGCCGTGGCACAGGCGCGGCAAATCGCTATCTATTCCCTTGCCCCATGTAAAGCGCTGGAATTCACTGGTTGGGCGAAAACAGGGCCGGTCGGCGGCTCTGAACCTCAGCGGACATCCTCTTATACCAATGATGGGCCAACTCGAGTCGAGGCGGCAGTCAGTCGTGGGGCAGGTCGAAGTACTGTAGCACCTACTCGGCTTTATAAAGTTGGCGCTACCGTGCTTCGTAGGGCAGTTGGTGGGTCAAAGATCCAGGGGACGAATCTAGTGGGGCATTAAGTTGATTTGGGGAACACCAACGTGCATTAGCTTGCACTGTTGGTGCGACGATCCCTTTGGCGGCTCCTCTCAGTGGTGATCTTTTGACTTCCAAAGTCTGTCCAACCCATAACACCTTGTAAAACCATATTTGGGGGGATTCACGCTCGCCTGTCCTTGCCAACAGAGCTGAACGTCAGAACAAAGCCGAGTTTTCTTCCACCTATTCGTATACATTTCTGCGATCGATTACATCAGCACGGAAAGCATTGCTCCTTTGACCCTCGCCCTCTCCAACAACCGCCATGTCTGAGTACACGTCAACCACCAAGGGGTACCAGCGTGCCATGAAGTGGAGTCTCACTGGGCCACCTGAGGAGGCAAAGGCGTACGTCGAGGCCCTTTCGGCTCCCAGCTTCTACCATGTCATGAATGGCGAGCGACTTTCGTACGATGCCTATCTCAAGGCAATCGAGGAGTGGCGGAGTAAAATCAGTGGCTACGAGCCTGTCGTGTAAGATGACTCCCGTTTAGCCTTGGTTACTGTTCCTGACGCGGTAGTGCTGACAACAACCCTGTCAGTACGGATTTTCTTCGTGATGGAGATATGCTGGCGGCGCGCATGACCGGATCGATCAAGGTAGATGGGTTCGAAACCGTATTTGAGAGCTCGATGTTTGCCAAACTCGACAGCGCCGGCAGGATGGAGTGGCTGAAGGAGAGGTCCGTCTGGGGCCCTCCGGGCGCAGCAGCTGACAAGGGCATTGAGCTTGGTAGCGGAGCTCAGTACTGAATTCGACTTACGACCATATGCCACACGCATGCAAAATTGGGTGCTGTCGACCTGGCACCTCGACTGTCGTTGTTGTAATGAAGTCTTGCTCCTTATAACAAATTAGATCATTTTGGTAGGAAACTCGTCCGGAAGCCGGACCCCCCTCCACCACCAGGATCTATTCCTGAGACCCGATTTACTAACGTAGGTGTACCAGATTCCGACCACACCCCTTCCCGACCACCCG
>JACBFG010000009.1:14867-112950 GCA_013435955.1 Diaporthe sp. HANT25 | reverse complement strand
TTATTTAACTATAGCTATTCTGCTAGCTAATTATAAGAGGCTCTTAGCTTTCTGCTAAAGTTACTTAAGAGATATTTCCCTAGCTTTAAACTATTTTATTATATTTTTAAACTCCTTTTATAGTATCCCCTTATAGATCTTTAATTTAATACCCTTTTAGATTTTAATTTCTTTAAAGTAGATTTTATAGTTTTTAAGTATAGTTATAAATATACTAATTATATTAAATAGTATAATCTTTAAGATATTAAAAGGCAGTGCTGCTAATATTTATTAAAATACCTATAGATTATAGTTAGTATCTATTTCTATAGCTATTTATGGTAATACTATTAGCTTATTAGATCCATATGCTTTTAGAGATACCAGAGCATAGCCGTCTTACCAGGTTACTATTAGGGTAATAAATATATATACTGGTTATATTGTTTTAGAAGTAGTTTTAGTCTTGCAATAGTAACAGGCTAATTAATTATTTTTATATAGTCTTAAGATATAGATAAGCAACAGATTAATTATTTATTTAAAGTAAAGACAGATCTTATATATATATCTTGCAACAGTCTAAGAGATAGTATCTTTATATTTATCCATTTTGGGCAATTTGTACTTGAAGGCCTAAGTTACATAGTAAAGGCATCTTAATAGTATTAAGCTAGGTTAAGCTAGTGGTTAGAGATTGTATCGGCTCAGACGGCTTTAGCCTTATTAGCTTTGTCCCTAATGGCTTAATAGATTATCAATAGCGCTGGCACAAATAGGCATAGCCTGACACTAGTAATTTTGGTATAGAATAACAGCTTCTTATATAATGCTAGTTTGCAAAAGATTAAATAGTTACTATTTAAAGCCTTATATAGCAAATTTAACTATAACTACCTATAGTATATATTGTCTTTTGTCCCTTTAGGATTACTATTATTATTCTGGCTTAGTAAAGGAACTTAAAGAATATAAATAGTTTATAGTATTAAGATTCTTATTAAATCTAAGTATAAAAAGCTAGCTTTATATTTTAAACTTTATAGTACTATAGTAGGCTATATTAGTTTATTCTTTAGTATATAAATAAAAACCTTTATTAATAAGCCTACTTTATAGTTAAATATATTTATAATAAAGTTTCTTAGTATATAATATAAATACTACTACTATTAATAAGTAGAATCTAGCTTTAGGATTATATAAGAAACCTTAATTAGCTATATTTAAATAGTATAATTACTAATTATTTTTACTTACTTTACTTTTTACTTTATTATATTAAATAGAGTATATTTATAAATATAATAAGAAGGTATATTTAGGCTAACTTTATTTAGAGGTTCCTAAAAACTTAGCTTTTAGGAAGAATTTATATACTAAATATAAAGCTATTTAAAATACTTTTAGCTAAAGGAAAAAAAGACTTCCTACTAGTAAAGTTTTAAGTAACCTTAATACTAAAGATTAATTAAGTATAGAAGTTTATAGTAAATATTACTACTTAGTTTATATAAGAAGTTCTTATATAGCTATTTTAGCTAAGAACTTACTATATATAGTAACTTTTTATCCTTATTTAGTTAAAAGTTATTTATTAAATACTTATAGTATTTAATAAATAATAAAATAGAATCTTTAAAGAAGGTAATTTAGTAAATAAGATAAATAATTTTAAACTAATTAGCTTTTTTAATATAGTAAACCTATATTAGTTCTATATAATATAGCTATTAAGATAAAGAATAGGCTAGTTAGAAGTAAAGGAAGAACTAGGTTTTTTTAAGAAGTAACTTAAATTATTATTTGCCTTAATTATATAAGTTCTTTAGTCTTTTATTTTCTATTTTTATTCTTTTTTTATTACTAACTTTATTTATTATTTATTCTTTTATATATACTATTTATTTTTAGTCTTTATTAATCTCCTTTATTCTTAAAGCCCTATATTATTAGTTAGCTAAGTAGTAATACTCTATATTATAATAACTTTAATAGAATATTTTAATTATAGGTACTATATAGCTTATTTATTAATAAGGTAAAAGTTACTATTATAAAAGGCCTATAAGTTTTATAAGAAGTATAAGTTAAAGGTATTTCTTATACTCTATTATTACTATAAGTTCTATATTTATATATTCTTTACTAACTTAATATAGCTACCCTTATTAAGTAATATTATATATATCTTATCTTTTTTTATAATACCTACTTTAACTAATTAAATTATTTTTAAAATATTACTTATTTATTCCTAAATATATATAATATAGATACTATTAAAGATATACTTAGGCTACTAAAGTATTTAGGCTAATTTAAGAGTATAGCTAAGATAACTATTACTTTTATAGATGCTAATACTATTTAAGGCTACTCTAATTAAGCTACTAGCTACTTAAGTAAGGACATTTTATACTAAGTTATTAGAAAAGAAGCTAATAGTTTTATTAGTAATTTTAAGAGTTTTAATAACTTAAATAGCCTTAAAGTTAAAGATATTAAAAGCTTTACTAGTAATATTTTAAATACTTTTAGTTATATTCTAAATACTTTTAATAATATACCTCTTATTAGCTATAGGAATAAAGATATTAATAATCTAAATAATAAACTTACTACTAGTTCTAGCTAGGTATTTAACTAAGATACTTATATAGAAACTAACTTTTTAATTAAGGTAAGGCTATAGTCTTATATACTATTACCTAGCTACTATTAAATACTACCTTTTACTCTATAAAAGAGCTATTACTTAGCTTTATTAGTAAAGTATAGTAGTATCTTAACTTATACTAAATTATACTTTATCTTAGACTTAAAGTATATATAACTATTTGCTCTATATTCTTAAAGGGCTATCCTTTTAGAAATAGATTATAACTATTATTACTCTTAAAAGCTTTAATATTAGTACTTCTAATAGTAAAATATTTATTATATATCTCTTATTTATATCTATTTCTTAAGTAAAGGTAAGGTTTTTTTAATTTACTACTATAGTATATTTAGATAGGAGGGGTTTAAAAAGTATATTAAGAGTTTAGTAATTAGGTAAGTATTAATAAATAAATAGTAATTACTTATATTTTATAGTTCTATTAAGAGAACTAAATATAAGCTTCCTATTTAACTTATTATACTATCTATATTTAATACTTATAGTATACAACCTAATAAGATAGCTTTATATAATAATTATATTAAGAGGTTACTTACTAAGTAGTTAAGGATTATATATTATAGCTAATATATTATTATATAATTAATATTATTTATTCCTTATTACTCTTTCTTAATTAAAATATCTAAAAGTAATAGCCTATATACTAAGTAAGAGTCTAGTTTATCTAGTAGGCTTTATATAATAGTATATTTATATAAACCTTATATTTATATACTTTTTTAGTAATCCTCTTATTATAGCTAGTATAGTATATAGGAATCTAGATAATTACCTTTACCTATAATAGTTTGCTTAATAAATAAACTTATAGTACTAGTTACTACTTCTTATATTCCTTATTATATAGTCTTTAGCCTTAACTATTAATCTAAAAATAACTTAATTTTATATTAGCTATATTAATATCTACTAATAACCTAGAGTTTATAGTAAGCTAGTATAAAGAATTGCCTCTTATAAGAAAGCAGACTTAGCCTTATAGAAGATTAGTAGCATTTACCTTTTATCTAAGGTTAAATACTAAAAGCAAGCTATTAATTACTTAATACTACTACTTAATATATATTTTCTTACTACTTTTAGTATTTAAATTATATACTAGATAAAATTATAATTATAAAGTATCTACTAAAAAATTACTCTTAGCTATAAGTAGTTATTTATATTCCTATTTAAGGTTAAAAATACTAGGTAGCTTATAATAAGTAACTAACCTTACTAAATAGTACTCTAGCCTTATTATTCTTTATTTAACTAATTATATTATTTCTATTCTTCTCTATTCTTTAAATTCTAATAGCTAAGTAATAAAGAATATTAATAATTAAGGGTATATATATATATAATATAGTAGCTCTAATAAATACTACTATTACCCTAGCCTATATTAGTTAAAGATTTTTATAAACTTAATTAGCAGATATACTAGCTTAAATTATAATTAGCTAAAAACCTAAAATATATCTAAATACTCTTTTTTTATACTAAAGCCTATACTTTTTCTATATAGGCTATAATAGTCTAGTAGAGCCCTAGGTTATAATAGCTCCTACTATAAAAAATTATAATAAAGTCCTTATTAAGAGAAACTAGAATCTAGACTACCTTCTTTAAAGCTTATAATTCTTTATTAAAGGCCTTAAAGTAGGTAGCCTTTATATAATAGCTAGTTAAAATAATATTAGTATAAGGATCCTTTTCTTAAAATATAATAGATATGTCCTTACTAGTATAATTAAGCTCTTACTTCTCCTCCTTAAACTGCTTTATTAGGTAGGCAAGCTTACTTAGTATAATATAGGCTTTAAGTTACTTTTAGATTTAGGGCTAAAGCTTATTATTTAAGATATTACTCCTACCTTATATACCTTTATAATTAGCAAAAAATATTAGTATTAAATCTATCTAATTATTATAGTATATATATATAGTAGCAAGACAACCTATAATAGAGCATACCTAAATATTAGTCTAAAGGTATATTTAACTAAGTACTAATAATTTCTTTATCCTTATTAAAGTATATACTCTAAATCTAGAAATTCTAAAGACTAATTAGTAAGTAATCTTAGGTTAGAGATTAATATATACTAAACTACTACTACTACTATTAACTACTACTAGATTTAAGCCTTTTTTTTTATTTAGGTTAAAGATGCTATTTTATAAGTCTACCTAATAGAATAGTCTAAGTAGGTTATTAAATCTTTTAGTAATATAAAAGGTAATAGCTTATTTTTTACTAATTAGAATAATATTAATTAAGTATTGTCCTACCTAAATTAAATAGATTAGCTAAAGAAAGAAGTAAATAAATTAATTAAAGTTATTCTTTTATTCTTATATATATAGATAGTAAGGGTATAATAAAACAAGTTTCTTAATATTAACTAAATACTTTATATAAAAGAGAGCCTTATTATAGAGTATAGTAAAATATTAGTATAGTACCTTATTCTTTATTATAGGTATAATAGCCCCCTTTTAGTATACCTTTAGTAGCTCTAATTTATTAACTAGCTTAATAAGCTTAGTATTAAAGTAGATCTTAGAATAATATATAGTAATTATTTTTAAAGAGAAGACTATATCCTTTATACTTACCTGTCTCCCTATAACTAGGTAGCTATCCTTTAGGATAGCAAGAGCTATAAACTTAAACTAGAATATAGCTAGTATATTATATTACTTTAGGTTATTAAGACTAACCTTTACTATTACTTACTAGATATAGAAGAGACTAGGTTTTAGCTTAAAGACTATAGCTATTATTAAGCTTAAAGTATTAAAGTCTAAACTAAAATAGCTACTAGCTATTAGCCTATACTCTTATAGAATTATAGGATTAAAGAAAATAAACCTATTAGGTAGTATTAACTTACTAGCTATAATATTAGAATATAAAAGGGCTTTTTTTAGATATACTACTACTTAATATATTATATTTATAAGAAGAATTAGTAGGTTATAAAATAAGCTACTATATATAAGGATTGTATATTAAACTTATATAAGTAATAATTAAATTAAGGTAGCTAATATATTCCTAAATACCTTAAGAAAAAACTCTAAAGTTCTAATACTTAAAGGAAGTCTAATTTTAAGTATATTAAATATATAATTTCCTTTTAAAGTAGTAATTATAAGATTATTCTCTATCTTATTATAATATAGATCTACCTAGTCTCTAAATATATTTAGCTATTTAAAGGGCCTATTAATAGTTATTAACCTATAAATATCCTAAATAAAGTACTATAAGTTAGTATTTCTTTACTCTTAATAGGTTTATAAGGCCTAAAGTAGAATACTTATTTAATATCTTAATTTTATTCCTTATCTCTTTAACTCTTTTTCTTATACTCTTATACTCTTTTTATTTCTATAGTTCTTTTTACTAAAGCCTAAAAGAATCTTTTATATCTTTACTAAGTCTTATTATAAAAAAGTACCTTATATATTAATAAGATATTATAATTTTTATCCTTATAAGTATAAACTCCTTTAAATAATAGTATAATAGTAATATTTATAAAATAGTTTAGTAACTAACTAGCCTTAGAATACTTTTAAAAAGTATATTATATATATAGCTAGTAATTTAAATAGCTAAAAAAGAAATATAACTAGTTTTTAAAAGACTAAATAAAGTACTAAAAGGAAATATATATATAGTAAGTTAATATAAATAAGATTATTGCTAAAATAAGAGCTAAGGGTAATTATATAAAAGCTAATATCTTTACTATATAAATTACCTTAAACTTTATTATATTAAATTCTAATAACTTTAAGCTTATATATTCTATAAGAATTAAGAATAAGGTTATTTAGGTTATTAGGTATAGTAAAATAATAATAAGTTTATTAAAAAGGCTAACTAATAGTAGTATACCTAATAAAGTACTAGCTTTAATCCCTCTCTTTAGACTTATAGTACTATTTAATATATCTATACTCTTAGTATATACTAAGCCTATTACTCTTAGTATTAAAGTTAAAAGCCTTAAGTAGTTTATTACCTTTATATAGGCTATTAAAAACAAGCAGTAGATCTTTATTATATAATTAAGTTTAGTATTCTATCTTAGTTATTCTTATCTAAGTATACTTACTTAAATAGTACCTAAAGCTATATCTAGTACCTATTATTTAGTCCTATAGTATTTTTATAGTAACTTACTATAAGGTAACTTAATATATATATACTATTTAGTTATATATAATAATGCCTTTTTAAAAGGCCTAGAAAAAATAATTTAATAATATAGTATTAAAAGTAAGTTATTCTTTAAATTAAAGTAGCTATACTAATAAAGGGCAGTCTAAGTAAGTATTAGTAAAAAATTTAATTAATAGGCTATAGCTACTAATAATATATTTACCTAACTTTAGTATAATTAATAAGTTTTATACTAAATAAATATATACTAGGTTCTTCTATACTAAAAGTAAGACTAGCTACTAGTAGCTAAGAATCTTATAAATATAAATAGAACTATTAAAGTAAGTATACTCTATTAGACTATAGTCTTCTTTTAGCCTAAGCCTAAGTTAAATATAGTAATATAGGTAGTTATTTATCCCTACCTATATTATATACTACCTTATTTTTTAAAATACTCTTTATATAGTAAAAAAGTAATTAAGTATTTTAGATTCTATAAGCTATACCTTTATAATAGAAAAGAGGTACTTTAATTATTTAGCTTCTAAAGTATATATTATAATTTCCCTTATTCTATTATATATATATAGTAAAGCTAAAGAATACCTAATAGGATTATATAGGTAATCTATAAGTAGTATTTAGAATTATACTAATTAACTTTACTAGTAATAAATAAGTCCTTAATTAATAAAACTTTAATTAATAGCCTAACTAGAAAACTCTTATTAAATATTAATAAGATAAAACTTACTAATATATTAAAAAGATAATTAATAGCCTAGTTATAATATACCTATATTATATATAACCTACCTACCTTTAGTAATTAAATAGTAATAGTAAATAGGCTTATTTAATATAAGATAAAAACTAAAAAAAGTAATATAAGAAAGTAATCTTAAGAATAAAAGTAGTATATCTAAAACTAGAGCTATTAAAACTAAACTATACTAAGACTCTACTCTAAATATAAATAGCTAAGTTTATTTTTATAAAATTAATACTAATATTAATAATTCCCTTAATTTAGTAAAGAGCTTATATATATTACTAACTAGGCTAGAATTTTATTTACCCTACTAGTAAGGCTATATAACTATAATATATATAGCTATAGCTTAATAGCATATTTTCCTATATACTATAATAGATCTACTCTTAATACTACCTCTAAAAGAAACTTAATTAGCTAAATATAAATAAAGTTTATATATAATACCTATCTAGCCTTTATATATAAGCTATAATTTTAATTATTATTATAATAAGGGGTTAAGAAATTAAAGTTAATATTTAGATAATTATATATAAAACTAGTTTAAAAAACAAACTCTTTTAAAGAACTTATTAAATCCTACTTTTATAAATAAGGTTTAAGGTACTAAAATTCTAAAATATATATCTCTTTTTTAACTACCTTATTTAATATAGGAAAACTAGTTTATATAAATTATTTATTTATTTTTTAGCTTAAAAAGATTTTCTTATTAACTATAAGAGAGCTAAGTTAGGTTATACTTAATACTATTTCTTTAAAATTAGCTATTAATAGATAGATTAAAGCTAGTTTCTAGCTTTAAATATAAGCTAAAGGTATCTAATATAGTCTTAAAGAACTCTAAAATAAAGCTTAATATTATATCTAATATAATAATAAGTAAGGATAAGGATAACTCTTTTGCTACTAGTAATAATAAGAAGATAAATAGATATCTAAGAGAAGTTAATAACTAGTTCTACTAGCTAGAAACTAACCTATTTAAGGATCTTAATATATATAATTTTAACCTAAATATACTTTATAATAATAATCTAAACTTACTTAAGTTCTACTAATAAAGTATTAAAACTATTAATAAAAGAAATTATAACTAGAAAAAGTATATAAAAGGGACTAAGTCTCTTATCTAGATAGCTAATTAGTAGTAATACTTATATATATTATTAAGTAGACTAGTTTAAATCTTATTAGCTAATCTTTATAAGTTCTATATTAAGATTCTTAATAAGGACTAAATAAACTATTATAAGAATATATTATTCTAACTAGTATATAATTTCCTTAATTAGTTCTTAAGCTAAAAAGTTAGCCTAAATAAGTAAGCTAAAAAGGGCTTTAATAAGTAGAGCTCCTTTATTATATTCTAGTATACCTTTTACCTTACCTTTAAGAGATTATCTATAATTAAAATTAATAAACTAATTAACTATTACTAGTTTAATAATATATAGCCTTCTTCTCCCTTTACCTTCTTTCTTTTCTAGTATTATTACCTCTAGCCTTTCTCTATAGCTTCTTACTAATATTAATAAGCTCTTATTAAGCTAGGCTAGAAATATAGTCTAGTATATAGTATCTAAGAGAACTAGTTAATAATACTTAAGGATTTAAAGCTATAGGTTAAAATAATATTAAATATAATAAAAAAGGTATTTAAGTTAGGTAAACTCTGTATTAAGGCTATACTATTTCTATTACTCTTAGTACTTACTAGATTCTACCTAATCTCTATTTTAAAGTTATAGTATTACTATATTTAAATCCTACTAGTATATACTAGTCTCTTTATATATAGTATAATAGTATTACTAGTACTAAATAGTATAGTAACTAATTATAGTATAAATATATAACCTAAAGAGAGGGCTATATAAGCTTATTATTAAGTTTACTCTTAAGTTTACTAAGAGGTATTTAGAATAAAAGAATATATAAGCCTTTTATTTATTCTATATCCTAGCTAATTTAATAGATTATAGAAAAACCTTTTTACTTTTTAAGATTATTTTTAACTCTAGCCTACTATTAAGCCTATATATCTTCTTATTAGTCCTATTTTATTATTACTAGGCCTTTTATACTAATAAGCTAAATAATAACTTATATATACTATTATAGTTAGATATTTATAAGAGTAAGAATAAACTATTTCTTTCTCTTAAAAAGGAGTTAAATAATATTTATATCTTTTAGTATACTAAAAGAACTATTTTAAGCTATATAATAAGTAATAAGCCTTTAACTAACTTAATAATAATAGCTTAAGTATATAAGATTAAAGAGCTCTTAGGCTTTAAGTATAATATAATCTACTATAACCTATAATATATAGCTAGTAATAGTATAAATTAAAATAATATATACTATTTCTTTTCTTATACCTAAAAACCTAAGTAACCTTAACTAGCTACAGTATATTCCTAAGCTCTTAAAGAAAAGTTTTACTCTACTCCTACTAATAAATATAGTTAATATAAGTAAGGTACTTTATAATCTTATTATAAACTATATACCTAACTTAAATACTTTTTAGAAGTATTATCTAAACTAGTATATCTATATTAACTTATAAGCTATTTATTATAATTACTAGCTATAGTAGGCCCTCTTATAATAGGCAATAAGCTATAGGTATTCTAGGAGTAGCTAGTATCTTACTATATTAATAGTAGAGAAGTTAGTTAGCCTAAACTATTACCTAGTCCTAGTCTATATAACTAAGGATATAGAGAAATTACTAGTTTTCTTAGAAAAACAAAGGTAATTATAGCTTAATATCTAGGTTTTTAAGGCTTACCTATTTAAAGCTAAAAAGGATAAGATTAGAAAGAAGTTTATAAATAAATAGGCTATAAAGAATATTAAATACTAAATAAATAAAAAAAACCTTATTATAGGCAACTTAAAGAGATCCCTATAACTAATAAGTAGCCCCTAGGTATAGATACTTAAAGCTCTAACTATACTACTTATTAGTAATAATCTATAAGTATAATTTAGATATTAAATAAATATTATTAATATACTTATTATATACTATTCTATTTAAAAGCCTATTATATTAAAGATCTACTAACTACTAACTCTACCTATAGAGCTATAATAACTATTCTTAAATCTAGTAAAAGAACTTTAAAAATTAATAATAATTAAGTTCTTAGATAAGAGGCTAACTAAGTACTTTATTTATATAGTAAAGGTATTAACTTTAGCTTAAAACAATCCTAACCTAAATATATTCTACTATACCTACTTAAATACTTATAAGGCTATAAAATATTTTAAGAGAATTTACTTAAAGATATTTATTAATAATAAAAAGCTTATATACCTACTTTATAAGCCTATTATCCTACTATAGTATAAGATATACTTATAGTACTATATAGAGGTAATATATAGCCTAAAGACTATATACTAGATACTAGTATCTTACCTTTATTAATTAGATAATAAAGCTATATAGAGAAAATAAGGCTTATAGATAAATAAGTATTTTTAAAGTTCTATAAACTTAAGTCTATTTAGTCTATTCCTATAATATAATTAAAAAGACTTCCTTCTTTATCCCTCCTATAAAAGGCTATAAAGTTATTATAAATACTTAGAAAATAGTATAATATAGTAAAGAACTCTCTTTATATAGTATATAATAAGTAGCTAGCTACTTACTATATTAAAACTAGTCCTTTAAGGCCTAATAAAATATTATCTTAATTTATTCTTTTAAGTATAAGAAAGAAAATAATAATATATATATATTTAAAAGCATTATTATAAAACCTATCTTTAAAGAACTATATATATTTATTAAGATATCCTAGTTATATATATAGTAAATCTATTATTTATACCCTATTACTACTACTAATAGTAACAAGACTACCTTTAATCTTATTAGTATAATGCTTTATAGTTTAGTAAAGGGCTATTAGTTACTAGTACTAGTATTCTAAAACTATTTATTTAAAAGAATAAGACTATATATAGAGTAAAGGCTTTATATATACTTATACTAGGTAGTAATCTAAATACTAAGCTAAAGGAGAAAATTATATAATAAATAGTCTTACTTTGCTTCTATTAATATAGTAATTAGGCTATCTTAAATAAGTTAATAGGTTATCTAATTTATATAGGGTAGTAATAAGTATAGCTATAGAGTTATTTTTATAGTAAGATTAAAAATAACTATCTTAAATAGTATTTTATCTATAATATCTAAGATAAGTATATAGTTAACCTTCTTAAAGTCTATATAGGTATATAGTAAGTCTTTTAATATAAATATATTACTAAAAGCCTTAAAACTAATTATACTTTTAGTTATTATAGAGTATACTAGATTACTTAAGTTTATTTTTTATTTAATCTTCTTTAATACTAACTTATAATTAAAATATAGAATCTACTTATAAGAGATTATTACTAATATAACTAGCTTAAACTAAATAAATATAGTTTATTATTACTTTTATTTTCTCCTCTTAAAAAGTTATAATCTAAAGATAAGATTTAAAAGTAGTATTTATATAAGGTTATTCTATATATCCTTATATTAATAAAGCTTTTAGAATATTTTAGTATTTTTAATAATATAATATAGCTTAATAAATATAGATATTATTTAATAATTAGAGCCTCTTAGGTCTAGCTTCTAAAAGTAGTATAGTAGCAAAGCTTCTTTCTTAGTTACTTTAATCTTAATATAAAGCTTACCTAGAACTACCTTAATAAGGTATTTACTAGTATACTTAATATAGTTATATAAGTACTTAATATCTTTAATAAGGTTATTATTACTAATTTCCTTAATAAAGACTAGTTTATTAAGTAAGTATATATATTAAGAAGTCTTAACTAGGCTTAGTATTCTTTACTATTTAATAATTAATAGTAGTAAGAGAGAAATATATAATTTTACTATAAGGGTCTTATTTACTATTTAGTTAGTATATTAATATAATTATATAAAGTCTATAGCCTAAAGCAACTTACTATTTAGTTCCTTTATCTCTGTCTTATTATAGGGCTATTTTTATTTACTTATTATAAATAAGTTAGATAATAATATAAGTAGTAAGGTCCCTACTATATTATAAGTTACCTTAAAGCTCTTAGTTATATAGTTGCTTATTTTAAAATATATATATTTTATATAAAGTAGGTTATTATCTTTATTAGTAGTATTATTAATATATAATAGTATATCTTAAAAAGAAATATTTATTAAAGGAGATAACTTAATTAAATTAATTTAGTACTAAATATTATAAGTTATAGTATAGCCTTTTATATTATTATTATTATTGCTATTATTACTACTATAATAAGATAAAAGGGAATTAAGCTAGCTAGTAAGTTAGTTAATAATATATTAGCTAAGGCCTAAGTACATTAGTAGGGAAGCAAGGTTAACTTAATTAGCAAGCCAGTTATAGTATATAATGCATAGAGGTACCTAGCTAGTACTAGAAGATATCTAGTATAGCTATATAGTAGGGCTAACTAAACTTCTAGGTAGGCCCTAAGAAGTTGCCTAGCTAGGAAAGAGCTGTAGAAAGAATATAAAACTTATTATATTATATAAAGAATAATATAAATAATAATATTTTTTAAAAATAAAAATTCTATTTAATTTTCTTATTAAGATATTCTAAATAATATATAAAATTAAGATCTGTTAAGATTTATATAGAAGTTACTAGTATTCCTCAACATTTAATTTTTCTAGCGATTTAATATAATATTATATAAGCTATGCTTAGTAATAATTACTAATAATATTTTTTTATTAATATTTCATTATTTCTGTATCTAAATATAAATTTTAGTGTGTTTAAGATTTTATTTAGTATTTATTTTATAGAGTTAAAAAGTGCGAGTTTATGTGGAAAAGGGCGGTCGCAATCCGGGGCGGTCGGAATCAGGTGAGGGTACGTTAGTCTAAAAGCAGCTAACTTGAGGCGCGATATTAGGCAGACGTTTCGCGCACGGACCAAGGACGATGATATCGCGTGGATAAATACTTGACTACTTCAGTTGCTTGCGGACAATTTGAAAGACTGGATAGCACCAGATATACATCATTTTCTCAGCTTTCCTTCTGATCTCATACATTTTCAAGGGAAGAGCCACCGTCATGACTTTGCCACTGACCTCGATCCCTCCGGAGCTTTTCCAGGAGATCACCTCACTTCTTCTGCGGCCAGATCAAGCAGCACTTGCGCGGACATGCAAGGCACTTAACCGTCTGCTCACGCCGATTATTTGGGGCGACATCGAACTGCACCACTCTGGCACGCATGAGGGCATAAACGTTGAGGGCGAGGTTGAGGACTTTGAATATGGGCAGTGGGAAGCTATGGAAAGACACCTGGCGGAGGCTGAGGTCGAGGACAGGAGGTACCCCTTCAAGAAGCTCATATACGAGCCCTCGTCGCGCAAGTACTCGCAGTGCAGCTTGAACCCTGAGCGGTGGAGTGCGACGTTCAAAGAAAAAGGTCTACATTGGCGTGTCCCTGACCTCTCGTCTTCCCGAGCCACGGATAACGTCAACCGGAGGAACTTGCAACACGGTCGAGAGGAAAAGTTCGTCGGTGCCATGAAGATCGCCTCCAAGGAGCGCTGGGCTGAACTAGCGCAGCACGTACACTCGCTTTGCATGTCGATAGGTGTCGACGACGAGGTCGTCGAGGCAATTGCAAGCTTTAGGAACCTGCGTTCCTTGGAGCTCATCGGCCTTCCCTTGGCGAGTGGTCACCCGGCTACGGCGCGGGAAGTGAATCTCCCCAATCTGAAAAATCTCAAATTGCGCGGATACTTTCCGGCTGCTTTGGCTCGCAACATCTGTCGCAACGCACAGCATGTCACGCACCTGGATCTAGGGCTGCTGGCAACGCCAACTGACGATGCGGCCTACAAAGATACACTGTTGAATGACGAAGAAGGTAGCGAGGAGACGGTCACTGAAGACGAAGCCGAGGAGTTTCGGCGGAACGGTGCCGAGGCGGCGGTCTTATCAAAAGCAGAGGGTGCCAAGTCTGGGTCTCCTCATGCCGACGGCGAAGAAAGCGAAGAAGATTCCGATGACGAGTCGGACGAGGAAGATCTGCCCTGGGCCTTGCACAGCCCAATCTGGCTGCCGAGGTCTCTTGCGCAATCATTCTCGGGGGTTACACACCTCCACTTGGTGAAGCCGGCAACGGGAGAGACCGGGTTGATGTTCGCCTTCGATCATTTCACCCACATCCCCCATAGATACGAGCAGATCCTCTGCATGGAATGGGTCTTCCTCCTCGAAGCAGTTGCCGGCTCGCTGAAGGAGCTTGTGCTGGAGCACCGCATCCCCATGGAAGTCGGCGACACCGTTGGTGATGGTGACCCGTGGCCCGAGTCCAGGAGCGCCCAAACCTTCCCAGGCTGGCGTAGTGCCGAGGGTGACCGCGGCGACGAGCTCTTCTGCGGGTCCGTACTGCGTTTCATGCTAGAACAGAGCGGGCGCTTCTCTACCCTCCGGCGTCTGGCCCTCCGCGGGATCCAGATGTCGGGCCTCAAGATCGACAAGGACAGCGATCAGGTGCCCGGTGCCAATGGTGTCCCCGACAACGACGAGGCGCTTCAAAGGGCGTTCCCCAACTGCGAGGTCGACATATTTAAGAAGACGTACCCGATCCATGTGTACGCCGGCTATGTATATCAGAGCTGGCCGGACAATCGCCACGAGGCCATGCAAGATGAGGGCGATGGCCTGTTGTACAATTCCAGTTACTATAACGACTATAAGAAACGGTTTGGTCCTCAATGGAGGATCAAAGATTGAAATGTGGTGTGAAGCATACCTATTTGTAGCTGGTGCTCACGGTATCACACCACTAGCATATGGGAAAAGAGCTGAGAATCAAACATTGTTGCGGATAGGTGGAGGAGAGACGAGGCAGGTGTACATGCGGTGAAACCTTTTTAACCTCCATGGCGGAATGATGCTACGAGATACCATCTCGATAAACCTTCGATTTCGACTTTTACATACGAAAACCCGGCGGCTTCATGTCTCATCAGTCGTGTATAATAGTATTGTTCCCTTGTGATAGGTTCAAGAGGCCAGCGAGACTGGGTTTCTACCTCTTTCACAAATTCATCCTCAGGCAATGTGTCTGCTCCCAAAGCCCCGACTAGAAAATCGCTTCTAGTAGGCATAAAAATTCACAGTCTCATTGTTGCTCTCCCTGATTCTCTTGTTCTGCCTCACGAGTGTCAACTTCATCAGCCACGCGGTCAATGCGACCCCAAGAGAGAAACCGATACTTGCGATCATTGCCGGACGAAACAATGGGGAATCCTCGTCGTTCCAGAGGTAAGGTGTGTATACAAAAGATAGGTTACCAAGCGTAGTGACGATGGCGATAGCAGCGGCCTTTTTCTCGTCGGTCTGGCCAAGTGTAGAAGAGGTCCATGAAAGATTGATATTATTGACGCCGTATGTAGCCCCCACAAAAATAAACATGGCAAAGTAGCGTGCACCAACGTTATATGTTCCGGTTGCAACGGCGAAACCAAGAATGGCGATGGCTTTAGAAATTGCAATGTGCCAGGTCCTTTCGTTGAAGTGTCCTGAAGAACACGACACAGCGATTGATGTGAATGCACCGAAGAGATACGGAGGACATGTGAGTACCAAGGAGACTGTGTCATTAAAGCCCAGAGACTTGACGGCCGTCGGCATGTAATTTTTGAAATTGTTGGCGGACAGGTGGAGATTTCCCATGAGGGCAAATATCCAAGTCCTGCAGTCCAGGCAAGCCTCCTTTAGGCCTCCGGTCCAAGTTTTGCCAGCAATGCGCTTTTCAGTGGTGTCACGAGAAACACGAAACTCGGCGAGCTGTTTCTCCTCGGCATTCAACCATGGAGTGTCGAGTGGCTTGTTCGGTAATATGAACCAGGCCAGGATGGCGACGAAAACTTCAAGGAATGATTAGAGAGTTCGGAAAAGACCTCGGAGTGGAGCTCCATCCGGCCTTCACTTACATGTGACCACTCCCTGTATCAGAAAAAGCCATCTCCATCCAGAAAGCCCGTGCTTCCCATCAAGGCCAACAAATACACCAGCTGCGATCAAACCAGAAAATGAGCTGGCCAACAGGTTTCCGGTGTAGAACACAGCCAGTCGCGTTGCTACCTCTTTTCTGGTATAGAACAAACTCACAAGGTAGCAAGCGCCCGAGTAATACGGTGCCTCGGTGAAGCCAAGAATAAGCCTGAAAATCCGTGTTAGGACAGAGCAATGTCTCGTCATTGACAAGATCGATACTGACCTGGAGGCCAACATGCCGTGATAGTCTCTAACGACGCAGGTCAAGGTGGACATCACCGCCCAAGCCATCATCCAGCCAGAGAGATACCAGGCAGGCCTCAAACGCGTGACAAGAATATTAGATGGAACCATTCCAACGAGGTATCTTCCATCACAGATTAGCATCATCTGCGAAGTTTGGTACCCTTCATATGCGCACTCACCCGACGAAGAATATGCTAACGCAAGTGTTGTATTCTGTCCCGCTCATTTGGAGTTCAACTTGTAAATTGTTCAACTTGCCATTCACGATAGCGTTCCGGCAGAGGAAATTCAGGAAGTACATGAACCACAGAATGGGCTGAGATACAGTCAACAGCATGTCACAACGTCTGATTTTACAAGGTACTGACATACCATCAAGTACAGGTCAATCTTCCTCACCAACGCAATCTCCTTTGGGTCAGTCTTCGCAACGCTGCCGAATCTGTCGTATGTTTCCGCATTCTTCTCATTATCGTGATTCTCGACATGCTCGGTGGCGCCCTCTTCGACTTTCTCTATACATGTTGGCACGGGGGCTGAAGGCGAAGCCATGGTGTTTCGAAGTTGTACCGAGAAGCTTGACGTGCAAGCACTGCACACAAATATCAACAGAAATTTGCAACCTCGAGACTCCACACAAAGAGCATGGTGTTTATAACACAAAGCCTCGCGGCATAGCTTGAGCACTCCCCGCACCTCGGCCGGAATTATCTATAAGCGTTCTAGACTCCCAAATCATTAAGAGGGCGTCCTTGACGTTGCAAATCTACTCCTTGCAGACTAGCTGAACCGTGCAGGGAGAAGCCAAGCATGTCCCCATGGGGTACTGCATGAAGATCTGGGGTTTTGTCTGGGGGAAAATTGGGGCAAAATGGGACTTCGGTTGTAGACGGTCACTGGCGTCGGCTGTAGATGGGCGTTGTCGTCCGCTGGACATTCTGGCCTTGTCCGGCCTGTCACATGTAACCATAGCCAGTGATACGGTTCATTTCTGCTATGTGAGCCTTGTATTTGTTGACAACATGTATTGGACTGAAAACGTAGTCACTCAATCGAAATTGGTCTTCAATTTCTTTCCATGAGGCTGAGGCCCCTGCCTTTTCAGTGCAAACATGCTTCTGAGTACCTAGGTAGTATTCTCACTCACCTGCTAAGCCCAGCACTTGAACATGTGAGCAGAAACTACCGCTCTACCCAATCGTCATGGACCAGTCCGCTTCTCACCAGTTCCGACTGTCAATGAGCTCATGAGGAAATGATCCCCTGACTAAGTACCTGAAGACCAAGACTCTCGACTTCGAGGAGCACAGTACGCTGGCTCTTGATCGATACGCTGACGCTGCTGCCGAGAGGTTGCGGGCTTTGGGCCTGGCACCTGCTGGAAGCTACATGTCATTACAGGCAGCGCCTGAGGAGGCAGACTCATCCGTGCCTTCTGTGTTTCTTGGGTGAAACGAAGATGAACTTGTTTGACGCTTCCCGGCAGTCCGCGGTGAGCATCCAGCTCATGGATGCAGGAGCGTGTTTGGTCCCACACGGCAGGAGCGACGAAACTGCAGCCACACCCACTGCAATCTTTAAAGCATTGATGCATCCATGAACAGTCAACCCGAACAAACCCAGGAGAGAGGATCAAAGACGCCGATCAATTACGCAATACAAGATAACACCATACGTTTCAGTCGACATGGCTTCCATCTCAGATGCGTTTCCCCTTCCAAAGGACCTGACGGTGGGCTTCATAGGCTGTGGTAAGTTTCTGCATTATAGAAGTTGAATGCTTCAAGCAACTCGGCTTACAAGATTTCGCCGGATCCAGGTGAAATTGGCCAAGCCATTTTGAAAGGGATCATATCGAAAGGTCTCCAAAGCCCGCAAGATCCGAACTCGTGGTCAAAGGCCAAATATTTGGCAAGCGTAAAATCAGACAAACAAGCTCAGGAGCTGCGTGAAGCCTTTGCAATCGGTTCGAACCCAAGTAGCTCCATCAACCTTGAGGTATGGATCAAGCAGAACGTCGAAGTCGCGAAGAAATCTCGAGTCATCATCCTAGCAACCAAAGGAGCCACGGTATTGGCCATTCTGAAGGAGCGTGGCATGTCAGAAGCCCTGAGAGGAAAGCTGCTCATCAGTTTGGCCCCTGGTGTCACAGTATCTGAGATGAAAACGGCGATCTACCTCAACGACGACCCTCCCAACGGCCAAGTCAGTCAAACATGCTACATCTTCCGCGCAACCGTCAACACGGCAGCCTCGAGCGGGGCGTCAGCGACAGCTGTTTGCGTCTCCCAAGCCTCACCAGTCGACGAAGCAACGCTCAGACTGGCTCATTCATTCTTCAAATGCATCGGTTGCGTTACATCCGTCGCTGAATCTCAGATGGACGCCGCTTCGGTGGTATGCCAGGCATCACCAGCGCTGATAGCGCTCTTCTGCGACGCGATCATCGACGGAGCCGTGGCGGGCGGTCTCAACCGTGCGCAGGCGGAGGCCATGACCGCGAACGCGCTTGGGAGCTACCAGGCCTTGGCGTCGGCGGAGGGGCGCTCGAGGAAGCCATCTGTGGTCCGGGAGAAAGCGTGTGCGAGCCGGGGCATCCCGATGGGGGCCATCATGCAATTGGAGAAGGGGGGCGCGAGAGGGTTGATCTCGGGGGCTGTTCGGGACAGTATACTTACTTCTGAGCTCCTGGGGAAGAAGAATGGCTGAACAGGTTGAGAGCGGAAGAGTCTATCGTTACTAACATTGCTTTAACATGGTTCACAATAGCGTGGGAGTAATTTGGAATAAGTCTGCCTTCGAGCACGAGATGAGACTGAGGGGATGAGGATTGCCAATAGCGTAACTAGTGTAGCATAAGAGCAAAGTCTCTGGTATGAATGATCAAGAAGTGATAACCAGTCAACCCAGCACGTGTCCAACAAACTGCCTCGCCCACGGATCCTTCACCATGTCCTTCATCTCGCCCAGAGCGACCGATAAACTCCCAAGGTCCTGATTGGCACCCTGGAAACACCACCTCGCCACGTTCCAACCCATCTCGACCGGCTCCCGGGCTCCTCTACCAACAGTTGGGGCGAGCAGAATACTCAACTGCGACCCGTGCGCCGACAGATCGTCAAACAACTCGCCAACATCCCCAATGTTCCGCTCGCTCCTCTCCCCGGCTAGCCTCCAGCCCTTGGACCGATTATTCCACACTAGTTCCTGTCGCTGGTATGGAGGGGGGTCGTCGACGGTGACTACTATCTTGAGCAGGCGGATGAAGACGTGGGCGTCTCGAGGTTCTTCTGGTTGTGGATCTAGATCGTTGGAGGGGATGGGGTCGGAGAAGCGGACACGGCGGCGTTTGCTCCAGTTTGGGGCGTTGCTTGACTTCCTAGGTCTTCCCCTTCGTCTTTTGGGTGCAGGCCGAGGCTGAGTCGGTGTCGGTGTTGGTGGTACAGGTTGAGGTAGTTCCGTGACAGGGTGGACGGGCGTTGGAGGACTTGGGTATGGGACCGTAGAGGTGAGCACGCTGGCTGGGATCTCGACCTTGGTTGGCATTATGGAGAGTTGGCTGGTTGAGAATGTTTCTTCCTTGATGGGCTTGATTTCATCAGCAGACAGCGTCCCCGAGGTCCTTGCCGTTTGTATCGCCGTCGAGATGTCTTGGTGAGGCCGGTGAGCGATATCTTGGCTGGAAGCACCATTCTCCTTTGCTACAAAGGATGGCTCACTGACAGGACTGACAGTAGCATCTTTGCAAAAGGATTCCAATTCTGCTTCATCCCTTTCAATGCTCTGCCACAGGCCATCCTCTCTCCGTGTGCTGATTAACGGGTCGATATGCAGGAGTCGAGACTGCCTGGAGCGCTCTCCATTCGCTCGGCGAGCCCCTTTTGCCATTGTAGGGACGTGATACGGGTAGTTCTCAAAGGAGTGAGATTGTCAAGATTTCAATGAGGTTGACCAGACTTTGCGACTTTTCCCCTGGCTCTCACTCACCCTGTCGCGGTTCACGTGCACTCCCGTGCAAACGCAGTGTAGCATCGCTAACAGTGTCTATCGGCCAACCCGCGAACCAGGCCGCACAATCAGATAGTGGCTGTTGGGAAGTTCACTGACACTGCTCGCCACAGATACGAGCAAGGTGTCCGGCGCGAGCTTCGCATCAAAACGCGTATCCTTGTTGAGATAGATGGTTGGCAGGGGCACCTGCACGAATTGACGATTTCTGATGACTGGAGGAGGAGGGGCCAGGTCGAGAGCCGTCGAGTAGGATGCGAGGTTGCCGTGACATATTGATGGAAATTAGACAGAAGTTGTCGACGATGGGAGATCTGTGTGCGCAGACGCGTAGAACAGGCGAAGTTCATGGTCCACATATGCAGAAGTCTTCAAAGATCATACTGGGCATGGCGTCTGGCGTGCCTCAGAACGGGTTGTCGAATACACCGAGACAGCCTCGCAGTCTCGGATTGACACCAAAATGGCTGCAACTTTCAAAAATGTGCCAAATAGAGAAACCTCGGGTACAGAGGTAAGATTTGGGCAGAAGACGACTTTTTATCCTCCCTCTTTGTGACTCAATAATCTCTATGCAGCTGCCCGTACCCGTATGCCGTCATAACCCAATGACTCCGTGATTCTGAGTCCATCTGTCAAGTCTGACAGCAACTGTTTGGATGTAATGAGGCGTTTTCGTAGAAAGCATAAATAGGACAGGTGTTGCCCGCTCGAATATCTGATTTTTCTCTGAGGACTGTCCAATTTGTAGAATCTCGCTTCTTGTAACCAACTGTTGGCTGTGCCTCTCGGCCAGGTAGGCCTCAGGCTTGAACTGCGGGGAAGGTACAACGCTCCTCCCCCTTCAGAGCTTCCCAAGCTCAAGCTCAAGCTTGACCTCCAGCTCAGCTCCAGCTCCAGCTTCCACGCCATCCCACAACGGCTCCAGCGTTTGGCCTCCCACAGTTTCACGCTGTCGACCATTCAACCTTAACCTTACCTTCGTTTGTTGACTTTTTCTCCTTTCGAGCAGTGCAGTTGGATTCAGATCCTTAGATTCAACCCAGAGGAGAGTACCAGCAGCTCATCCTTTCACATCGATTGATGCCCTTTCCCCCTTCGACCAGGGCTCGCCATCGCCTCCTCCTGCCCATCCTGCTGCGAATCTAGACCGGCCACCAATTGATCTACCGGCCTTACCTCCAATGGATTAGCCACTCGTGAGCCCCAGACGACACGGCTGTGTGCAATAATCTACCCACAGTCTCACCAACCATCAGCACTCCTACCACGACGACACTGTCGCAGGTAGGCAGGCAGGATGGAGGTCCACACACACGGTTGGCCCGAGCATCTGCCAGAGGATGCGGTGAAGAAGAGGCTCCAGCCTTTCATGGATTCCCTCGGTATCGAAGAGCACACCTTCAGCTGCGACAAGCCTCGAAGACAGAAGTGGGCCAACTTGACTTTTCTCGACGTCTGTAAGGGACACCTGTTCCTGCGCCAATACGGCGAGCAGTTTCTGCCATCGACGGCACAGACAGCGACCGGCCCCCCCATCAATGGCTTTGGCAACCGAAGACGTCCGAGGGGCGCGCAGCGCAGAGCCGGGCTGCAACTCATGGGCTTCGACATCTTTTGCTCCATCAGCAACAGCAGGCAGAGGATCGACCCCAGCGCCGTCCCTGGTCAGCCCAACGACATCACTCTACGGGGCCTCAGGCACGCCGCTGCAGAGAAGGCCAATCCAACTCGTCGTGTCGAGACCGCGAAAGGCCCCGTGGTCTTTCAAGTCACGTCAGTCAGCTGTGGGCACACGGCCTTTGTCGGCGACGAGCTTGTCTACATCCCCGAGGTCGAGTTCCAGGACATGGGCGTTGCGAAGTTCACCAACCAGATGTTGCTCATCAAACTCGACAGCCACCGTGTGATCAAGATTCCCCTCGAGACTGTCCAAGATCTCGTCTGCAGCTTCCAGCACACTCTTACCCTGACCCTTGCCGAAGAACCTTCCTTCTTCCAAGACCTCAGCGAGCTAGAAAACATGATGAGACAGCTTGCTGTTTCCGCTGGTGGCAGACTTGGGACCTCAGGGCCGACAAGAACCCGTCTAACCGCCCTCGACGATCAGCACGCCAAAATCGTGGGCCAATGTCTTGTTTATCAGCTGCGGGTGACCGGTGACAACCTTCGCCAGAAGCTCTGGTCACTCAGGAACCACGATGTTGTAGCCGCTGTTTCGTACGACATGCTCACGCATAGGACCGCCCCCTTGCACCTTGGACCTTCTTCGGTGGCCATGAGCAAGCTGATGAGGGAACTGGTCGTCGATGCCCACCCAGACCAACTGCCTTTTGGTATTCTTTACCAGCTACAGGCCTTGGCCACCAACGCGTACTACCACCCAGGAACTATCTTAGCCCTGTCAAAGCAGCTCCGCAGGGTATTTCTTGCGGACAGGATAGCGGGTAGGCGGCCGATATCCGTTGGCGCTATGAAGAAGCTCATGAAAGTTACCCCATGGCCCAAGCCTCATGGCGATCCATCCATGTTCGAGGTTCAGGCCATCTTGGAGTACCTCCGCGAAACAGAAGACACGATGACCAGCCATGAAGCATTTCGGCAAGGACTCATGACCCCAACCCAGAACCTGGCGTTGGTCCACAGAGTCACAGTCACTCCCACTCGGAGCACGCTGCACGGCCCCGAACTTGAAGCGAAGAATCGAATCCTCCGCAAGTACCCAAATCACCACGAGTACTTTCTGCGGGTGCAGTTCTGCGATGAAAACGGCGAAGACCTGTATTTCAACCCCAAGATCAGCAATGACAAGGTGTACGACAAGTTCAGAAAAGTGCTTCGGGAGGGCGTCGTAATCGCTGGCCGCGAGTACAAGTTTCTCGGATTCTCCCACTCTTCTTTGCGTTCTCATTCTGCATGGGTACGTTGTCCTACTTTCTCTCTTCCTTCCTCTCTATGTCTTTCATTGTCATCTCGATCTCTAGTTTTCTACTTGAACGTTGCACTTTGTCTTCGTTGACTTTCTTGTGCAACCCGAGATTGACGAAATCATCAGTTCATGGCCTCTTTTCTCGACAATGGCAGACCGCGAGCCTATTTCGACGTCATCGGCGACTTGGGTCATTTCAGAGATATTCGTTCACCAGCTCGGTGTGCTGCTCGCATCGGCCAGGCTTTCTCAGAAACGCCCTACTATGTGCCCTTGGACGACTTGAACGTTACTGTCCGGATGATGCCAGATGTGGAACGGAATGGACGTGTTTTCAGTGACGGTGTCGGGACCCTTTCCTGGCCAGTAGTTCACAATATTTGGGATGTTATCCCACAGAAGAAGTCGTCGCCCACAGCCTTCCAAGTTCGGTTCAGAGGTTCCAAAGGCATGCTTGCTCTAGACCCCAGCTTGACGGGGTCTGTGATATGCATCAGACCGTCCATGACGAAATTTGAGAGCAACGACAAGCCCAACCTCGAGATTTGCGACATGGCCTCGAAGCCAATCCAGTTGGTGCTCAACCGGCAGATGATCAAGATTCTGGAGGACATGGGATGCGCGAGCACCTGGTTCTTCCGCATGCAGGATATGGAACTATCGAGACTTCGAGACGTCACAGCGGATGCGTACAACGTGGCCAAGTTCCTGAAGTACCAGAAGGTGGGAGAAACCATGCGACTACACCGCATGATATCATTGTGCGAGAACATGGGAGTCGATTACCGCAAAGACAAGTTCATTCGTGCGATAGTTGAGGCTATTGTTCTCCGCGAACTGCGCCTACTCAAGCACAAGGCAAGAATTCCCGTGCGGAAAGGAATCACCCTGTTCGGAATCATGGATGAGACAGGTTTCCTCCAACAGAACGAGGTCTACATCACTTATGACACGAAGGGTGATCGCTTTGAAGAACCTCCTGGACCTGGAACCGTGATCGTTACCAGATCCCCGGCGCTGCACCCGGGAGATATTCAAATTCCACAAAACGTGATACCTCCCCGAGGAAACCCGCTCCGAGAATTGTCGAACGTGATCGTTTTCAGCCGCCATGGTCAGCGTGACCTCCCTTCTCAGCTGTCTGGCGGCGACCTCGACGGTGACATCTTTAACGTCATCTGGGATGGAGAAATCATGCCTAAGCAGACATTCGGCCCCGCAGATTATCCCCGTGTGGCACCGGTGGACCTTGGCCGCGAGGTGACTGATGAAGACATGATGAACTTCTTCATCGACTTCATGAAGCTGGACCACCTCGGTGTCATTGCAACACGACACATGATTCTGGCGGACCAGAAGGACGAGGGTACGCTCCATGAGGACTGCTTGAAGCTAGCCGGGCTGCACTCCACCGCTGTGGACTTTTCCAAGACCGGTGTTGGCGTGAATCTTATGGAATTGCCTCGTGCGAACAAGTACAGGCCTGATTTGTGAGTCTGGTTCCCGCACTGCACACATCGCGCCTTTTTCTCCTACATTCTCATTCTTTAAAGGCTCAGGGCTCAGTTTCGGTTTTCTTTTCCACGCCGCCCTCAGATTTACTTTTTATATGCTCCCTTTGAGCTCTTTCTCTCGTATCTTTGAATTACCCGTCATTACAAACAATGACTTAAGTTCTGTTCTGACAATGTTGTGCAGTCTTGCTCCAGGTCCGGAGTCCCGCGTCGTAGACAAGTCTACCATTGAGCTCGATGACTACATTATCGAGCCGGCCGCCGACGATGAAGAGGACCAGTACAACCGTCAGCGCCACGTCTACTACAAATCCGAGAAGCTTCTTGGCCATCTTTACCGCGCCATAGACGAGCAAAAGATCTGGCATGAGGACGTCAGATCCAAAGTGCCGGCAGCTGGCGGTTCATCTTTCTGGGATGACTTTTTCATCAAGATTCGTCCGCACTATGAGGCCATTGTCGAGGACCCTCGCGGTTGGGTTGACCGCCTCGGCACAGCGCGCGAGATATGTGGGTGGTATGAGGAGGCGGTGTCGGCCGCGATGGGTCAGTATTCGGCGCACCCGACCAAGCCGCTTATGGAGCTCGAGGTGTTCATCGGCAGCATCCTCAACAAGTCTGGGGTTCAGACGCACCGGCAGCGGGACAGCAGCATCAAACTCAAGGACGAGATGGACCGCATCGCGTCCTGGATAACGGGCCAGATGCGCAAGGTCAGCCACGAGCCGGAAGTCACGCCCCTGACTGGCTACCAGACCCAGTTCGACAACCTGCACCTGTGTCTTGCGTGTGTCCACGCCGGCTGTGAGGAGACTGCCGGCCCTCGGGAGAGCAGGTTCGAGGACATGCAGAGCTTCAGGGTCGTGGCGGCTTGTGCTCTGCTCTCGGAGATCAGCTTGTTTGAGAACGGCCAGCAGCGGAACGGCGGTGCGGGTGGGTTCGTCGGCGTTAGTGGCGGCCGGCGAAATGCTGCTGCTGCGATGAACGGCATGGGGAGATACTCCATGGTACCACCACCGACGGAACATACTCTCCCGAATTGAACTGAAATATTGGGGAAGGATGGTGGAAAGGGACGGTGCGAGTCTCCGCCGGCATTTCCATGGAGAGGAGAGACAACTCCTCCAGGATTTCGCGCAGCGCAAGAGCTACCTGAGAAGCGGCACGGGCAAGTTGAAGTGGCTTGCGGTAGCAGCACGAGCATGAATGGAGCTCACGGTGGGCAGTTTCTCAGGCACATGGAGTGTTTTGGTCAGGGCCAGGGGCAAGAGTTCTGTGTGCTCTTGTTTGCTGCATGAGCTGCTGTTGAGACGGGACTAGCAGCGAGATGCGCCTTGTATGTTTAAATGTTGATACCCAGAACAGCGATTAGCAAGATGCTTATAAATGTATGATAGACCATGTCGATAGATGTCTTTCGCATGGTTGGTGATGAGCTACCCAAATATGTCTTCCACGAGTCCGGTCATCAAGTTTCTGCCATGCTCGTCAGTCCGTGCGCTAGGCACAACTCATGATCTGTTTTCTTCTTGAGTGGCTCTTTGCTTTTCCATTTGGCTCATTCATAACCACCAGGGGCTAATTCTCCGGTTGTGCCGCCCAAAAGCTGTGTGTTCTTTCAGCCATGCATAATTCAAACCTTGCTAAATGCGTCTCTGGCCCAGCTTGAAGTTACTTTCATCTCACTCCAAAAGCTTATGCCAAGTAGTTCCCATCTTTCTGAAACTTAAAACGAACAGCTCCCCCATGCCTTCTTTGCTTGTCGCCAAGCACCGCAGATGCCAACCATGCGGACTAGACCAGTCGTCGGAAAAACAAGCATTGCCCTTCCTGCACCTAGGCCTGTCGTCCCCGAATTTCCAGTCACATGAGTATCCCAAACACCACCTCGCTTAGCCAAGTCCGCGGTTCCTCGCCCCTGCAATATCACCCGGAATCCAACCGATTTGAGCGCCTCTGACCGTTTGTCGAGTGGGTGTGGGGAAGTCAAGCCAGGCCACGGCACTTCACCCTCCAATGTCACCATCGAGGCAACCCCGTTGGAATAGGAAGACCAACCCCACGGGCAGTCCTGCCTCCGGTCCCCTGAATCATGTGCCCTTAAGTTGTTACCGTACTCGGCGACGGGCCGGTACTTGAGTGGCTGCACAAGGTTGCGGGTTCCCACCCTGGTCCTTGGCGTTCATCCCAGGTGTGCGGAAAGGGGGGGAAACACGTTGGAGTCTAAATCCCACCAATGGATTACACGAAGACAACACGCAAAGTTGAGTTTGACGGAAGGCATTGCCCGGGTCCTTGCGCTCCGCATAACTTGCGCTCGTATCCACTGGTGGGAAGGTGTCGTTCCCGAAAAGTGTTTATAATGGAGACCGGCGCCGTCGATCGTTTCCATGCCCAGTGTGCATCCATGAGAGATGCTCTAGCTCCTCCACACGGATCGAAGCGTGATCGACGTTCTTTTGTTCCAGCTTGCACGCACGCACCATGTTTCTCGGCCGAGTCCTCCGGGGCCTGACGGCGCTCCTCGCGGCCGTCCCCGTCGCTGTCTCCGCGTACCCGAACCCGATCGCGTGCACCGGCTCGTCGTGCTGGTCGCATGATCCGTCTGTCGTCAAGAGGTCGGACGGGAAGTACTTCCGGTTTGAGACGGGGAGCAAGATTGGGATATGGAGCGCGAGCAGCTTGACTGGACCGTGGACGTACCAGGGTGCTGCCATCCCGGCTGGGAGTTCTATTAACCTTGCTGGGAATGATGATCTTTGGGTATGTTTAGAAGCACACTCCTGTGTTCAGCTGGGAGATGGCCGAAGAGATGTTCTAGAGAATAATTGCAGCTAACAAGTTCTATTAGGCCCCATCGGTTCACCTCGTCGGCAGCACTTACTACCTCTACTACGCAGTAAGCGTCTTTGGCTCCCAAAGCTCGGCCATCGGCTATGCAACCTCCACGACGATGGAGTACGGCTCCTGGACAGACCACGGCGCGACAGGTGTTGCAAGCACCTCGTCCAAGCCCTACAACGCGATCGACCCTGCCCTGATCCAGGCCACGGACGGGAGCTACTACATGAACTTCGGGTCTTTCTGGGCCGACAGTAAGCACCATCTCACACCAACCGCTTTCCTGATTGAAACCAGCATGCACTGACAATAACCCCAAAGTCTACCAAGCCAAGATGAACAACCCTCCCTCCTCAGTCGCAGCCTCAGCCACCCAGATCGCCTACAACGCCACCGGCAGCCACGCCATGGAGGGCCCCTTCATCTACTACCGCTCGCCGTACTACTACCTCTTCTTCAGCGCGGGCATCTGCTGCGGGTACCAAACCACAAAGCCCGCGCCCGGCGAGGAGTACTCAGTCCGCGTGTGCCGGAGCTCCAACGTCAACGGGCCCTATGTCGATTCCAGCGGGAAGAGCTGCACGGCCGGCGGCGGCACCAAGGTCCTTGAGAGCCATGGGAATGTGTATGGGCCTGGTGGGCAGGGGGTTCTGGTTGATACTGCTTATAGTGGGACTGTGCTTTATTATCATTATGGTGAGTCTTCCTGATAGGGTGGGGCGGGTGGATTGAGAGGTTAGAGTTTATGCATGCTAACTTGAATGTCCTCAACAGCTGATACTACGGTCGGTCTGGCGGATTCGCAGTACCGTTTTGGATTCAACCAGATCTCGTGGTCGACGGGTTGGCCGGTCCTTGTGTGAACCTAACGTGATCTAGTTGAAAATGGTATCGAAAAAATAATGAAAACGCTGAAACGTACGACTAGATTTCAATAAGTGGGTTGTGAACTTATGGGAGACAGACTTCACTACGTAGTAACAAGGATTGCCGGGCTACCGTTCCCGAGAGAACGCAGCGCAGCACAACTTTACATTTGAATTCTTTCTTTGTACATACAATGGTTCCTAGGTTGCCACTTGGAGCATTGTCTCATAATTCCTAGTGAGTGTTGTTTACAGCATGTCTCTGTTCACATAGTAGAACTTAGAAACTAATTTCCTTCGCTAACATACCTTTAGTCCGTCAAGTATGAGAAAGGTCAGCAGGGAACGAGCCAGGGTTTCCCGTTTACTTTCTGTTTCTCTTTCTTTGAAATGTTTTCTTTTTGAAAAGGGAGATTCGCAGGGCTGATTTCAGAGGGCGCAGGGCAAAAAATGCTTAGTTATTAACTACCCAGTGGCTGCAGCCAATTAGCACAATGTATCACCCTGCGCTAATTAGAACTCAGAAAAATTACTATAGTAGCTAATACTAAAATTAGTTACTAGTAGTAATTACTAACTTTAGTTTTTATATTTCTTATACTATAATAATTTTTAGTTTATTAATAATTAATAATTAGTAACTTAATACTTATTTTACTTATTAATAATTACTAATAGTAACTAAAAGAAATTTATTTATATTAATAATTTTAAAAAATCTTTTATTCTCTAATTCTTTTTTTAAAAAAAACCTTTTTTAAAAATTAAACTTTATTAAAAATATTAATATAACTGTATATATTAAAATCTATATATTAATATAGCTAATTTATATACTTAATTTATATATTTAGGATTAAATATATAAATATAAATAAGTCTTTATATAATATATAAATTAGTACTAAGATTTAAAATTTAATTAGTTAGTATTACTTAAATACTTAATTAAAATTAATTAATTAAAAAGAAAATAATTAATTAATTATTAATTAATTAAATAATAAAATAATCTATAATATATATATATATATATATAAAGCTATATATATATATATATATATTTAAGCTACCTGCCTGCCTTAATCTAGTAGGTAGAAGTAGGGCCTCTAAACTTTACTATAGGAGCTGCTATATAACCTAAAATATAGGCCTAAAGTACCTTCCTTAGTACTATTTGCTAAGCCTAAGTACCTCTCTTAGTACCCTAGCAGAAAAATTTTAGTAATGCTTTTAGTAAGGTACCTTTTACAAATAGGTATATAGACATTATAGCTTGCTTATTGCTTATTATATGCCTATATTAGCTAAAAAACCTTTATAGTTATTATTTATTATAACTATATTGTTTTATTATATATAAAAATAAAGACAAAGTATATTAAGTATATAAATAAATTAGATATTATATAAAGCAACTTAATGTATAACTATATACCTATATATAAATATAATTTAGAGCTATAGAGATATAATGCTTATTAAGCTTAGGAAATATAAGCAAAATAGTATCTAATATACCTTTATTTTTATAATATTCCTTATCTAGATTCCCTAGATTATTAATATATAGCTAGCCTATATAAAGTAGCATAAACTTATACTATTTTTAGTTAAAAGGCTAGCTAGCTAATACTATGTACTAAGTAAGGTATTTGTCTTAGCTAAGAAGTACCCTTAATATCTTCTTAGTACTTACCTACTTTTACTCTTACTTAAGAATGTTTTATATAATACTATAAATACCTAGCTTATTAGTAAGCAAGGCATAGTTATGCTTCTTAATAGTATTTTATATAATACTACTTATCTTTTTATAAATATTCTTAATAAGATAACTATAATTATATTTATAAAGGGCTTAATTTACTATACTATAAAAGCCTAAAATAGCATTTATTATACCTTTATATTTTAGTCTCTTTATTACTAAGTTAAGAATTTAGTTTATTATATTCTTTATCTTATTTCTTAGTATTATAGCTATAGTAGTTAACTTTTAAAGGTTCTCTATAATCTCTTTGCTTTAATTTTAAAGAGTAAAATATATACTTAATACTTTAGACTTTAGGGCATTTATTATATATATAAGGGAACTTATAGTATTAAGAGTTTCTAACTTTTATATATTAAGACTTACTATAATGTTTTATAAGCTTTAGCTTAACTACTTTATAGTAAAGTTAAGTAGGCTATACCTTATTATATTATAGCAAAGCTTTTTATATTTTACCTTAATATATTATAGCTCTCTAGTAATATTATACTATACTTAGGTTACCTCTTATAGTATATCTTAAAAATTATTTTTAATAATATAGGGCCTAAGTTTAGTAAATTTATATACCTATATATTTATAATAAGGCTACTAGCCTACTTTATTAAAGAGAAATAAGATTTCCTAGAAAATATATTAAATCTTTAGGTAGTGTTTATAAGATTATAGCTAGGCAATACTTTATGTCTAAATAATGCATAGCTAGGCCTATGCTATAAAGGCATTATTATACTAGTGCTAGCTAGTATAACTAGAGTAGGGTATATAAGGGCTATGTCTAGTAGTATATTATATAGCTATAAGTTAACTAGTATAAAATTAATATTATTAAGGAGCTTTTAAAGGCTCTAATAATTATAATTAACTACTACTAGTAGCTTATAAATAGTAGGTTTAACCTTAAGGTTAGTAAGACTAATAGTATACTCATTATATACTAAGGTAACTATTTATAAGAATATATATAACTACTAGTTAGTTAGGATCTTTATATTAACTTATAGCCTTAGTAATACTATAATTTACTAGTTCTTAAGCTTAAGAACCCTAATTATAATAGCATTAAGAAGTATAGCCCTATAGCTTTACTAGAAGGCTATCTTATTCCTAGTTAGAGTAAGACCTAGGATTCTCTTATAAATAGCCTTTAAATAAAGGGCCTTAAATATAAAGCAAGTAACTTAAGTATTAAAAAAGGGGAACTATTATAAAAAGTAGCAAAGAATAATAGCTTATTAAGTAAAGAACTACTTTATAAAGTCTTATATAACCTAGTCTAGCTTTTACTCCTTAATAAGACAAAAAAGGTAGTTTTTTATATTAGTATATATTATAAACTTAGGAAACTTTTTAAGTATAGCTATAGTATTTATTACCTTATTATAGGAGTTTAGTAGCTCTTAATTCTTAAAGTTAGATAGTATAAAGCTATTTTTAAAGGTTATATTAGCAAAGTAAAGGGCCTTAAGCCTTATTATGCTACTTAAAAATAGTAAATAAATAAGTATTTAGTCTTAGTAGTTATTAACTACTTTAATTCTTTACTCTTAATAGTAATACTACTTTATTAATAGCCCCTTAAGATAGCTTTCCTTTATAAGCAGCTAGCTAATAAGCTATTATATAATGTCTTTTTATACTATAATAACCCTAGCTACTTTAAGCTATATATAAAGAAAGGTAACCTTTTAATTAGCTATTAGTAGGTTATTACTAGCTATATATATAGTAAATAAAGAGGACTAAGCTATAGTAATAGTAGTACCCTAGCTAACTATATTACTTATAAGACTAACCCCCTTAGTAAGACTACCTTCTTTATATATTAGGAAATATTAGCTACTTTTATTCTTATTATTTTTTATATTAAATAATTTACTTATTAATAAGTATAGCTTAAAAGTACTAAAGAAATATAAGTAAATGTTTCTTTTATAATTATAGAAGGTAGGGCTAAATAGTAATGTATAGTTAACTAAGAGTTCTAGCTTTAGAGACTTATTATTAGCCCTAAGCATAAATATAGTATTAATATTTTAGCTATTAATGCCTTTTTAAAAGCCCTACTTTATATTTAAAGAGTTATATAGTTATATTATTATTTAGTTAATTTATAGTTAACTAATTAGATTTTAGAACTTAAAGTTTAGGTCTAAATATATAATAATAAGGATAGCTATAATCTTTATAGCTAATATAGGTTAGTATAAATCTAATCTTATTATATTAAATACTATCTTACTATCTAGTAAGTATAGTTTAGGAGCTTTACTAAACCTCCTCTTATATACCTTTTATATCTCTAGTACTATCTTTGCCTTTTTTAGTACCTCTTACTATATCTTAGCTATTCTTATTTACTTTACTAGGTCTTTAAAGGTAGCATTTATAGCCTTAGTTACCTTATACTATAATCTTATTACCTTAAATAAGCTATAAATATAATATATTACATTATTCCTATAAATATATATAAAATAGCCTATTAGGCCTTATAAGAAAAAGTTATATAGAAATAAGTAAAACTTAGTAAAGAAGCTATTCTAGGTAGTATTAATTAGTTCTATAGTTAATATAAGAGCTAGGAACTAATCCTAGTATTTATATACATTAAGGTTACTCTAATATACTATATAGCTTATAAGTATACTTTATAGTTATACTTTAGAAAGCTATTTATTAAAGGGGACTAACCTTATTCTTAATAATAAGTACCTTATTATACTTATATTAGTTTATATTTACTAACCTTATACTTACTTAGTTTAGTATAAAAGGGGTTACTTTAGCTAGTATATATTAGAATCTTTTAACTATAAGGGAATAGCTAATAATAATAACTTAAGTCTAGAATAAGATAATTTAAGATAATACTTAGTCCTAATTTAGTATTACTTTATATATATAGCTATATACCTAGTACCTAGGGCTTAGGGCCTAGTATACTTAATACTAAGGGTATAGCTATACTAAGTTTATATACACTAACCTTCTTTAGTTTTATTCTAGCATAAGTCTTATAAGCCTATATTAGGCTAGTATTAATCTCTATAGCATTAAGGAGTATAATATAATAATAAGTAATATTACTATAACTACTACTATTATTATAAAATAGTAGCTATAAGTAGGATTTAGGTAATTATAGTAGGAATTACCCCTATTTTAATAAATACTTGGCTTATAAAGGGGCTAATAGTAGTATAGGAACTTTCTAAAGTAGCCCTACTATTTTATGCTAGCTTAAGCAAATTACTCTTCTTCTTTACTATGCTATATAACTAGTAAATAGTCCTATAAGCAGGGGCTAGGCTAATTATATAGTACTAGGATATTTAAAAGTAGTAAAGTACTAGGGTTTAAACTTTATATAAAGTTTAAGTACTATAAAAGTTTAAGTATTAAAGTTTAAGAAGCAAAAAGGAAACTTATAAAGTTTAATTAGTTAAAAGTTTTTATAGCTTATATATATATTAGCTTATATATAATAATAAATACTTATAACATTCCTAAGTACTAATTTAAGCATTAGTTCTAAGTAAGAAATTTACTACCTAGTAAAGAGATTACTCTTATACTTATCTTACTACTATTATTTATATACTATTTTATTATTTATATAAGATTAAGAGAGTATTTATAATAAAGGTCTTAGCTATTATTTGTATTATAGGTAAGAAATAAGTTAAAGTTACTAGGATATTAATTTAAGAAGATCTAAATAAACTAAAGATAATAGTTTTACTTAGTTTAAAGTACTAGTTTTATAAGGCTTAGTTAGGTACTCTAAACTTAGTAAAGTTTAAAAAAGCTAAGCATTCTTAAAAGAATAAGTAGTAAAGACTACTTTATTAAGCTTTTAATAAGGCTTGCCTTTACTTATAAGCTAGGTATAATTCTAAATAATAGTTCCTTATAAGCCCTAGTAATTAAGAAGTAAATAGCTAGCTTATATTAATTTATATAAGTAGTTAGGCTATATAAGTATAAAGAGGCATATAGCCTAGTAACTAATAAAAATAGGTTTATTTCCCTTTAGTTTAAATATCTTTATTACCCTTTTTCTTAATTACATTTATTTAGTTTCTTAATACTACATTACTATATTTAACTTAAACTTTAATACTTATAGCTATTTATTACCTTTAGCTATACTTATCTTAAATACTATTATTTTACTAATACTACTTATAAACTATTCTTAGTTAGTATTTATACCCCTTACTAATAATAGCTATAAAAACCTAGTAAGTTACTATTAAAAGCAAAAGGTTATACTAGTTTATAAGTATTAAGAGCTTTACTTTTATAATAAGTATAAGGTATACCTTATTATTTACTACTATAGTAAGGACTACTTAAGCTATATAATATATAACTTAAAGCTAGATAAGAAGAACTAGCCTTATTTATATAAAAAAATAATATATTAGCTCTTTTCTTTTATACCTTTATAAAGTAAAACCTTGCTAACTTTTACTTTATTTAGAGAAAGTAATACCTTTACTTAAAGATTAATATATTAACAAAGCCTATAGCTATATTAAGAAAAGCTTTAGCTATAATAAATAAGGAGGCTACTAGGAATAGCTACTTATTACTTAGTAATAATATCCCTAGTAGCCCTTTCCCTAAACCCTTTATACCTCCTATAAGTCTCCCTTTCCCTATATTTAAGCAAAATAAGCCTATAGGCCTTAGTATATAAGCTAATAGTATATCCTTAAGTAGTCCTATTACCTTTTTAAATATATTTAAGAGGAACATTAAGTATAATAACAAGCTACTTATATTAGTCTCTTTAAGTAAGAAATACCTAGCTCTAGTATAGTTTGCTATTAATATTCTCTCTAAGTATACCTAGTAAACACTAGTTAAGCCTACTTATATATCTAATACTAAGATTAGACATACTACTAGCCCTAGCACACTATTATCTAGCAGCCTATATATACCCTTACTACTACCTATACTCTACCTAGCTAAAAAGCAAGTAATAGTACTAACTATCTTTACTCCTTATATAGTTATTTCTATAAAAAAGAATATAGTATAGCATAACTATTACTTAGAAAAGTTTACTTACTATAGTTAAGCATTTTATCTATATATACCTAGTATATTTATTTAGCTATATTTATATATATAATAAATAAGGTTTCCTTAATTTATACTAGAAAGTTAGTTAATATAATATTATTAATACTAAGTTATTCTTACTATTAAATAAGACACATTTTCTTATAAATACTATATTAGTAGCTTTAATTAATCTAGTAAGGTTTCTATTTATAATATAAGATAATTTATAAATATTTATAATTATTACTACTATTTATAAATATATGTTTTTTTATTAAGTTACTAAGGACTAGTTATATAATATTAGGCTATAAATAGAGCAATAAATTTATGCTTATTTAAGAGAAAATAATATACTACTTAGCTTTAGGTATTAGCTATACTTCTAGGCTAGTATAAAAAGCCTTCTTAACTTATTACTTTACTACCTTAAGTAAAGTAAGTAACTTATAAATAAATAAGATATTAGCTATAAAACTAAGAGAGATAGGGCTATATATAATAATAGACTCTTTTATATCTTAAGTAAAGTAGACTTACTACTAATATTTAACTACCTAAATTAAAGGTATAAAAACTAGCCAAAGCTTTAAACTTAGGCTAGCTAAATGCTTATAAAGATTATATATGTATTTATACTAAGCTTTAGTTTATATACCTAGCTAAATAAAGAGGTCTTGTACTAATATATTTATTTTAGTCTTAATTAATATAGTAATAGGGCTTTCTATAAGGAGTAAATAAGCTATTTAGTTAATATAAGGAAGCAAGCTATCTTAAATAGCCTTCTTAATAGTTTTCTAAAGTAATATATCCTTAAGAAACTCTATAACTAGTATATAGTTAACCTTAATACTATAGCTCTATATTATTAATAAGCTTAGGTTACTATTAGTAAGGAACCTCTTAAAAACAAGTAGGCTCTTAATAAATACAAAGCATACTAGTTTAGTATTATTATTACTAAAGGATTTCTAAAGTAGGGGTATAAAGTTACTTATAATACTAGCTAATATAACTAGCTTTACTTAAATATAAATTATAGTACTCTATATTATATTATATATATTTACTAAAAAGATAGTATTTATCTTAATATTTAATAAAAAGACAAGATATAAGAGCAATAAGTATACTATATTATTCTAGGTACTCTTATTATACTAGTAGACCTAGGCTTTTATTGCCCTATACTTAATAATATAAACACTAGCAAGAACTACTATTACTTTGCTATTATTTGCTAGATTTTATAAGTAAAAATATTATAGCTTATATTATACTTACTTTTTTACTATATTCTAGACCTTATATAGTATAACTTCTTTAAACTTATTTATAATTAAGATTTATTTATATAAGGGAATTATATTAGTAAGTAGGCTTTATAGTATATTTAAATAGTCTAAAACTATAAGTATTTAAATTAGCTTCTAGAGATAATATAGGATAGCCCTTAACTACTTAAGGCTATTTACCTAGTACTTCCTTAGAAATAAATACATTTACTTTAGTTATAGTATTTTATTTAGTTCTATAATTTATTTAGTTTAATTTAGTAATATAAAGATCTAGGCTAGAGCTTACCTTTATTATTAAGACCTAGCTTACCTTTAGTCTCTTTATTAGTTCTTTTATATACCCTTTTAAGAACAGGTATTATTAGCTTATTAAATATTATTATAAAGTCCTTTATTAGTAGTAGTATATTTTAGGTAGAATAGTAGTATATGTGTTTTATAGGTAGCTCCCTATACTCTAGGCTTATTAGCTTAATTATCTATTGCTCTAGGCTTATTAGCTTAATTACATTAAGCTAAGAATTAATGCTTTATTTATATACTTAAAACAATATAGTTATTATTATAGCAAGTTATTATATTACAAATATATAAAGATTAGGAAAGCCTTAGATATAAGTATTATTATTTAAGATATAGTTATAGTAGCTTAGTAATAATAACTATAGCATACCCTACCTACTATCCTACTTAGGGCCCTAGGTACTTATGTATTTAAAAAGCTAGGATACTAGTCTTATACTCCTTGCTTAACTATAAGGATTAGTTACTATACCTATTTAGCTATAAGAAGGAAATTCTTAGCAAAGTAAAAGTAAATATACTTCTTCTTAATTATATAATATACTTAGGTACTTACTTATATATTATAGCTTTTTAAGGAATAAATACTTAATTAATTTTAAATTATAATAAGTTTAGTTTTTATTTAAGAATATTTAAGTATAAGCTAATATTAATTTCTTTTAACTTTTTTCCCTAAAATACTAGTATAGTAGTATTTATTAATAGCCTTATAAGTTATTCTTATTAATAATAATAAAAAAAACATAATAGTGTTCTAAATACTTAACTAGTAGCTACCTTTTTAAGTAATACTCCTAATAAATAGTTATATTATATGCTTTATAAACCTAAGCCTTTATAATCTACTTTCTATAAGTTAAATAGTAAAATAGAAGTATATAAAGTATATTAATAGTAAGTTATTTTAACTCTAGGTCTATCTTTAAAAATAAAGACTATTTTCTTGCCTTCTTATAGTATTTACTATTAGCTAGCTTTATATTAAAGATAAAAGGAATTTTATTATTAGAGTAGTTAGTAGGGTTAGTATTACTAGCTATAAGCTTTTTAATATATAATCCCCTAACTAAGAAGTAAATATAACTTAGTAAGACCTTATGCTTAAATATAGCCTAATTTAGGTTATATATTAAAGAAGGCCTATTTAGAACCTTCTTAAACAACCTAATATTAAAAAAACTAAGTAGCTAATTATTTATAGGTAGGATAAAGTTAAGCTAAGAAATAAGTAAATACTTTAATTTATGTTTTCTTAAAAATATAGATATATTTGTAACTACTTACTAAGTAGCCCTATATTTAAAGCTTATAAGAAATTAGCCTTACTAGTTCTCTTTGCTTAATTTATTACTATTAGTATAAATAACTTATTATATCTTAATAGCCTTGTCTTTAAGTATTTCTATAAGATAAGGAATATTTATAATAAATAATATAGTACTTACTAAAATAGCTATTAACTTATTATACTAAGATTAGTTTAATAAATTCTTTTTAGCATAGAAAAAGGTATATATAAGTAATACTTAGTATTATAGAGAAATATATACCTAATATACTGCTATATAGCTAGCTTGTTACTATGCTAGGCCTTAAGGCATGCTACTAGAGCTAAGACCTTTTTATAAAGCCTAGGGATATATAAACTTTTACTTATAAAAAGTATAGTAAATTACTTCTTTAGGCTTTATAAGTACTTAATCTATATCTTTAGTACCTATAAACTATCTTTAAAGGCAAGATAGAAAATAAAGAGAAGACTAGTAGCTAGGATATTTATTATATACAAGCCTTATTTATAAAGCATTATAGCTTTGTTTTTTTTAATCTTAGACTCTTAATCTAGATAATACTTTTGTTCCTTAAAATCTTATAGCATAGTAGCTACTTCTTTAAAAGGTAAATCCTTGCTAAGAAAGTACTTATAAATTAGCTCTTAGGTTTATATATTAGTATTATAGCTACTACCTTATATCCTTAAGGCCTAAATTATAAGCTAGGTTATTTAAAAAGGGGGGGGGGAGAGTTAAAAGATAAACTATTCTACTAGCTATACCTTATACTTTATTAGCTCTTAATAAGGTAGCTATCTTTATAAAAGTAAAGGTTAAGGGTTTATAAATTTAGGCTACTACCTTCCTAGTTAGTAATAAGCATATTTAGGCTATTAGCTATATTTAAGTTACTAAAGACCTTATAGTAAGCTATATAAATAATAGTATACTATAAGTTATTAAAGGCTTTAGTAGTAAAGAGAGAAGTAGCCTAGCCCTTATTAATTAAGTAGTAGTTACTAGGCTTAATTTTAGAAAATATATTATCTAAAAACAAATTATAGTACTTATAGAACTTAATAAAGTTACTAATATATTTATATTTATATAAGTAATTAAGGCATATATATACAAGACTTATTATATTGCTTTTAAGATAGTAAGCCTATGTATATATAGTATTCTTAATTATTAGAAAATAAGTATATAAAGTAGTATATACCTCCTTTTTAGTTAATTTCTTAGCCCTAATTATAGCTAAGAGTACCTTAAATCCTATATATTAAGTTAGCTAGGAAGGACTTAGTTTAGGCTAAGAAATATTATAATACTAGTTAGTTATTAAAATATAAGTTTTTGCTAAATTCTAGCTAAGTATATAAATAGTATCTTTAGTAAAATAGTAGTATTGTAATTAAGTATAGTGTTTCTTAATATTAAACTACTATTGCTATTTAAAGCTACCTAAGAGGAGAACTTATAAGGTATAAAGCTATTAGCTTAATTAGTAAGCATAACTATAACCTAGTAAATAGCTATATATTCTTTCTTTTCCTAGTAAAATAATAGCATAGCTTTAAAAGCATATAATTTAAAGTTAAGCCCTAGGTAGATTCTACTAATACTTTAGTAAATACCCTAAGAATAGTATATTTATACTTTATTATATACTAAAACTATTTACTAGGGCTATTCTAAGACAAGCTAGAGTTTATAAGAGCCTAAGCTATAAGGGAAAGTAAGTTTAAGTAAGAGCCTATAGTAAGTTAAACTAGTTCCTAAGTATAAATAGTTAAGATAAATAAGATTTAAGCATTAAAGGCTATATAGCTAGTACTTTGCTTACTATAAAAGTCTAGGACTAAGGTAAGATTAAAAGAATATAAAGATAAAGAAGAATGTAATAAAAGTAACTTCTAGTTATTATAAAGGCTTTAGATTAAAAAGTATTTATAAATACTACTAAAGATAATTAGTTATTTTATTTTAGTTTATAAGCTTAGTAGCTTAATATTAGTCTTATAGTACTAATTTTATTTAAAAGATATAATATAATAACTATAAGCCTGTTTTTCTTATAATAGTAAGTACCTTAGCTAAATAAAAACGTTTTAAGGATGCTATACTTAATATACTTAATTATATATGTATAAGGGTATATAGCTTATACTATATAATATAACCTTAAGAGGCATAGTAGTACTAGTTACATTAGTTTATATTACTTCTAATAGTTACTTTTATTAATTACTTCTTATAACTCCTTTTAGCTTATATTTATATTTACTGCCTTATTTTAGGAGCTTTGTATTAGCTTAATAACATATAGCTTAAAAATTTAACTATACTAAATCTTAGGCAATACAATTAAGTATATAGGTTATTGCTATCCTATAATATATTATGTATTTAATTAATAACTAAATATTAAAGCTAAATAGGTTTTTTTTTATTTTTAAGACTATTAAGTCTCTTTATTAATTTATAACCCTAAAGTACTATTACTTAGGATAATAAGTTTAATTCTCTTATATAGGATAACTATAAAATAGTTAGCTTAGGCTTAGTTTTAAGAAGAATAAGAAGGTCTTCTAGTATACTTTAATAGCTAAATAGTATAAGTACTTACCTCTTAGTTCTTAATTTTAAACTATAGGACTAGAAATAAATAACTACTATATATCTAGCCTTTTTATCTAGTACTAAGTTAGGAGTAAAGTTACTAATAAGGTAGCTTAAAAATAAATATAGTAATATTTAGTAGTTATAGCTTTGCTTTATAGGCTATAGAAATATATAAGTAAAGCTGCCTAGAGATTTTATAGTAATGCTTCTACTTATATGCTTTAGATCTACTTTTAGTAAGATGCTATACTTTAGTACCTTTGTTTAGCCTATAGTAGGCCCTTAATAAAGCTATAAGATAAGATTATTATATATAGTAGCCTCTTTTAGACTAATATTAAGTAGTAAAGGTACCCTATATTCCTTAACTAGCTATTTAGGGCTATTATTTAGTTTATAGTAATCCCTAAAGTAAATAACTATATAATTATTATAAAAAGAATTTTGCTAAAAGAAGGCTTTTATAAGGCTATAAGTTCTTATATATAAGCTAGGGATTTAGAGTATAGTCTTCTTATAATTATATTAGAGATAAAAGGCCTATCTAGCCTTAGTAATAAAGATCTAGTATATTCCTTGCCTTGCCTTACTAATAAAGATAGGGTTTTAAGAGAATAAGGTTAAATTCCTTCCTAAGATTAATACTATAGTAGGGGTAAAGCTATTATTATTATATAGTAGCTACTTTAGTATATAGGGGTTAGTTTTACTATTCTTATAAATTAAAGAAACCTTAGTACTAGAAGATAGTACCCTAGTATACTTAAAATAAGTCTAGTCCTTCTCTAAGATATTCTCTAAGTTTATATAGTAGCTATAGTAAGCTAAATTATACCTAGTATAAAAGAGTAAGACTACCTTATAGCCTTTAATATAGTAGATTAAGTAAGAGGTACCTTTTTATTCTAGTTTACTAGGCCTAGCTTTAGTAGTTATAGCCTTATATATATTATAGAAAATAAGGCTATTATTATTATTAAAGCTACTATTATACTATATATAGTCTTTGTTCTTACTAGGCTTTAAGCTACTAGGCCTACTACTAAGACCTAGTAAAAGTACTGCTTATATTTAATTGCTTTATACATTAAACCTACTAAGCCTACTAGAATAAATCAACTCTATGCTTATCCTTACTAAGTATATATATTTAAAGTCTAAATAATTAAACTTTTTTAAGAAAAGAGTCTATAATAAAAGCTCTATATCCTTTAATTAGCCTTACTAGTAAAACTAAGTAACTTTAGCCTTTAACCTTCTTAGCTACTTCTAATACTTGCCTTATAAGTATATCTACTCTACTTATATTTAATAAAACTATTTAGTCTTAATATAGTTAAAATTATTTAAAAGTTACTAGCTAACCTTATAAATAAAGCAAGGAATAGCATGCTAGCTACTAAAGCTAGTAGTTTTGTTTAAGGAAGTACTATATTATATAGGGGCTAATATAGCTACTAGCTATAGTAGTTATATTACTATAGGTACAAGAGCTCTAAGAACATAAAGAGTATATAAAGGTTCTTAGCTTAGCATTAAAAGCTTATTAATAAATAGAGTTAGGAATAAGAGCTTCTTCTTTTATAGTGTATAGTACTAGCTAGTTATAGAGTACTTTGTAATTAGTATCCTTGTTTTTACTTAAACTAGGACTACTTTAGTTAGGGTAGTTTAGTTTAATAATTAAGTATAAAGGAACTACTTATAAATATAAGAGTAATCTTTTATTAAGAAGATGCTATAAGGCTTATCCTAGTAGTAAAAGGAATAAGTTATATATTCCTCTTTACCTTAGAGATAAACTATAAATTATAAGTCTTTAAAGGTAAACTTAAAGGCTTAAGGTAATATTATAACCCTCTATATAAGTTTCTTTACTAGTAAATCTATATTAGCATTTCTTAGTAAGATCTCCTTATTATTATTACTTTGCTTTAATTTAGCAAATAAATATATAAGTAAGGCTTAGTAGGCTAAGATTAAATAAAAGTACTTATAAGTAAGCTTAATATTATTTATTAAGAATTTAATCTTAGTATTATAGTCTTTATAAAACTATAAAAATATAGTTTTCTCCTTCTTATTACTATTTATATTAAACTATTAATAAGTAGTTTACTTAGTAGCCCTGCCTTTTACTAAGTTAAACTATTTTATCTTAATAAAAGAAATAATAAAAGAATAACTTTAAACTTTTTATATTTAAATAATTAATAGTATAAAATAAAAGCAAAGTAAAGTATAATTAATAGCCTAAAAGCACTAAGTAAAATATTTTTCCTAAGATAGTTTTAGGGACTATTATTAGGTTAGGTTAGTAAGAAACCTACTATAGCTTTTTTATGTTTTTTTAGCCTAAATAAACATATATAAGACATTTACTATATACCTAGACATACTAGAGAGTACCTTAGCTATACTATAGAAAACTATCCCCTTATAGCCTAGAAGATTATTTAGTAGTTTTACTATTTAGTTTAAGAAGCTAGTAAGATAAGTTAGCTTAGTTATATATTTATAAATATAGCTCTAAGTTAACTATTAAACTACTAAGCCTTAAAATATAATAAGGAATAGGGGCTACTACTTACCTAGGTATAGTATTATTAATAATCTTTATTTTAAGTTAAGCTACTCTTACTCTTCTTATTATTTTAATATATATAGGTATATCTTAGTATCTTAACATTATACCTAAAGATTAATTAAGCACTTATTTAAAAACTAATATACTAGTTACCTAGTTAACTACTTAGGCTACTAAAGCACTAGTAACTATCTAAGTAATTAGCCCTAGTATAGACTTACTACTACTATATAGCACTAATTCTACTAAACTATATTCTTGCTACTATAATATTAAGGATATTAACTATTAAATTAGTTTTCCCTATAAATATATATAAAAAGATCTTATAGTTTAATAAATATTATTATAATAATAATATAAATATATATTTTATATATAGCAAGTAGTTTAAGAGAAGATTAACTAAATAGCTAGATATTTACTAAAGTAGGTTTTCCCTTATAGCTAACTTTACTATTACTTTAAGTAGAAAGTCTAAATAATATACTATTTAAATATAAATTAGTACTTAATAGTTTATTAAGGTACTTAAAGCAATATCCTTAATTTAAAGTATATAAGCCTAAGTAACTACTGCTATAGTATATATATACTGCCTATATTTTATACTTATTAGAAATAGTTTAGTTTATCTAGACCCTCTTAAGCTAGCTAGCCTAGTATAGCTTCTTAATATTCTTTAGCTAAGGCACTATTATAGTTCTTAATTTTCTATGTCCTATAATTACTAAACCTAAGACTATATAATATACTAATTAGGAACTAAAAGAAAGAAAACTAAGGGCTAAAGAGTAATATAAAAGAAAAGTCTAGCTAAGTTATAAAATATATTAAACTTATTATTATAATTAAACTATACTCCTAAAGCTAATAGCATTAAGTACTTAGATTTTAATAAATAGCTAAATTCTAATAATAATACCTTACTAACTTATAGCATAATATAAGAAAATACTATTAGCTTACAAAGTATAAATAAGAATAAGATCTATAATAGCATTAAGTTAAAAGATTTAGAAAACATTAAAAAGTAAATTAAAGAGTTAGTAATTAATCTAAAATTAATAAGTACTAATATTATTAAGGCTTAATATAAATAGTAGCTCTTTAATAAAAATATAAGACTAGCTAAATTTTACTATAAGGTAATTAAGACACTAAATCTTAATAATTATAAGTATAAGGAGTATATATAAGGTATAAAGAAACTAATTTATAATATAAAAGACTAGTAGCAAATATTTATTTCTTATTATTACCTTTATCTAAGTAGTTATTACTAACTTACTATTTAGCTTTTACCTTAAGGTCCTATAAAAGAAGGACTAGAAAACTTAGCTATAGTACCTAAAGTTTCTAAAGGTTTACTACTTCCTTAACTAGTAGCTTAGTTAGTATACTTAAAAAAATAATAATTTTAAGCAAAAGGTCTAGTTTAAAGGCTTCCTAGTTACATTTTAGTACTACTTTTAACTAGCCTTTAAGAAAGCTACTAACTAAAAAATTAATTTATAAATTAATTAAAAGCTAATTTATAATATATATTACTAATAAGAGGTACTTTAGCCTTTATTCTTCTACTTATATATACTAAGGACTAAATATTATCCTTACTAGTAAGTACTTGCTAAGCTTAGAAAGTAGTATAATCTTATATATAAGAAGCATAAAAATTAATTAATAATGCTTAATAATCTTAAGCTCTAAATTAAAATAATATTAAGTATAATAAAGAAAGAGTTTAAGCTTAGTAAGTTCTAGGTTTTAGCTATTCTTTTCTTGCTTTTTCTTATACTATAGAGTACTTAGCCTTAGTTTGTCTTAAATATAAGATTTAGCAACCTTTAACTATACCTTATACATAATCTTAGAGACCCTTTAGGGCTAGTAAGACTAATTATAAAGCTAAGTATAGCTTATACTAAGAGATATCTAGGGCTAAAAGCAAAGTATGTTTTAAATATCTTATAAAGTTATATATTCTCTTTTAATAGGCCTATAAAAAGACCTTTATTATTCTAGAAATAATATTTAATTTAAGCTTACTTCTTAGCCCTTATATATTTCTCCTTACTATTATATTTTGCTATTAAGCTTAAGCATTTAAGAGTTTAAATAATAATATATTAGAGCTTTCTTATCTTATACTAGTTTAAGGCATAGAAGAATTAAGGTTTTCTTTAAAAGAAGAGCTTAGTAAGCAATATATCTTTTATTAATAAGCTAAGATAAGTATAGGTTTATTAATACTTTTTATAGTCTTTATTAAAAACCTTTGCCTAGGCTTTATTAACTTATATATCTTATTAATTAAGGTAATATACTAACTTTTATAGTATAGGCTTTATAATATCTAAGAAGCTAATTATATAAGGTATAATAAGTAGTTAGGTAAAAGTAATTAGGAAAATACTAGGCTTTAAATGCAATATAATTTGCTATAATCTTTGCTATATAGTAGGTAATAATCTTAACTAGTATAGTATATTTAGTCTTAGCTAATTAGCTATAATCCTATTTATATTTTTATTACTAAATAAGTAAATTTAAGCTAGCTATTAAAATATAAGGCTAATATCTATATATAGAATTAGTTAGTAAGGCTTTATATAATTTAATAATAAATTATGCTTTAAATTCTAATACCTTTTAAAAGCATTACTTAAATTAGAATATTTATATAGACCTTTAGGTAATCTACTAGGCCTAAGAACTATAAACTAAGTTAATTTAAAAGGCTATAAGTTATAGGGCATTAAGAGACTTCTACTAGCTTATAAAACTAACCTAAGCTTAGCTTTATAAACTTAAATTTTACTTAAAGTATATATACTTATTAAAAGTACTTTATAATATACCTATTAGGTTAGTAAATTAGTTACAAACCTTTAATAAGTATAAGGCTTTATACTACTAGTTAAAAGTAGACAAGCTAAAATAAATTCTAAATAGTTAAGATTAAGCATAAGCTATAAAGGATATTAAGTAGTAGATTTATAAATAAGGACCTTTAATATAAAGCCCTAAGCTAATATATCCTATTAATACTGCCTAGTAAAGAATACTTAATATACTTAAGGCTTCCCTAGTAAATAATCTTAAGGCCTAGTTTTAGTAAAGAGCTAATACTATTCTTATAATTATAGGGTACTATAATATAAAGAAGCCTTTAAGAATAAGCAATAAACTAATAAGTAAATAAGAGCTACCTATACTACCTAAGTTTATATAACTTACTAATAACTTACTAAAGCTTATATAAAATTTCCAAAACTTTATCTTTAGCTTTATAAGTAAAATTTAAAAGTATTTTATTTATATTATAAAGGTACTTACTCTTTACCCTAATAACCCTAACCTTAAGGCTCTTATATAGTTATTTTATAATTATAACTTTCTTTTTAGGCATTTTATAAATATTTATTTAAGTACTATTAATAATAATACTATTAGCAAGTATCTTATTTATACTATACTACTTAAATACAAGATATACTTATAAAGCCATGCTAAGGAGGTTTATAGTATTAGGACATAGTATTCTAAAAAGAAAAAGATAGCTTAGAAATAAAAATATTACTATAGTAAATAATTTAGATATTAATTAAGATTTTTTTTTTTTTAGCTCTTAGTTCTATATTTAATAATGCTTTATATTTATTTATATACATTATTTGTAACTTAGAAATCCTATAAGTATTAAGTACTTTTTAAAACCTAAATAATTATTATACTTAGCATCTTAGTCTATATATAGATTATAAATAATAGATTAAATTTATAGGTTAATTATTAGATATAATTTTCTTACTCTAGCTATTATTTTCTCTACTATTAACTTACTATACTAGGCATCTTACTAAGTTCCTTTATAATATCTTTATTACTATATTCTTTTTATTTTATTTTAAAAAACTAACATTAATCTTAAGGAGACTATATATATATTTAATAACTTCCCTCCCTAAATAATAGTTTACTTTTACTAGTAAGGCTAATATTAAAGTCTAAGAGTATATTAAATATTATAAACTAGCTTTATAACATTATAAACTACCTTTATAACATTATAAACTAGCTTCTTAATATTATAAATTAATAAGACTTATTTATATTACTACTACTTAACTTATAAGGCCTAGTATTACTAGTTCTTAATTAGCAAATAAGCTAAAGAATAATACTTAGCTTATTAATAGCCCTTAATAATGCTATAAAAAGCTAAGCTTTTATAGATATTTTTAAGCTATTTTAAGAAGAAATAAATTATTAATAAATTAAGATACTACTTACTTTATCCTTATTAACTAGCATTAGCTCTTTATTATTAGTTTATATATTATTACTCTTATTGTTATTATTATCCCTACTTGCTATATTATTTCTATATATGTCTACTTTAAAAGGTTTATAAACTACTATACTATTATTACTATTATTGCTATCTTTACTACTACTATTACTCCTATTATTATTACTCTAAGCATTACTTATTTCCTCTTATCTTGTATTTTAAGCAATACTAGATCTTTTACTACTAGCTTCTTTATAGCTAAGTATATCCTTATTATTTATTACTATACTTATATAGCTACTTATATATTTAATAATATTATTATTACTACTACTTAAGTTATTTAAAGAATACTTCTTTTCTTATTCCTAAATAAGGCTAGTGTTTATAAGCTTTAAGATATATAGTTTAAAATATAAAGAGGAATAGTCTTTATAAAAGAATATACTAGTATAGTTCTAGTATTTATACTAAAAAGTTAGTAATAAAATATAGTAAAAGCTATAATAATAAATAGGACTTTCTTACCTCTTAGTATTCTTTCCTATATTAGCTATCTTATATTTTATGCCTAAACTATAATCCTTTAGTACTATACTCTTGTTTTTCTTTAAAATAAGCCCTAGCTTCTTAATGCCTAGGGAGTCTTTATATATAGTAGGGGTAAAGAAGTATTTATAATATAAATAAGCAAGTCTTATAGTACTAATATAATGCAAATATAAGTAAACTAGGCTAGTATAATTAGAGTACTAAAGTATATACTAAGTACTATAATATAGTTAGCACTAAGATAAGCTAGTGCTCTTGCTTGCCTTATTATCTTAATATCCTATAGATATACTAACTATGCCTCCTACTTAACTAGCTATATAGAACTTATACCTATATATGTATTAGGACAAGGTTCTAGTAAAGGGACTTAATAGTATAAATTATAGTTTTGTTATAAATAAAGGCATTAAGGTATTCTTCTTACTACTAAGGGCTATTATAACTATTATATCCTTTAAGGAGCTAATTAAGGTAGGCATTAATATCTTTAAATTAACTTTAGGTATAATTTATTTAGTTATATGCTATTAAAGTAGCTAAGTAAATAATTAAGGATTATAGGTTTGCTTACTAGTAAACTAGATAAACATAGTATAGTTAAGGGCAGGCATAATAAATAAGGATTAATGTTAGGTAGTATTGTAGACTAAGATAGGATAATATAAAATGCTGGCCCCTTAGGGCTCTTACTAAATGCGCTAGTAAGGATAGTAAGCATTATAATATTAAATGTAGTAAATGGATTAAGTTAAGGGTACATTTAAAGGTTTGGAGATAAGGCTAGAGGGTATATGGTGCTTGGGTAGCGTCTAAAAATTTCATAGCTAGGAGTACTAGCTGTCCTAGCTAAAAGCAGTATTTACACATCTGGCACTGAGACTTAGTTTTATATATATAAATTATATACATAAATTAGATTAAATATTTTAAAGATTAAATTAATGCTCTATATAATAATTTAGGTGGTGGGCATTGTTGGTGTACTAGGAGTAACAAGTACCCCTGCACCTCTGAAATCAGCCTTGCAAATCTCTGATTTCTTCTTTTTATTATGTACAGCCTCTTTCCCCCTCTTCCTTTTCTTTCTCCCTTCTTCTTTTTATACTTCTCTCTCTCTCTCAAGATTCAGTGACAGATTTTAAGATGAGACGGAATCATGGGAAAGTTCACGAGTTCACTTTTTGGAGAATTCACCATGGGGCCAAGAAAGGGTACATCACATCCAAAGTAGTCGTAGATTGGGTTATATGAGTCTCAATTTCTAAAGAGTCAAGATAACAAAAGCGTCCAGCCACATCGACAGCTCCTTCCCACCGTCAACCCGTCAACCCATCAACCCGCTTGTCCGGTCCCGTCCTCGACATGCACCGTCATTTTGCCCGTAGCGCAAGCGCCATCTGGACGTGATATTTGAACCCATTCCGCTCTTGAATCTTATGCTATTTAGGCTCACGCTTTTTCATTGTTTTTGTTTTGTCTTTTGAGGACGGATATTCGTATCCACAAAAATGGATGGCACATCCATACAAGTTGGCCCCAGTACACCTATAGGGGCCACCACAAAGTTCACCATACATAGCACTGTTTTGACACTATACATACATTAATTGACTATCATCATTATCTCTACCGCGATGCAACTTTCGTGATACTTGCTAGCACGCAAATCTCTCAAATCGATGGTAGTTCAGTGCCCATATAGTCTGTACGGACCACAATCTTGCGGAGAACCTCCTCCTCGCCGTCGTCAGCGACAACGACCTCGCCGACACTTACATCTGCTGCCACCAACCCGTTAATGCTTCTCCTTGCCCCCGTACACAATTCAGCGATTTTTGACTTAGGGGGGTGGTGTTAAATTTGGTGGCAATGGAGGCTGTGCAAGGCATTGGTGGTTATGGCTGCAAAAGGCACTATGGGGTGGTGTGGTGAGCCAAGGTTGAGAGTAGGGTAGATGGTACGCTTTGATTGGCTGTAGCTGCTGGCGGCCGCTTAGTCAGGAGATCGTGGATATGCCATCCGTTTTTTTTTTGATGCGAATATCCGTTTTCTTGCGGACAGATAGACGAAATCGTCTGGAGACGCGGTAGCACGAGCATGGAACACCTCTCACCGAAGCACGGAGTACCTCTTTCCACCCCACCAGTCAGCCTTAGCGCATATTTGAAATGTTTCGCATTCAGTGAAGGTGTAGACAGCCCTATATGCCATGTTTTCCTGGCCTATTGCACGAGTTGCATTGTGGAGAACGATGGTGACGATTCTCAGAATATGCGATGCCTACTTATAAAGCTTCTCCTTCTTTCCCCTTGAATTCCATCTTTCGTTCTCTTGTCCACATGTTGTATTTATGTTCAAGTCCTTCTGTAGAAAAGTATAATGTATAGAAGTAAATGACTGATCTATTGGACGTTACTGAGCTACCAAGAACTAGACATATTTGGCGCCTCGGCGGCATGTGATTGGAATCCACATCCCGGATGGCGGCGGTTTACCTTACTAATCCCCTTTCTATCTCTTCTGTCCTGTCTGGTTTTCGTCTACCTTTCTGTGTTTTTTGTCTTCTTGACGCCGTTATCCCACTTGTCTGTCCGCCTCCCCGTGTACTCGTCCGAGCGCTTCCATTTCTGCGCCATCTCCTGCTGCTCTTGCTCCAGCCTGATTCGGCACATTTGATCTGACCGATGGGGGCTTAATATTCGGGTCATTCGGCTCAATGCGTTTAACACGATACCTTGACCTGGAATCGTATGAGAACTTGAGATCGTTGACTGTGAAGTGGAACACCCTGTCTTTGTGTTTGAAAGAATGGCGGATTCCATATGAACGCGGAATCAGCATCAGGGCCGGACCAAGAAACAGACCAAGAAACCGACGGGAACCTTTTATTGATCTCAGATGACCGCAAAATGTAAGTGGGTATCGAGGTGGATATGCAGGTGCGTCTTCCGAGGGTCGTCCCTGTTCTCTCGAAAAAAAGCCGAATAACGACCTATGTAGATACTGAGATAGCTCATAGGTACTGGTGACCTTGTGTTCCTCAATATCGGACGTGACGGTGCATTCTTGGTACTCTAAAAGCTTTCTGGTCGACTCCGTTGCATTGATCAAGTGCCCCATACTGCTCACTAAAGCCAGCAGTCCTGTGCTGATGGAGACAAGCAGGGCATATGACCCGAGTTGTGCACTCGTTGAATCGGAAGCTTGGGAAGAGGTCCATGGCGCCAATGCTGCAGCGAGACAAATGCCGACCAAGACAGCAACGTTGGCAAGGGTCCTCTCGAGAGCAGAATCTGTCGCCTTCTCGTACGCCTTTAACTCGGTCTCGCGTTGGGGCCTGATGAATTTGTCAAGGCTGCTCTCGCCCCTCTCATTTTCTTCTCTTAGGCTGAGATTCTCAAGTGCCTGCCCAAGTCGGTCTCTCTGCACATTATATGTATCTGAACGTTCCGCTGTGCCAAGAAGCTGGAGATTGAACGTCATCAGGACATCCGAATCGACAAGTTTGCGAAAAAACATGAAGTCGTTGCAGACTATCGTCCAGGATGCTTGGTAAATTATTGAAGAGAAATTCCGATAGAGCAATCTGGTACCATGGATTTGATGAGCGATATTCGCAACGGAATAAGAACCAACCAGAAGTAAACGAACAATACCATCGGTGGTGATATTATTTGTGAAAAAGCCATTGTAAACCAGCGTATTTGTGATTGCAATCAAGAGGATCCAAAAGCTGGCGCTGTTCCATACTGCTATTTGGATCAAGGACTTTATAGCCGGCGAAAAGATTTTGAAGCCGAGTATTTCGCGTTGACCGTGTCCGCTATGTTCTGTGGGCAGGTGTCTGTCGCAGCAGTCCCCACGATTGCAGTTGTTCTCCATTTTCGAATGCCTCAGAGGATATTTGAGGCGAAGTGCCCAGAATTCAAAAGTGTCTTGTTTAGGGCATCTCTCTCCTGGCGCATACAGATCCACCGGCCAACTCGACAACAAAATGCTGCCTATGTTGTCTGCCACATATTTCGAAGGCAAGACGATTTCAGTCGACGAGGCTAGAGTGCGTCGCATCAAAAAAAAGTAAATCATAGACGTGAACAGAAATGCAATGCCCCCCAGCGTGGTAGTCACAATCTTGCTGATTTTGATGGTGTGATCTGTGAGGATGCTGTTGTTGGTGGATGAGTTCACAGGCTGTAAACTTAGGCCCAAATCGAGGTCGGCCCCATTTTCATCCTCGAATGCTGGCCAGGAGTACACCGAGTTGATCACAGCAAAGAGTAGCACAAAGCGATTCATGTCGTTGAACAACATCGTGATGACTGTGGAGGCTGGCTGATGGTCGCAACAACGCTGTCAATTGTGATCATATGGTAAAGACTCCAATGTGTTTTTCAAAGGATAAAGGGACACGAGGAAGAAAGCGGGGTAAGACGGTGGTTGCATGGCAATAAGGAGTCAAAGCATTTCCACTTCAACCTTGGAGTCAGTCTGGGCACAGCTACATGTGTTGTTCCATATCAGGACTGGTGGTGTTCCACAGATTTTCGGATCATGCAGGCCTTCGCTATTTACTTTTTTTGAAATTGGGCCACCTATCAAGTTATGACACGTGCGACTTTCAACCCAGCTTCTCTGCGACCCCAGACACAATTTTGAACGGGGCCGGCAACAAGAATGATCATATTGAACGTTAGACTATGTCCAACTCCTCAACGCAAAGGGACGATGCCCACCCACGGGCGGTCTGTTTAGAGGTCATGGGTGTGAGAATGGTTGTTTCCAACCTGGCAGATGGCGATGTTGACGACCATGATACGATGTGATCGCGTTACTGAAAAGTCTTTACCACGGTCTCAGATCGTGGCGAGTCGGGAAAAGAATTGCGCCACATGGCTTGTGGCATTTGTACAGCACAGCCAATGGCGATTATGCTTTACGAGGGTGAGAAGAAAATCGCAATATGTCGTTCATTTTCTAGTACCCTACGGACGGGGGGTACAATTGCTTCGTCTTCAATACTAAGGTCTTGCACTTTGCTTGACATCTTTTACCTGTTCTAGTTGAGTGGACATGTTTCGTGACTAATCTTTCGTGACTATCTGTGAACACACCTTGAACGCTGCTACCAAGCAATAATCCCGCTCCGCTCTCTCCAGCATTAGAATTTGCTCCCGAGCTGTCAAACGAAAAAAGACCGACTAGCTCTGACTGGGCTATGTGTTTCTCAAAAATGAGCGAGATGCTTTTTGGGGGGAAGACTTCAAAGTTGACACGTGTAAGTCGTCAGAAATTTTACCGCGGCGGATTGAAGGGCTCGTTACTTATGATACAATGGACAGGCCTCGAGAACTCGGTATTTTACTATAGGGAGAAATAGATTATCCTATATTATATGTACATGTCAGTAAAGTGTTGGGCGGAAATCAGGCGGAGCACCCCTCCGCGCCCTGGGACCTGTTGGCATCGAACAAGCAAGTTAGCGCACAGGGCCAGTTCGCGCAGTCAGAGTTACCACAGTGCGCCCGAATTTGCTTACCTAAGGCTGCCCCGTCCACCGAGAATTCAGATCAACCAACTGATATGACTTCGACCACTTAGCTGTCATAGCCCGTGTCAAAGTTCCACTCTTCTAGAGGACACCCCCTCCTTTCCTGTCTGCCTATCCGATAGTGACTGAACGGCGCATATCACAAATTTTTTCCTCACCCTACCTGATCATCTGACCTGTGCCCTGAACTATCAAACATTGCGAGTATCGGCTGTTGTCACCTCGTCTCCTTCTTGACACTCCTCGCAGACGAACACGAACTGCCCTGCAGTTGCATTCTTTGCTGTCTTCGTTAGCACAGCTGGCGAGCGTCACATTCCATTGGGACCCTTCACACCATCGGCGAATATTGTTTGCACGAAATCATGGGCAATACGGGAGATTCAAGCCCTGGAAATGTTACTTCGTCAGGCTGCGATGTCTGTCAGGGATTAGGCGACATGCGGAATCCGCGCTGGTTTCTTGTAGAGCCAAAACTGGACGAGTCTTGCTACCTGCCCGGACGCTATATCTATACGTATATACACCATACGAGCATCAAAGCTCTCGCCACATCTGCAGACGGAGGTTGCACCGCTTGTAAAAAGATCGGGGATGCGTTAATTGGTTTTGGTATATCAGGTGCATTCAGTGCAAAAACCGCCGAGCTGATGACACCCGACGAAATCCCACAGTCAAACTCAACAACAAATGCTGTGCATGCGGAAGACGAAGCCTTGAGAGTCAGGAACTTTGCACAACTTGCCAGCCGAGAGGGCATCTACAAAGAGAATGATTTGATTACCCATGCGCATGGGATGATTATTCTAAAATTCTATTCTAACAAAAAGTCTGGCCCGTGGGTGAGAAATCGCGTTTCCAAACTTGAGGGTTTTGTTCCTCGCTACAAAGGCCGTTTGCGTTGCGATCTGTTATATTTCAATACCACTTGTAAGTACAACCCGGCAAGATATCCTCCACTCTCAGGCAGCTCACCGTTATTGAGCAGACGACCCGATTGATTCTGATTTTGAACAATGGCCTTCAAAGGATTTGCTGTCAAAGTCTCATATCGATCTCATAAATCGCTGGAGGCATACGTGCGAAGTCGAGCACAAGTCCTGCAACCAAATCCCCTATAACCAGACACTGCCGAGCAGGGTGCTCGAGGTGTTGGATCCGAGCGACAAGAACAAAGGTGTACGCCTCGCCGAAACCCAGGGCAATATGCAGGGGACATATGCATGCCTCTCTTACTGCTGGGGGTACTGGAATAACCAGACTGGTCGGACTACTCGCGACAATTTATCCTCTTATCGAACGGGCATTCCATTGAATAAGCTGCCGGATACAGTTACTGACGCAATCTATCTGTGCTATAAACTCGGATTTCGATTCCTCTGGGTTGACAGACTATGTATTGTGCAAGATGATGAAAAAGACTGGTTACAAGAGGCCTCCAAAATGTGCGAAATCTACAGCAGGTCTGCGTTGACAATGACAGTGCCTATCTGCAATGAGTCTTCACAGAGCTTCCTGGCCAAACGGCGAAACGGTTTCCAGGAGCAAGACATGTTCTCCGCCATAACGTACCCAGACAAGGATTCGGATTCGAACGTCAGTCAGTGCATAGGTTGGGGGTCGAAGGGGCTTTGGTTCCTGGAAACCAGCTGGGGCCATTTCGAAAAGGTAGGTCAAACCTCGGAAAACTTCTGGTTGGAGCGGGCCTGGACCTTGCAGGAATGGATGCTCTCCCCACGGGTGCTACATATTGACAGGATGACATTGTGGGATTGTTTTGACGGCTACGCCAACGAATTGAGCATGAGGCGTATGGATAAGTCGCTTCTCGTGCGAGACCCCAAGGAATTTGGAGCCAGCATATCGTGGGAATCGGTCTTGAAAGAATACTCTCAGCGACATCTCACCCGGGAGGAAGACAGGCTGCCTGCACTTGCTGGACTCGCCGCCCGCTATGCTCAGGCAACAGGTTACACTTATATTGCCGGCCTGTGGCGGGAGGATTTGCCACGGTCGCTGTTATGGAGGATGCCCACCCTCTATGACCATGACCCGCAAGAGCGCACCAGCCAAAGTGCACCATCGTGGACCTGGGCCTCGTTAAAGAGATCTTCCTGCGATTTCCTCTTTACCGCCGCCGAAGAGTTCACTCCCACAGCGTCCATCGATTCCGTGTTTTGCCGGTACAATCCCCCGGACTCATTTGCAGCAATAGAAAAGGGCTGGATCGACATCTATGGCCATGTCAGCGTTGTCACGCGCAGGATCGATGACACAGACTTTCTTGTCAACGCTGGATATGAGTCGTGGGGGTTCATAAAAGATGAGAAAAAGGTGGATGTGGTCCGAGAAATCGCCCAGGCCAATGTCTACTTACTCCTTCTTGGGGAGGGCCAGGTGACCCTACGCAACGTAACGTATTTATATAGAGATGGCTCTGAAGAGGCCACCATAGATGAGTATTTGGGCAAGCCTCTCTATGGCGCCCTTATTCTGCAGGGTTGTGGGTGCGATGATGGTCGACAATGTTTTCGGAGGGTGGGAATCGCATACATGAGAGGTGAAAAAGAGAAATCGCGGCCTGCCGAGTTTGGGCCCTCATGGAAGAGACAAACTGTTCGACTCGTCTGAAGAATGGCCTATGAAGTTCTTTGATTCCCGTAAGACCTGCTCTTCCTTTTGAGCAAACTTGGGCGGCGGTTAGCATCGTCTTCTAGCTCGGGTGGCCCAAGCAATGGGCAACAACGACATGAACGGATTAGTTGCCAATAAAGTTTGTCCAACTCTGTTCTAACATTGACATCATATCAGCATCGTACAGGTTCAATGGTACCCATCTTGACGCTACAGCTTTTGCTGAGGCACAGAACCAGCTCACTGCCCCGGGTTCCATTCTTCTCGGGGACCAATGCATGGATCGCGTATTGTCTAACTCAACGCCCAGACGACCTGGTCAGGCTCTGGGGGTATCGAAAGATGGCATTCCCCAACCTCGCTGGCTAGAAAATCTGTCTCTGGAGGGCATTTGCTGCCTTTGCAGGCGTATCATGCACTTGACTGATTCGCGAGGTACACAACTCGCAACTCAGCGTGCGAGTGGAATCGAATAAGACAGAAAGCGATGAATTTGAATATGAGGCACACTGCCTCGCGTCAACGTTCACATTTACTTAGCCTGTTACACTCTTCTTTGGTAACTATCGCTATTCTTGGTTTGCGGGACGGGGGCCGGTGCCCCGCCCAAGGAAAGAGTCTCGTTCGATCTGTGCGTCCCATCAGCTTCAATCATCGCTCAAAATCTAGATGCATTCGCTTGAATATAGTCACATGCGTTTCGTATTATCAGGCTCCGCATACTCAGGTCCACAGGTTGTCTTTGATTTCTCACCGAGCCTTGGATGAAGACAGTCCACCAAAAGGAACGCCAGGGTCTGGCGTGCTAAATATATATATGCCTATTGCCGATCTGGAACGAATGGGTTTGGCCGGCCAAATCGCCATTGGTCCTCTCTAGTGGAGCTGCCACGCAAATTGATAATTGATCCACCCTGACGGACGCCTCCTGCAGTCAGCACGCACGCTGCCCATATTTTGCTTATGGTTGTCTCTAATTCGTGTGGCGCCCCCACGTCACACGACATGCGAGCTGAAATCTTGGCTGGATCATGATGGCTGTGCTAGGTGCCAGAAAGGTTTCCTTCAAGACTGAAGATGACGAGGATCCACTTTGCAACGGCTGCTTTCGCTGCATCTTGTCAATGATATGTAAATATGATTACCCAGTGGCAGTTGGTTGGCTGTACAGTCCAGCAGTCAGCTGCTGGACCAACACCAAACAAATAAAGTCCGATGAATTAAGTTGGATTCGAAAACGGCTACCTAGTTCCGAAATCGCCCTGTGCGGAAGGGTACTCAGCAAAATGCAGGCGCTTACACCACCAAGAGCTCCATCACCATGCTCAACACTTGCAGTGGCCGAGCGGGCCGACGATACAGTCTCTCTCCCGGGCACCGAAGACGATAACGACGCCACACACACAGCAGCCTCCGAGCCACGGACAATGGTCTCTTTATGTAACGAAGGTCAAAAGAACTGCATTTCGACGGCTGAGATCAAATGCCATATGACTGCAAGTGAGCGGGAACCCGACCTGCAAAATCGAAACGGCCCACTCGAAGAGCCAAAACCTATCTGGACTAAGAGCAGGAAGCGAGCATTCCGTTATTTTCTCCTGATGCACTTCGTCCCCGTTGCGATTACCTTGGTGTTGTTCTGGCTTTACCTCAAAGACTTCCAGTGGAGGGCGAGCGATATTCAGCTGAAGGCCTTACTCTTCGCCGCCAAGCTTCGTGAGTACAAATCTCGTTTCGTTTCTTTCGTTTTACGGGTCACTTTCTTTTGTTGCCCAATTCACCACTTTAGTCTCCAACACAGCCTTTAACCATGGAGTAGATGAATCCTTGATAGTGATCTCTCTCGTCGATATCCTCTTCCATCGGATCCGATACCACTTGCTGACTGGCCGAGGGGTCTCGTTGGGTCTTCTGGTCTCCCCCTTCCGCGTTTCAAATCCTTGTTCACTTTTTGATACTCCCTTCTTGTCTTCGGCAAGCTTCACATTCAAAAGCGCACCAGAGCTCTTGACCATCTCACTAGTTGTTCTCGTCTCGGTTCTGGCGTTACTTGCTGCCCCCAGCTCAGGTGTACTCATGATTCCAAGGTACGATTGGTGGCAAGTTCCAACTGATGACGCTGCTTTGGCCAAATTCAAGAGACAGGACCTGGACGATGCAATCTATATCGGAGCACCGTTTGACGATTTATTTCCCTTGCTCATAGACGATCGGTTCAGTCCAGACAGTGCCAGAGACAGTAGCCTTGAGACGCCAAGCTTTTCCGACAGGTTCGAGCACATACTCTCCGGACTGGACCAAATTCTAGTCGATGGTAGCCTGGGGGCCGATGCGAACGTCACCGTGGTAGACGGTGCGACAGTGGATTCATTTGCGCTGGCGTACCTTGAGGAGAGCCTAGACGACTGCGAACTCATGTCCTGCCAGGGCATTTCCAGCGCACGAAACACAACGGTTGACAAGATCAAGGACGAGGGTATAGACTGTCTCGACATATTTTGTCAGTCAGTGGCCACTCAAGCCACAGCGCCATTGGCGATTGTTTCGCAAAAGCTGTTCGACCGATATCGTACTTGGATGTCGGCATCATCCACCTTATTCATGATCACGGCTCAACCGCTCAACTCGGAGAAGCCATTTACAACCTGGCGGCAACCGTCTGTCTCGATGCAATGCAGCACTGTTCTCCACGACCGACACAATGGAAGTTCCGTCTTTTTTGAGCGCTGGGGCTCCTTCGCACCTTTCTCCATCTCAGCAGATGGGCCGCTGCTGAAACAGATTGAGGCTGTAGAGGCCGTCGACATGCCGTTCACAACATATACTGACGTATCCCGCCTTCTTCCTCCCGAAGTAACTGCTTCGACTGCATTGCTCATGCACAATAACGTCAACGCTCTGAGCCCGACAACTTACTTGTGCTTGATCGACGCAAGATGGATCGAATCCCACGTCTGGTTCACGGCTCCTTATGCGACAATCATGCGCTCTGGCGTTTCCATGAATTCTCTCCGATCCATCACCGGATCAAATACCACCACTACAACCACTCCACTCATCAACATCACGGCTGAATATGCAAACTCGCTTGACGCGAGACTCAATGTTTCCTCGACTTACAGTCAGGCTCCGGGCAGGGCAACTCAGGCCAGCCCCTTCGAATTCATTGAGACATACTGTCGCCGGAGTGTTGCGTACCGCCTGCGCCCCAAGTGTTCGATGCTCGCCCACACACTGTATCTCACAGACTCGTTGAGAAGAGCGCAATCTTTCTTCAGATACTATTCAGCGCTGGAGGTTGAAAAGTCCGAAACTCTGACATTGGATCCGGAAAGATGGACTAAGCTCGATTACCGGCTTTATCATCAGGTGCACGCCTACAAATTTGAAGGATCCATCATCAAGCTCTCCATGAGTGTTCTCCTAGTACACATGATGCTTGTATACGCTCACCTGCTGCTACTTGTTGCAGGCGACGGCTGGTGCAGCAGGGCATGGTCTGAGCTCGGGGAGCTAATCGCTCTAGCGATCCTCACTCAGCCCAGTCCGTTACTGCAGAACGCTGGAGGCGGGATCAAGAATTGGCAGACCTGGAAGCTGAGGACTTTCGTGAGGGAGGTTACCCCTGATGGCAGGTTGGAGCTCGTGCTCAAGGAAACGGTGGGTTCTCCGATGGTATTGGTGAACCTGGAGGACGGGAAAGACGGTGCCCTGGTTGAGCCTGAAGCCGATAGAAGGTACGGTTGAAAGAAGCAGCTCGAAATGACCTGCGTTACTTGATAAGAGACTTCGAAACTCCTCTATGTTTACTCACTAGAGAAAATATTAATAAAAATATACCCTGAGTCTATCTGAATTCCGTTCTAGCTTCTGTTGCAAGACCATTGGCATCGTTCTGATGAGGATATGTGCCCATGCTCAACATTATCTCCTGACTCGTTGGGCTGAGATACGATCTGGGAGCGAGAAAGAGTGTATTTTTGCCGTTGAGGTTGCACTGTTTTTGAATCGACTCCATGGTCCAGGACTGACCCCATCGCCTCTCTTTCCTCATCCATGGCAATAATCTCAGTAAGCATGACGGCAAGTCTATCGGTGTCAATGTTGGAACCTTGTAGATTTGCCCCTGCAGCCAATAGAAACTTCGTCATCCCGGGACGACGTGAGGAACGCCGTAGTAATGTTTCTGGGTCTTTGTGAATTGCATGAATGTTTCCGCCCGCGTCGACTAATGCTTTGAATACTCGCTCCCACTTTCTTCTGTTTGACCAATATCGTGAGACCAGATGAAAGAGGACAGTCTTCCCTCTGGCATCTTCATGGTTTGGGTTGGCGCCAGCTTTCAGCAATGACCTCACTGTCTCCGTGCTCAAGTCACAGTTCGATTTGTGGACTGCTAAAGTCAATGCAGTCTGCCCTTTATTGTTGACAACCTCCGGGCTGGCTCCATGACCAAGCAACAGTTTCAACTTATCAACTTGATTGCCCTCCCAGGACACTCGCATCAGAGCTGTCATGCCATTGTCGTCCGCCTCATTGAGATCAGTGCCAGCGCTCAAGAGAGTTTTGAGCACCTGGGTGTCCATCTTGCTGATTCTGCTCCAAGAGATCAGGCCTTCTTGGTTGACTCGCTTGGGAACTGATGGGTCGGCGCCAGCTTCAAGCAACAATCTGGCGTCGTTAGGTCGCGGGTACTTTGGGTCTGTGGCAAGAAACAATGCCGTATCGCCGTTGTCCGCCAAGTGATTCACGTCCACCCCTGCTTCCAATAAAGTCGGCAAGAGATCCAGAGTCCCCTCATCCAACTTGCCGCTTCGTATGTGTTTTATTCCGGCTCTCATAACTCCAATCAGTGCCGTTTCTCCTTTTTGGTTTGCAAGAGTGCCATCTGCTCCACTCTTGAGCAACAGCGTTGTGAGATCTTTGAATCCCCCGGCAGCAGACAGAATCAATGCCGACGTGCCGTCGGTCATTACCGCGTTGACCTGGGCACCGGCTTCAATCAGTATTGCAGCGGCGTTAAGACACCCATGCTCAGCCGCTAACATCAGAGCCGTTGTGCCGTTTTCTGACACCACGTTCAGATCGGCACCGGAGCTGAGCAGGATACGCATAGTGCGAGTATGGTCTCTTTCGGCCGCAAATTGAAGCGTGATCCGACCTTTGTTGTCTCTCAAATTAATGTCTGCACCTCGTTTCAAAAGAAAGGCCAGTAGCTGGTTTTGGCCGGCTCCCGAGGCCAACATGAGAGCAGTGATTCCATCACAACCTCGGGTGTCGACACCCAGATTTGCGTCCAACAGAGCTTGCACGATTGCGATCGACACACAGTCAAGATCCGGAGATTCGAGTCCTGCGACGGCGTGCAGTGCAGTATTCCCTTCCCCGTCGGTGAGATGAAGGTCGACACCAGCATCGAGCAGCATCTTCACCACAGCCTCCCTCTTGGCCCCAGCCGCGTATATCAGAGGTCGCCCGCTGGCGTTGACACGAACTGGACTCGTCAACATCAGAAGACGCTTCGCTAGTGCGTCGGGACAGTTTTCACTTCGGCATGCAAGTTCAAGAAGAGTGTCCCCGTTCGACGTCTTACGATCCAAGTTGACAGCTTGTGCACCCAACAGCAATTCCACAATCTCCCAAGACTGTCCTTCCGCTGCGCAAATTATTGGTGATTGGCCACGGTTATCAGCAGTGTCTGGGTCGCAACCATGCTGCATAAGCTGTTCCACAATGCCTTCATGGCCGTTCGCAGCCGCAACGTGGATCGCCGTTTGGCCTCCGTTGTTGCACATGTCGGCGCCGGCTCGTCGATTCACATCAGCACCAGCCCTGCATAACCTGGCCACGATGGCTTCCATGCCATATTTTGAAGCGTGCATCAGAGGTGTCAAGTTCTCGCAATCTTCAGTGCCGTGTTCAGGATCTGCTCCAGCTTCCAGGAGAAGGGCGACAATGGGCTCGTGGGCTTGCGTGGGTGGATGATAGTCTTCTTGAATTGGCTTTGCAAGGTATAGATTGATCCATCTGGACTCCATGCCAAGGGCAATTGTCAATGCTGTGTGCGTGGACTCCTCAACCTGGAAGCCAACATTTGCTTCGGCTTCGATCAGCAGCTTCACGACAGATTCGTGGTGCCCCTGGACAGCTTCAATTAGAGCCGTAGTACCATACCTTGATTCATTCGGATCGAGGCCGGCATCCAGCAAGAGTGAAACCTGGTCGAAGTTTCCCTTCGCAGCAGCATATTGCATGCCTGTCTTGCGCTCGAACCTGAACTCATGGATCTCGAGAACCGTATAGTAATCTCTATTCCATTCCCCTCGTGCTCTGAGGTATGATTCCATGAGTTCATTATGCCGCAACAGCTGCAACTCGAGAGCCAATGTTTGACTCTTTTCATCGTTATTCCCGAACGGAAGTGCTGCCATGGCATGATCTTCCCAGTGCGTTGCGGCATATCTGAGAAACGGGTATCGATGGATGTGGGAGGACAGCTGTTGATTATTTGCGTCCTCCTTGTACCCTGAAGCCATAAAGTCATCAATTCCCAAGTACGAGACACAGACATCCGCCAGAACTCGGTGAGGGTTTCGAAGTAAGTGCTCAGAATTGCGAGAAAAGTACTCCTGTGTCGTGTAATGGACGAATCGTACGGTCTTGGATTCCTCGTCCTGAATTACAAGTCCAGCACAGAGAGACAACAATTCAGCGGAGGATACAATATTGTCGGGATCAAGATTCCTTGCTCCCAGCTCAACCGCGAGCGCAGTCTCTAAGTCTTTCGCAGTGATTGGTCGCATGGCGTACAATAACCAAGTGAGGACTTGCCGCGCGAGTCTGTAGTCGCTCTCTGACTGGTCACCAATTCGCTTCATCGCCCAAGCATAGGCGGTATCGTAAGCATTGGAGCCACTCGGTAGTATCTTGAGCGTGCTTCTCATGGCTTTGACAGTCCTTTTGTCTTTCAACGAGTCAATATGAAGTTTGGCAAGCAGGAACATGCCTTTAGTCGATGTAACGATGGCCTGGATGATTTCTGCTTGAAGTGTTGGGCTGGTCTGAGCACAACGTGGTAGTTCAGTAATTCGTCCCGTCGCGTAGCTCTGGATGTCGCTATCAGAACCTTTGATTTCTATCGATGTATCTTCTTTGAACTGTTCTTGGATCTCTGGTATGAACCGCGACGTGGCAAAAAGTTTGATATCGGCGTTCTGTAAAGATCGGAGTGCTGATATCATGCTCTTCGCATGTACGGCTTCGCCTTCATCCAGTCCATCTATGACAAAGTAGACGCAGCTGAAACAGTCCACCGCTGCTTGAAGCATATTCTGTAGCAAACGTGAGTTGCATTGGGGTTCAAATCGTGTCTTGAACGCGCGCTCGATAATATCAGGAACTTTGAGGGCTTGATTGACCAGTTGCCTGAGAATGGTGCCGATCAATGCTCTCGATGTTTGTGACTCCCGCAGATCGTACCTGAAATATAGGAAAGACACAGCAACTTGTTCAGTTGAGAGCCGAGACTTTTCGAATAGATGGCGAATAACCATGGCAGACATGACTGTTTTCCCTGCGCCAGGCATGCCGACGCAGAACAATGTGTTATGTCTGCCACTTCTCCATTCCTTGAATTTGACGTGGTCCAAAAGCCATGTACCGGTGCCTTCCTTGTATTGAGATAGGCTTTCGTGCTGCTCATTCGAGTGGTCATGTTGAGATAGCCACTGCAGTACTTGAGCCTTTTGCTTCGTTTCTTCGGTAGAACTAGCCTCAGCGCGGAAGGCCCTGATCTGACTCGTGTCATGCAGTATGGCCGAGGACAAAGCAGACTGCTTGTGAGCCTCGCTCTTCAAGGTAGCAAGCTCAGTAGTGTGTTGCTCTCCTGTAGCTCGAATCACCGCAGTGTCGTGTTTGATCTCTGACGTTACGCTCCGTATTGCCTCGGACAGTTTGCTGTTTGCAGCTCAGCACACTGTACCTAGGTTTCTTCCTGCCCCGATTCTAGCTTGTTAGCGCAGGAGATGACTTACAAATGGTCCTTCTGCAGTGAAATCATTATAAAACTCTTCAAGCGTTCCATCTTTTCAAGAATCTCTTGGACGTCACTCTTGACAAATTTCCACGTTAAACTTTGAGTGAACTTCTCGCGAAGCCTAGTCCCAGGCGCCACTTTCTCCTTGAACATCTCCAGTGCAGTCTGGTACTGCTGCATGGGCCCCCGCTGGAGAATTTGAACGGACTCAAACCAGGGGTCACCATTCTGCCCATCGCTTCGCGCGACATGCAAGGCGAGACTCGTAAGCAGTTCAGCAAAAATTGGTGCCTCGCGGTTGTAGTCTTGGATGTCCTTTGCAGCCCCATGGGCACTTTTCAGGTAGCCCAGCACCGTATAAGTCAGCTCAGCTAATGCGATGATACCGGAGACCACGCCTAATGTTTCTGCCATTGCCGGGAGACAGTAAGCAAAGTTGTGCTGTCCATCGTTTGGGGGCAGAGGACAGGTGTGGAGTAAAATCCTGGGCTGGCGGGGTCAAGATTATCTAATATGTGTTTTACAAGGTCTTTTTGCCTCATGGATTAAAAGAGACGCCACTGGCGTCTATTGAGGGAGGCATTGCTGTCAACCTTGCTTGACATGCATAATTACCACTCAGCCACCAGCCCGCACCTGTTGTGCGACGATCTTTTGCAATAGAGATTGATTCTCAACCACTCGTTATCTTGCTATGACTGATTAGGAAGGAACACAATAGTTCACGCGACTACCTATGACGTGCTAGTCATAAACGGGGCGTGGACATTGTGAAACAATCCAGGCAACCTTCTGCCAATCCCTGATAAGAGCGGGAGCTCATTACCTGTAGAAACGAATACCCACAGAATAAAAATCAAGATGATACCGAGAGATATATTAGCTCCTAATGCATTCATCAAGCCTACTGATGCGAATATTAGATCTCCCCGGCAAAGATGTCCCTGGTCTACTATTTGTATCAGACAGATTGCTACACAAGTGACTTTTACTGGTCCCGGACGGCCCGTTATGCCTCAGGAGCCCTTTCCCATACCAGCCCGTGGCAGCTACTACTATAATTAGTACAAAGCGTCTAGTTAACCTGACATTGCGATAACTAAAGACATACATAATGACAATCTCATTAGTAATGAAATTAGAGATTCGCACCTGTGAGAACGGAGGTTCCACCGGCATATCATTTGCTTACTAATAGGCAGTTTACACTTGCACCATACACACAGCCACTATACGCAAACATACAATTTGTATATCCAGACCCAATCCCATAACTAATCCAATAGCCAAAGCCTAATGTCCAGACCTAATACCCAGACTTAACATGCCCAGACCTAACACACCTAAACTCATTATCACCTGGGCACCCATGTGGGTATATGAATTAGCTATGGGAATGTGGTGTATGTTTATTGTTATAAGTGAGCAAGTATGTACTGGTGTGCCCTCCGTTTTTACAGGTGCGAATCTCTGATTTCTTAGAAATAATATAAATGCATCCCAACAATTGGAAGAGCCGGTTGGACGACTGATTGAGCATCACTTGAAGGCCTATCACGGATACAATGCGTCTTCACGGGTCTTCGGCCTCTTCTGTCACGGATATATTAGCAACCGAAGATCTGGGTCAGAACTCTGCGCACAAGATTCACCACTTAGCTTTCATGAAGAGTCAGAAAACTTCTGACTAGAACTTATTTGCGTAGCCAGTAGCGTGATGAGTCGACATCATTCACATCGTCGAGGAATTCGGGACGAAAAAACACCAGTCGATTTGAGACGAGTCTTCTCTGCCATGGTCGACCTATAACGGAACCTTGAAAAGTGGGTACAGGGGAATTAGGCGGGAACAATACTTTACGGGCATCTTCTGATGACAAAAGCCCGAGGAATACCCCAGACGATGCAGCATGGTGGAGCTCACCCTGGTCGACCAGCACGGCATGCTCATTGATGGGTATGAGAATTAGTGGCTTTCTCTTTGGCTCTGCCCTTGCAACAGCAACGAACGTTGGGGAAACGATTTACTATATGTCTGTCCTCGTCGACGGTTTCATGACGCGACATTCTACAAGTTCTCACACATGGTCGAAAGAAACGTGGCTTAGCTCCCGCTGAACCATGCTGTGCTACATGCTGTTTCACCGTCGAAGGATGAACTAGGCTCCTAATTAGGCCAGGATCTGCACACCAAATTTGCCAAGCGTAAGCACAATCGAATCCATCTTCAGCTGGCCTGAGCTGATGCCAATCTCGCAACTTTTTGCACTTCTCTCCTTCCCCTCTTCACATGCACATGAACGCCTCCAGGGCTTGACACGGTGACACCATCGCGCCCGACGAAGTCGTCGCCCGACGAACTCTGCGAAGCTTCTGGGCCACCTGCGCCGTCTTGCCGGATCTCCAGACTATTCAGAGTGACTATCCGGTAGTGACCGGGGCTCCTAGGCAGCCGCCCAGCACAGCTGCTCGTCGCGGCGGGCACGCGCCGAAACCACAACAGACACGCCACACACGCTCTGGTTACACACAATGGCGACTTCGGACCTCCAAAACAGCTATGGCCCCGAAATGGCTCATGCCGGCGGCCACAATCTTCCCCAGGCCGTGGTAGGCGGCGGCCTCGAAGCGACACATCCCGGCCAGCAGTACGGAGCAGCATTAGCACCGCCCTACCACGAGCAACACGCAAAGAACGACCAGTACAACGGAACAGCTCCAATACAACCGAATTTCACGGAGAAGAAGAGGAGAGTGCTCGGGCTGCCTGTTGCGCTATTTTGGGGCATCGTGATAGGATTGGTGATCATCCTGGCGTTAGGATTAGGGGTCGGACTTGGCGTCGGACTTAGCCAGCGGAACAGCAGCGGAGACAGCACCGGAGGAAGTGCGGCGACGGCGACCACCAGTGCGAGCGCAGGCGCTGATGTTACCTCTACCACATCAGCGACACCTTCGAGTACGACGGCGAGTAGTAGTACAACGACGTCGACGACCACTTCAGCTACATCTGCGGCTGCAACGGCGAGGAACGTGGAGATTTGCAACCAAGCGTCTTTGGTCACTGACTGCACAAATCTTACTGTGCCGGTGAATACGTGTGGTATGTATTCATACTCGTCTGGCCCATTGCCATTTGCGTGTTCCAAGCGTATCTTGATGCTGACAAACGGTGTTATTCGATTATCAGTGGACTTTCCAACAGCGTACAACGATAGCGTTAGTTCAGTCGATACAGGAGGACCCGACTGTGATTTTTATACGTATGCTGATATACCTAACCCCTTTCTTTATCCTTTGGTATTCGAATTGCTTTCTTACGGCTGCTAACATGGCATGGTGGACTAGCGGCGAGACTTGCTCAGGCGACTCTTGGACTGCGAGTGGGACGAATTATCTCATCCCTGGACAGTACAATGATGCGTTCAGTTCGGTGGCATGCATGATATAACATGTGCCAAAGTCACATACGACCGAAATGTAAATGACAGCGAGTAGATCATGTTAGAACGCGACAGGCGACCTCGGTTACTTAAAGTATAGATACCTTCCTGATGAATAATACCGCCTCTTCGAACACGACCCGGTCGCCGTGACAGTATATATATTGAACATCTAGGAGATATCCGCCGCTACCATCGAACCAGGGATTTGCTTACATCTTCATAGCGTAACAGTTCGACGATGCCTTAACATCCACTTTCTTCCGCTTTGGCCACCTTCCATCTTCGCGCCCGACGCGAATGGAATCGAGACAATTCATGCAAACTGTGGCGAATCTGCCGGCTGAAATCCTCGTCCGCCACAGGCAGCACCAAATGTACCCACAGCCTATGATAGGTCATACCTCGTGGTATCAACCTCTGAAAGCAGCTCTAGAGCTTGCGTTGGTGATAGTCTGTTGGATGGGCGGAATCTCATGAGTCCTTGAATGACTGGCAGAAGCGGGCGCAGGGGTGGATCAAGGGGACCTTCTACAAGATCCTCGAAGCGTCTCTCTAGAGACGACACCTCCACCATGGCTACTGCATAGAACGGTTAGCTTGAATTATCATGATACATAGAATAGGACGAGGTTGGGACGGGAAATGGAGGAAACTCACCCGTGTCACCATCATGTGTTCTCCCATACTCCTCTTTAATCTCCAGCCATTTCTCTTTCCATTCGTCAGGTAAGTCTTCCACAAAATGAATCATTTGTGAGACAAGGAAGGCATCTCCGTCATATGCGCCGAATGGCCTGTGTCCGAATATCATATGATATATCTGCCGGTCTGTGAGTATATAAGCAGTAGGGTAAGATGACTGGGCAACTTACAACAATTCCGGCTGTCCATAAATCAATGCGGCAATCAAGACGATCAGTGAAGATAGTCTCGGGTGCCTTGCAATCAATGGGCAGAGCCACCTGTGCAGGCTCCTCACCTCGTCTGAAAGACTCTCCCCAGTCGATCAGTCGGATATCTTCCTGGTCCTCATCCAGCCACTTATACCACTCGGCCCGCCTGACGATGTGCTTGGGCAATCTCGGCTCGACCGGTTGTCCATCTTCTCGGACTAAGACTTCGACGACTGGGGTCCCGATGATTCCCAAGATTTCTTGCTCGGATGCGTGTCGTAGATTGGTCGCAGTGAAAGCTATATTGTGTGAGGTTAGATCTAAGCATCGACTGATAGTCAGTAATCTGCAAATCGATCTCTGATTGTGAGCTCAGTATAGGCTTGCAGTGGGACAAGGAAAGTCTTACCGCCGTGGGCGATGCCCTTGCCTTGCAGGCTCGATAAGGCGCTGAGTAGCTGCTTTGACACGCGCAGTATGACATCTGAATCGAGGCGATTATCCACAGTTGCAACATCCCATGGCAACGGTCTGTAGCTCTCTATAACACTGTCGAGACTTGGGCCTAGTAATTCGAAAACAAGACATTGATGACTTCCGTCTGGTCCTTCATGGTAGAACTCGTCCAGAAGCTGGACAACATAAGCATCGCCGGTTGTGGAATCAGTCAGCAGGTCCCGCAGCACTTTTATTTCTTTCGACGCCTTTCCTTGCTCGGTGAGGGCTATAAGGATCTTGAGAGCAACCCATTCGTCATTACTAATCAAACAGAGTCGTCAGTTGATATCACCTGGGAGGTCCAGCGCGACTCCTGTTGGGGGACGCAGGGTAGAATACGTACATCGTGTCTTTGCACAACCACACTGTCGAATATCCGCCCCACCCAAGCTTGTGGTGAACATGGTAGCGACCGTCTTTGAATCGATCTCCTAAACAGACAGGATGGTATACGCCTGGTTTGTAGCCAGCTAGACGTTCTTGGTCGAAAAATGAGTTGACTGACTTATGGCCCAGTCCGTAAGCATCCATTTTTGACTGCTCTTGATGAATGGGGCGTCGTGGTTAATAACAAACCTTTTGTCGGTCGGGATCAGGTATGGTGTGGCTGGGGTAATTGTGAATGGATGTCCAAGTGGGCCAAGGTGTGGACAAGAGAGAAAGCAAAAATCGATGGAAAACAAACAGGGGTGCAGGAGCCTAGCAAGAGGGTTTGGATGGAAGTAGAGATCAGTAGCCACAACAATTGCGTAATATTATATGGAAGCTCAGCTGGATTTTGAACAGGCTTTATAGCCCAAGCCAGTGGCCTGTCCGCAGCACCAGGCGTCATCCGTTGGTCCTTTCCTGCAGGCAGCACAGCCCCACTTGTGCTGCGAATCCACCTGTTCGCAACCAACAATCATGCATCTGTACAGCAAGAAATCTGGGCATTTAGAGAGATTCCATCATGACTTAGATGTGGCGGTGGCGGAAGGAAAAACAAGGGGTGATAAACCACACGGGTCCGAACGTCTGCTCATTTTACAAGCACAAGAGGTCTCCAGTATTCAAGGACACAATATCTTAAAGCAAAGGCAAGTCCAATTGGACTATTCCTAAAATGAATTAAAATATTAGGAGCCGTAAGCGAGCTTTAGTTGCATTGCCCATGGGTAAGTCCCTGAAGAGAAAATGCACCCATAGTTAACTGGCCGCAATAATGGGCTTGAAGTAGCTTTGCACCGCTTTTTCTGCACACCATTGATCATTCAGGCAGACTGAGAATAGGCAACCTATAGCTACCGCAGCCAGTGTACTGGATACTGCGGTATAAAGAATTACTTATAGGTGTTGGCCATAGTACGTGAAAGTAGTACTTGCTAACAGGTTTTTAACTTGCTCAATACCTTTTCTGTGTATTTTTAATCCATAAAAATACACTTCAATAATCGAATACGTACATTAAAACGGCTCATCACAACGAAATAGTTTCACATGGCCATAACGGCGTAGAAATATTCTAAAAAATCAATGTGCAGCCATTGGGAAAGCATGTCGCAACGCAAACCATTGGCTCGGGTTATCTTACCCATTCGTGGTCTATGATGCTAACCGCGAGCCGAAATTGCCCAAAGCCGTTTCATCACGAGAGACAGCCATGAGCTTTGCCCGAAATACGAAAAGAACAGTGAGCGAAATAGCCACAATGTTTGCCGTTCCTTGTATCCGTGGGCGAAGGAGGGGCGGCTTATAGACTTCCTGCAGGATGGAAACCACATTGCTCCTTTGTCTTTGACTCCAAGCAGTAGCGACTTGCGCTGCCGCCTGCTTGCGATGAAAGACGGCAATCATGCGAGGACAACTCATGCTACACAAAGTTGCAGTATGTTGCTGTGAGACGATAAATACCGACTATGAGGCGACATAGCTGTAAAAGCTGTATCATGGGGAATTGCGTCTCGGTTGCTCTTACGTACTTCGACTTGCTTACTGAAGAGCAGGAGCCAAAACAGACACAGAGGACTAATCAAAATCTGATCATGCCAAGCGAAACGCGATGGCTGCCACACAGTCAAGAAATGACAGACAGACTGGGAAATTATGGGATGCGAGTCACCATTCTGAGTCAGGGCCGGGAGCGCCGGCCTTTATCTGTTGTCCAGAATCCCGTCGATGAACCCGAGGTTATGGAATCCGAGACTCGAGAACGAAGGGTCTGAACCCAGCACAGGCACTGATTCCCTCCCCCGTTTCACTTGTCGATACTTTCGTTATCTAGTACATACTGGCAATCAACATAACACAGCCTCCGAGCCTTTTGACTCGATTCACTTAGATGGAGGGAGAAGCTTGGCGAGCTGCCCGCCAGCATGGGGTCATCCCTTGAACATTTCCATGACTCGTTCTATTACTGGAAACGGCCCTCCTATTCTTGATGAACGTGACGCATCACAGACGCGCTTCTGTGAAATGGAAGAAAGAGTGCGTCGATAACCCTTTTCATGTGATCCCTCTCGGAATAGCCTACCACCTGAACAGAAACAGTAAAACAAAAGAAGCTACATCATTCACTGCTTGAAGGCCCCGTGGCCGTCTTCGGGGCTTGGATTGGTCTCAATCCCCCGAGTGATCTCAACTTTTCTCTCAACACAAAGCAATAAGTAAATCCGTGAGACTATTCGAAGCCCTATGAATCTTTGAAATGGGTGCTCAGGGCTGATTATGGGGGTCTCTTTTCTCATTTCATTAGGTGGTGTGGAGGTTGCTAAGGAGGAAAAAGGGGCACATGATGAGTTTGTGGTCCATAAGAAAAGTAAATCAACGTCAGTCCCCTTACCAAGAGATTAGACGAGATGGCTTGTAAGGTCACTAAGTAGGGATTCTACACAATAGAAGCCATCGCTATTTCCTTAAGTCTTATGTATCTAATGGCTAAAAGAAGGCGATACGTGGTTTTTGATATTGTATAGGAAATAGCACCTTTTTTAAATCGAACGAATGGCTAATCGTAGATATATTTGAGTGGCTCATGTACTATAATTAACTCGCATGTGGATGATCGGCAGACAGCCACACCGCCAACACGCAACTTGCTCTTTTATCTCGTGGAACCAGGAGATGAGGGCCATTTTTTAAACTTTTCTCACCCTAGACATCTATATTGGCATGCCAAGGCCCCCTTTGACTCTCAAGCTCACCTTCAAATGTATATTAGATGATATTCATCCCCCCATACGCAAAGTGTTCATTCACTAACCCTCCCCCTTATCACAATATCACACAGTCATACATCAGTCTTTACTAGTATTACAAGTATGCAGTGCCTCAACAGGATCCTTGTCTTTGCTTCGATCGCAGTTGCTGCGGTTGTGGCTACCCCCATTGAGGCGAGAGCGCCTCCCAGCCCGTGCTACTCTAACCAGGTGTTGACCTGGAACACGGGCCAGATCCCCGGCGACGGCGGATGGATTGTACGTATTCTCTTTGCACATACCGCGACTATACTAATCACCGTGTTTTCAGTGTTACAACACCCCGGAGGGAGAGTGCACGGAATACTCCTGGAAGACGGACCTTCCTTACTATAGCGTAAGCACAAAATGTTCCTTTTTACATTGTCCAGGGTTTGCTAATTGAGGTCGGGTTCTAGTGTACCTAGGTTAATCGCTCTTAATCTTGCGATACGTGTGCTTCCGAGCCAATCCAGCATATCTCGCATTTTTATTCCGTTGTACGATTATTTGGAGGGGTGACAAGCTTCCTACGTCGTTTTGGGGCCAGAGCCAGCGATATCAGGCACCTTCATTAGTCTCTTATCCAATTACTTGTGAATACACCTCTTATTTGCCTTTTCAGATAGGAAGGAGGCTGCCAGTGCCGATTGAGTCTCTTTCTCGGGGCGCTTCATCAATTAGCTCGAGAATCAATATATTAGAACCCTCATCACGGGCATACCCCTTCGCGTCCTTGTCGAAGCGGCTAGCGTGATCTTGAGATGCTGTTGCCTGGACATGTTCACATGCTTCAGGGGGAGATGGAGGGAGCCGTTGTCTATTTTGAGGAGTCGACACGGTTTTTCAGGACTTGGGTGGCTCTTGCTCGGTTATCCCTTGCTTATGACTAAGACTTGGAACTACGTGCGTGTGTTGTAGATGTCATTTGATTCATTGGAATAGTTGGACTGTTTCCCGAGCACAGCACCACTCCTTCCAAGAGTGTTCACTTCAAGTTTAACATCTGCACAGTAACATTTGAATATTCCTTGCTGCCCAGCTTTAACTTGAAACCGAGAAGCCCAAATGTATTCACTACGCCCATTCAGGCTTGGGCAAGTTCTTGTAGAAGTGAGGTATCGTGTGATCAGCTCCGATGCAGTTGCTCTCCTCATCGTTGTCACCCTTGTACACGAAGGCCAGGTTGTGGTAAAAGTGAAGTGACGTGATGTGTCTGTCGAAATACGTCGCCTCATAATTGGGCAGGTCGAGCTCGGCATGATTGAGCCCGTCCGCAAGTGACTTCAGAAAGCCCATAGATGTGGACTTGCTCGACAGCTCAGTGCTCGACCCACCGAAAGTGTCTTTCCAGTACGAAGTCTGCAAATCCTCGATGGCATAGATCCCACCCGTTTTCAAGAGGGGGAACAGGATCTTGAATGAGGAGATAACGTGGTCATTGCAGTGGCTGCCGTCGTCGATGATAAGGTCAAAGCCACCATGGTCTTCAGATATTCGCTTCAGCAGTGCTGCATCGTCTTGACTGCCCTGGTATATCCGGATGCGATCTTCCTGGAGCGGTGTCTTGTCGTAGTAGTCGAGGCCCACGATTTGTGCCCTTGGAAAATACTCTTTCCACATCCGCAGCGACTCGCCGCCTTTGCTTGGGTCATCGTAGCCTCCAACGCCGATCTCAAGAATGCTCATTTTGTCGAGCTGGCGGAAGCGGCTGAAGTGATGGTCGTAGTGGCCGGCGTACTTGTGGCCTGGAATCACGGCGCCGTTGGGGCCAACTGTGGCATGGGCCGCATTGCCGTGTTTGTCTGTGCCGTGCTTGATTGCAAGTTCTATGAGGGACGGTTTTTGAGTCATTGCCGCTGTTATTGATGAATTCTGTGGATGTTGCGTTTACGCGCCCCGCCACCAATTACTGTCCTGAAATCTGAACCGAAGTCGCTTGTTTATAGTTTTCTAAGGCGCACGGAGCGTGGTGATTCATGCTTTAACTCTAATTCTCGGACACCTTCGCTGACAGGGGTCACATCCCTGCAATTACGGGGTATCAATGGTACAATGTACCTAGGTAGACGGGGTTCTGAGTCTTGTTTGAGAGAAAGGAAACTCATAAGAGGTGCAGCACTTGTCGAGGTTACGCATCAGTTAATTCAATGTGGACTTTTGCGCAAAGCATTTCACAGAAACCAGCCCTTTGACGTGGAGCTGTACCTAGGAGAGTAATCAAAATCCACGATTTCAGCGCTGATGCACTTCAGCTCCTTATTCGTTTACCAGGTGCTAACCACACATTGTTTAGGTTTCTGGCCTCAAGCAGAACCATGCAGCCAACTTTCCCAATCTTGACGTTTTGGAACGCTCTTTGAAGCGGCTCGGCTAAGTTCGTTGCACTATCTTCGTAATTGTGAAAAGTCCCAAGCTAGTCGTTCATCCACAACACACAACGTGCAAACAAGTTAGGACGCACGTTCTTGCCCTGGATTGTGGCACCGAACAGAACCCCTCCGAGCCGCAGGAGCGCTTGTATCCGTACCAAAGCCTTTGCCTTCCGTGCAGGCGGGCCAGGTAGGCATTGCAAGAGGAATATGAGCGAGATGGCATCGAATCCTCGCGGCTCGGAGGGCTTTGGAAACCTTGGAGCCTTCACGTCGGACTCATCTGGTCAATTCCGATTTACTCGGAGGTCGGAGCCGACAGCGGACGATCTCGGGCTCTCGGGAAATTAATTGCCTGTTGGCTGGAGATGGAGCACAGCCTCGAGTCAGGCATGGGCCTCACAATTGTCCGGTGTGAACAGACCTGCTTCAAGCTCGAAATTGGTGAAGTAAAAGCATGGATGTTCATCTTCAGCTGCGATGTCTCAATAGAAATCCGGTCATTTCACGGGCCCACTATCACATTTTTATCACGGTGTCCACATACTAAGGGACCTGTACTGTGACATGCGGGGGCTATTGAGCCGCATCATCTGATTAGCATCACACTGGAAAAGTCAAGTCGGATCAGAAAGACGCTCACACTTCTCGGTCGACAGATGAAGTGTTCTGCCACCGCAGTTGAAGTCAGGTCACCCCCGATATCCCTGAAGAACCCAGGGTTTGTCTCCGCATCGGAAGCCCAAGCCTCGAGTTCAAGCAGCGCTGGCCGGTCGGCCGGGATCAAAGCCAGGCATCGCATGAGCAGGTTTCTCAGCCGTGGATCCAGGCCTTCTTCGCCTACTAGGCCCGCTCCATTTGTGTGGAACGGTGGTACTTCTGCGCCGCTATAGTCCCGGATCGTGCCAACGCTTGCGTATTGTTGTGGTAGGCCCTGGCCGTTGAATGGGCCGACTGTATGTGGTGGGTAGGGGAAGGTGTAGAGTGTTATGAGCATATGCATGCACTATGAATGTCATCTTGATTACGAATTTCGAACAAATCATAATTTTTCTTAGCGAGTGCTTACCATTGCGATGTGGTACACATTACTCCATGACCCGTAGTTCGCAGCCACCTTTAGTGGAGGCCGTTGCTTCCGCGGTGCATCTCCAGCCCATTCCCACTCTCGATGGTATTGTTCCTGTTTGCAGATTTTCCTGTCAGAAGACAGAATCTTGGCGCATCTTGGATTCGATGATCACCTACCGGGAAGTAAAATTCGGATTTGCCTCGCTGCCTTGTCGTCCAAATTGCCCTACGTCGGATATCAGTACCCAATAATTCGGATAAATTCTGCCGTCTCTAGGTGACTTACGGCGTTGTCAACAACTCCTCTGTGGTTCTGTCTGAAAGACCAAGGTCTGCAATCTAAGCATACTCTCGTGAGCACACCCGCGTACTTAGAGAAACCATGGTTATCATTCTGGTTTTTTTAGTACGTGCAACTCACCTTAAAGCGGGGCACATGATCATGGCCCTCATCATCGAAGTCTCCAATAAATACTGCCCGCGAAGTTAGAAATCGATACCTTGTTTCCATCAGGTAGCTGGATAAAAGACACAATATAAAGTCTTACTGTTCTTAGGATCAAGGTCAAAATGTATCAGGTCGTAATCCCGTGCGGCTCTCAAAACAGGGTCTGCTGGAACTTGTTCGCTTATGCTAGGGCCATCTTCTGAAATCCAATCCTCATTTGTTGGTGATAGAATTCTATTTAATCTCGGTGGATACTTCAAAGCGATGCAGCCTCGAATAACTGCCAAGCAATCAATTAGTTCCTTGCCTGACCGCGAACTTGAGATATCATCAACCTACGGCACGCAAATATCTTCCACAACAATCGGCTAGGCAACTTTTGCGTAGTGTTTCCACCTCTGCCAATGATTTGGTGAAGATCACCGTTCTTCATGAGCTCCATGAAATACAGTCCTGGGTTCTTGTCAAGTTGCACGTCCTCCGGCGTCAGTGGTGTGCCTCTTAATGTAGCCCATTTGATCAGTTGCACAACATGCATTGCCCTCATCAAGCTGACCTGCCACTTCTTCTCTGTCTTCAAGTCTTCCACCGCCCAGTCGTCATCGTCCGTACACATCTTCATAACCGCCTTTGTGATGGACCCTTGCCGATTTGTAACCTCCAATAAAGCCGCAACCCCCTGACCGCCATACCCAAGTATCTTGACAAGCTTCGCACCCTGAATCGCCGACAACATTTTATCGGTGGGCGCTTGGATATACGAAGGTGGCGCCGACCCCGAACCGGACGGGTAATACCGTATGCTGTTCCTGGCTGCGTCGCGGCGGCGCTGAACCCCGGCCGACTGAGTTGACATCCGCCCGTCCCAGGCCCCCGGGCGCCTCGGAGGTAGATCTTGTACGTCAACCGTCCATTGTGGTGACGTCCACTCGTCTTTTCGTCCGCTTCGCCAGACCTTGAAGTATTCGTTCTCGCGATACCTCACGCGTTCGACTTGCGACGCCGTCCTGGGTGTGCCCGGCGACCACGGGTTGATCGAGCGGGAGCCGGTCTGGCCCGGCGGCTTGAGCAGGCCGTCGGCTGTCATTTTTTATTCTTGTATGTACGATGTTGCTGTTGCTTTCTCCATGCAATCGAAATCTGCTGTCATCTCCACGTTTTCCTGGCTGATCGTAACATCATTCCGTGCACATATTTCAGTGTATTTTTGGCCTTCATTACTTGGGAGCTTTTGGGTCGATAAGTCGATTCTCGATAGCCTGAGTAAGACACAAAGAGCCACATCTTTGAATGTGAGTATGCTCAAAGACCGAAAATGGCTAGTTTGTTGAAGAAACAAAGACGACAGTCTACTCATAATGTATGCCGTGTCTTCCCAGGAAATCGTGGACTATATTGTATTTACTTGCTGAGCAGGTGCTGAAATATATACAAAAAAGTGAAAAGATGAACCCACTCCTTCCTAAGTTCCTCCGGACAATTCACGACGGCATCCAAAGGGAGAATAAAGAAATTTAAAATTAGGACCACAATTCAAAGCTATGCCGTAGCACCAGTCAGAGTCAGGGTGTAGTCCAGGCCCGCATTGACATCGCTGCCGATGCTGAAGGGATCATATTGGATCAGAGCAGGGGTGTTGGCAACAACAACAGATGCCTCCTCACTGCTGGTGACCGATGTCGACGCTGACCCGTTGGCAAAGTCAACATAGCGCGTGGCACCGGAGCTGGTGTTGCGCACTGCAAGGGTGGCGGTATAGGCCCCGCTGGTGGTGATTTTAGCCGTGACGGTTGCAGTCCCAGACTTTGTAAGGGGGATGATGTTGGCTCCCATGTAGCGAGGGCGGCGGGCCGTCTTGACCTTGTAGACGCCGTTGCCCTGGCTGTCGAGATTGGCGTAGTTGATCTGGCCTCGCTGGCTCAGGAAGACGGACTGGGCTGTCGGGTGGCCGATGTCGACGTAGGCCATGCGGGCCCAGTAGCGGCCGACAACCTTTTGAATCGTTGCGCCCGTTGACAGCCGGGCGAAGGTGTGCAGGGGCGTCTCGTTGCTGCCCTTGCTGTACTGGCGGAAGGACTCGCGGATGGTGTTTGTGCCCAGGCCGGCGAAATTGTCCAGGTTGTAGGTCAGGAAGCTGAGGAATGGCCAGGCTTCGTAGTAGTTTCCGGAGCCGGCGGTGCCGTCGACGAGGACTTGGAAGGAGTCACCAATGACCTTTTGCAGGTTGATCTCTGTGGTGCTAGTGGACTGGCCGTACTTGGACCTAGCGCTGGCACAGAGGGGAGATGTCTTGTAGGTATCTGCCACCCAGTTGGCGACAGTCTCCCACCAAGCTCCTGTCCGGCCCTGGTCGACCCAGTTCTTTTCGTGATAGGTCAGCCCGTGACCGTACTCATGAACCGTGACCCCAGGTACTGCGAGGTAGCTATTGACGACCTCGAGCCAGCTCATGCCGGTGTTGTAGTCGGAATGCATGACGCCAGCGGCTCCTGTCAACGTTGAGACCGAATACACGTTGACTTTGGTCCATGGCCCGTCATCGTTGGGGTCATTGTAAGCCAGACCTGAGGAACGCCAGCCAAGAGTGTCAACGTAGCAACTGTAAGCCGCTTCGAGCATGTTCAGCGCATTGGTGGCCGTGGTGCCTGTGGCTCCATAGACCCGGAAGTGCGGCGAGTCTGTGAACGTGCTCCCTCCTGGACCGATGTTTGCGTTTGCAGTGAAGGTCGCAGGTGGTGCCACCTGCCGTGCTGGCGTTGCGGGCTTGTCCACTGGCGTTGGACCGAGTGGCAACGCAACGACACCCAGTGCCTGCAGCAACGCCGCAGCTAATGCTTGCTTTGCGAAGAGCATGTTCACAAGAAGGCTGACCGGAGTGAGGACTGTACAGAGCTTGGAAGATGACTTGGGCCTGAACCAAGCATGTTGTTAGCGGTCTGTGAAGGGCCCTGCGACAATTATAAGTAGTCGGCGCCTCCTATTTGCCTCCATCGCCAAGATACTTAGCCTAGTTCTGCAGTTGGGCCCGCAACCATCTTCGAAGCCGTTCAGTCGCCTACCTGAGCCAGTCGGGCCATGAGTTGCGGAGATAGTGGAGCTTGGTGGTCTGAGAGAGGGGGAAGTATATGGAACAGCTTGTTCCACTGTTGCAACGGGCAATTTGCTAGAAGCGGCAAAGTGTTTTCATTGATGGACTCAGGCGGCTCCCGCAAAAGCCAAGACTCTCATTCCTCATTGGGAACTCCCTTTCCGGATGTGTCGTATTAATGGCGCCAAGTTATCACAGTGTTTTCTTCGGTTGCGAATGCCAGCGATGCAACACTAGCTGCCGTTGGCGATCCCCTTAATCTTTCACCAATAGAGTGTCAGTCGCCTGCAGTTCGATTAACGATTAAGCGCAGAAGCTCGAATAACTCTTGCGTGGGGGGAAGAAAATGTCATTTGCGTCCATAGCAGAGGGTGCCAAGGGAGGAAGCTCGGAAGAATTAAAAGAATGTTTCAACTGGTTCTTAGAAGGAAACACGCGCCAATTGGGAACCACGCTTTCATATAGCGGGTGCAAGCGTAACAGAGGCAAGGATCCAACCGCGATGGCCCTGCTTTCAGAAAGCAAAGGTTTTCTAAAGTAGTCTCTGTCAGTAAACCTCCTCCTTTGAATTGCCCGTGGTGGACTTAAGGCCTTTCCATATTTCACTGGCAGTAGTCGGCTATGACAACGACTGCCGGCAAACGGATATGTACGGTTTAATTAAGCTTCTGCTGCTCAACCTCCGAGATGTACCTCTGCAGGCAGGCTCTGCCGGGACATGGTGCATGCATTACGTACCTCGGTACATACTAGCCGAGCAGGGGTGAACAAGCGCTGATTCTCGTCGAATGCTCTCGCCTGGTGGCTGAGCATGTCAGATTCTAGTGCGGCTGATGATTAGGGCGCTTCTATGGCTGCGCTGTTTGGTGTCCGGAGAACACCTCTCCGCTCACCTTTTCTCTCACTCAAGGTCTTGCGTATTCTTCGCTAAAACCGCCAAGAGCCGACTCATTACCACATTACCTAAGATTGTGTTGAAGACCATGGCCGACCCGCTTGGCACTTTGATGCAGGTGGTTGAAGTGGTTAGCAAAGTCGTCGAGATCTACAAGAAGATACAGGATGCCCCAGAACAGGTTCGCCGCATTGGGAAGCGGATGAGCAACTTGAGCACGGTACTAAGCCAGCTGGAGATATTGTTACGTGCGGACGAGAAACGCTCGCTGGCCCGGCTTGGACCGGCATTGACCGACAGGCTGCTGGGAGTAATCGAAGACATTCGCCAGGACAGCGAACAAGTGCAGGCTCTGTTCGTGAAATGGGACAAGGACATTGGCCCGTGGGGCATGCAGTTCCGGTTCAAGTTCGCCGCACAGGCCTACTTCGCGCTGGGAAGCAGCTCTGACAAGCTCGAGGCCCTCAAGAATGACATTGACGACCACCGAGATGATCTGAGAGACCTCTTGCAGGTCATGACGGGTTTCGGTATCAATCAGCTGCTTGTTGGAGGCCAAGGCCCCGCGATCATCAGGCAACCGTCGCCATCCCCCTCTCCGGAACCTCGTCGCACGGATTTCAGAATAATCTTCGTCGACCCTTACAATGTCGCCCGGAGCGTCGTCGCCGAGGCCTACACAAGTCTGCTCCGGCAATGGACTCTCCGCACGGGAGGCGAGTGGAGGGTCAAGACGACTCATGCGGCCGGGTTCTTCACCCGCAACCGCAGCGAAATCGTTGACACGATCACCGGCATGAAGTATCTGTATTCAAGCTACCAGCTGGAAATAAAGGAGGGCAAGGCTTCACCGCAGCCGACAGCACTTGCCGCGCTCTTCGACAACAAGCTCTTCAATTACCCATACAAGCAGGACATCAAGAAGGAGATTGAGTCCAGGCGTTCCCGAGGGATAACCAAAACCATTTTCAAGAACTATGACTACATCCTCGTCTTTACGGACAGAGAGGAAGATAACTTGATACGACTGCGAAAGCTTCTTATCAGCAGCAATGGCAAAGATGCAGTGACAGCGAACAGAAAGGGCAAGGTCATGCACCTGGGCAGGTATCTGACTTCAGATGGCGCAAGAAGGGAGATTGTTGCCCCCAAGCATGACGGCGACCGAGAGCAGTGGAACGCAAAGGTTGCACAGATCAAAACCTCTATCAAGGCATTTCTCAAGGGCGAGCTGGACTGGAAGCAGCCACCGGCGGGTGCTAAGGTCACTTGAGGAATGAGAGCGTTTGATATAATGTGTTCCGGATAATACACTTGGGACTGAGCGTTCAATACCGGTATGCATTTCACGAAGCGCTCACATACAAGTGCAAAGATTACTTTGTTTCCGCAAACTTCATAGCTTCCAGACTGCCTCTGTTCATGCATTCCAATATAATGAAGTAATGAAATCCCACATACCTGACCATGTTTGAAACTCTGTACATTTCTGTACCGTATGATCGCAAGGCCCAATCAATGGAGCGCATATCCGACGTAGAGCAAGGACGTAGTGAGCTGGAAGATCTGACATTGCATCTTTTGAGGAGGAGAGGAAAGGAAGAGACCAAATGGCCATATTTTTGCCGCAAAGCTGGGAGACTACCATATCCACTACGGCACAGCAAGCAGATGCGGCGATGTCGTCCCCTGTTCCACAACCCGAAACGCATCTTTGCGAGCTCCAGGCATACCAAAATGCTTTTGACTTTGATCAAGTCTTGTTGAAGTACGAAGTAGTGGAGAACGTACTACTAGTACACGATGATCGAGCGAGAGGGTGCTGGGGGAGCATCTATTACCGGATGAACCCGTTGATGTCTGCTAACGAGGATGTGCCCAGCTGCCTAGATGCATTTCATGACTATGATCTGCGTCTTCAATTCCGACAGCTCTTCCGTAGTCAGTTTTTGGCGTTCTTATTTCCGCTGACGTAGAGTGAAAATCCACTTGTAGGGATACTGCGTCTCAGAGATGCGGTGACAAGTTTCGATTTACTTGTGACAAGACGGCGAGTAATTGAAGTCACCATTAGCATTCAAAGATGACGCTTGCTACAGCTTACGGAGAGTATCATAAATCCGAATTCCTGACATGAATATTCGTCAGCACCACTTGCATGAGTCTTGGAGAAGCTGCATGGCCGAGGAATTGCGTGCGGAGCCTATAAGAGTGGCCGGATGGTCAACCTCCTCCGCACCATGGCTTCTCCATCTTGACGTGCGGCCAAGCTTCGCGAGGTCACACGCGCCCCTCAGCGTGGTGAAACGCATTGACTGGTTCAAACGGGGAACAACGATCACCCAGCTACGACATTCCGAAGCTAAGTGACTAGATAAGCTTCACCTCCCCTCATGTCTAGCTGACCGTAGCCAGCTCAGACGAACACATTTCAATGTTTACGTTGGTCTCTTGAGAGTTTTCAATTTGCGAGGCAGTTTCATGAGAAGAATACAATGACGTCCCCGGATCTTCCGAGTCTGCTTGGACAGAACCTGCCCGGCTGGACCATTGCGGCGATACTAGCAACTGTGGTCATCGTCCTGCATCGACTAGGATCTCAGTCACAAATCACCAAGTTCCCTTTATTAGGCAAGCAATATGGCAATCGACGTAAACGAGCAGAGGCGTTCTTGTATCAGCCCGTAAAGCTGTATGAGGAAGGCTATCGGCGATTCAAGAACCAGGTGTATCGCCTAACTATGCCTGACGGTTAGTACCTAGGTAGCCTCTGATGGACTCCTCTACACCCAAGAAATAAGTCAATGATGCGAAATCATTGGGACTAATTCTCCTGGCATCTAGGCGATCACCTCATCGTCCCGAATGCCTACCTCGATGAGCTGAGACAACGCTCTGATGATGAAATCGATGTCTTGAAGGCATTCACAGATGTACTATTCCGATCCCACAAGTATCCGTACGGTTTCGAAATAACTAACACGTTGCGCATTAGACGTTCGCCAACGACCACATTAAGCTGTTTCCTCCAAAAGACAGAACAGAGGTGGCCAACAGCGTTGTGAAGGTGGAGTTGACCAGGAGCCTGAGTAAGATACCTCACGCGTGAATTCCCACGGTGTGAACAAACTTGCCCTGACTGACGGTGTTCTTAGCCCGATTGAATCCGAGACTATCAGCGCAGGTTGAGAACACAATCAACTCCGAGATCCCATCCTGCAACGAGTGGACTCCATTGACCATCTTCCCCATCCTCCTGCGGGTCGTGGCAATTGTCTCTGGCGACATATTTGTCGGACCAGACTACTGCCGCCACGAGACCTACCTGGCCTCCGCGATCGACTTTACCAACGACATCACCGCCGGCGCGGCGCAGATCAAGCGGTGGCCCAAGTTCATGAGGTCGCTAGTCGTGAAGCTGAAGCTGGCGCCCGCGGTCAACCGCGGCCAGGAGCACCGGCGCCGGATGAGGGAGTTTCTCCAGCCGATGGTGGAGAAGAGGCGGCAGCTGGTGAAGGAGGGCCACCCCGTGCCGGATGACCTGCTACAATGGATGGTGGAAAAGACGACTGAGCACGGGATCACTGACGTCGGTCACTTGACTGACATGCAGCTCCTGCTCACTCTAGCTGCGATTCACACCACGACCCTGGCTGCCACCGGTATGCTGTATGACCTTGCCGTGCGTCCTGAGGTGGTGCAGGATATCCGCAAGGAGATTGCATCAGTTCTCGAGGAGACCAATGGGGTCATGACGTCTCAGGCGCTGTTCAATATGAAGATCCTGGACAGCTTCATGCGTGAAAGTCAGAGGTTCAGCCCACCTTTTGTTGGTAAGTCCACCTCGAAACAGATATCCGCGATCACATGAGCTTACACCACCGGCAGACTCCTTCCGCCGCTACGTCTACAAACCCATCACCCTCAAAGACGGGACCCACATCCCAGCGGGTACATACATCGAGACCCCAAGCCTCCCGGTGCTGCACGACCCGGACCACTACCCGGACCCGGAGGTGTTCAACCCCTACCGGTTCTACAACCTGCGCACCAAGGACGAGACGCCCGACCCCAACGGCTTCCGCACGCGCGAGTCGTACCAGTTCGTCAGCGTCACCAAGGAGAACACGAGCTTCGGGTTCGGCAAGCACGCCTGCCCGGGGCGGTTCTTCGCCGCCAACGAGATCAAGCTCATCATGGCGCGGATCCTGCTGCAGTTTGACGTGCGGTTTCCCGAGGGGGTCAAGGAGAGGTATCCGAATTTTTACGCGGGGAGTGTGAGCGGGCCGGATCCTACGGGTGTGGTTGAGTTTAGGAGGATTAAAGTGTGATCTATTGATGGATGAATAATTCGGAGAGAGAAGACCGTCTGGATAAGTAGGTACATGTGAGGTTACTCTCATTAGATACACCCTTCTTTACCTTTTACAACCAACTATATCAGAGGAGGAAGAGCATCAAGCTCAGTGACACAGCTAATGCCAGGACGGACGAGCCCCCGACAGACTGTGCACCATTGCCATTTCCATCTCCATCTCCTGACCCACTGCCGCTCTCACCACTGCCTCCGCCGCTTGTGCTATTGGTACCACCAAAAGCAATTTTGAACACCCAAGCATACTCATCCGCATTTTTCACGTCCTCACTGATAGTCAGCGTCAACCCTCCGTCAGACAGCTCGCTTGGAACTACAGTGCCAGACATATTTCCACCAACAACAGTCACCTCGTCGCCCTCCACGTATGGCACGGGCGAGGTGAGGACGAGGGTGTCATTGGGTGCGTAGAGGGTGCTGATGTAGAATGCATCGGGAGTCTGGGTGAAGCGCACGGTGTCGCCCTCCTCAGGTGTGATGGACCAGTATGTCGTGTTGAAGATTGCCTCTGCATGGGACTTGATCCAGACGCCTGCTGCGCGGAGGTTCCGCTGCTCGATGTCGACGATGACTCCTATAGGGTATATTGTCAGTCTTTCGTTCGCACGGCAAGTCACGGGTCAGGATCTTGCTTACCCTCAGCAGTGGGTCCGACGTCAAGCAGGAAGTTGCCGTTCTTGCTGACGATATCCACCAGACTGGTCACGATTCCTTGGGCAGTCAAGTACTTGTCGTCAGGGGTCGCTCTGTTGTATCCATAGCTGTAGGGGTCCATGCCCAGACTCGACTCCCACTTTCGAATCTGCACGGACTCATATTTCGCATACTCAGGCGTATCGAAATCACCGGGCGTGCCGCACCGGTTGTTTGTCAGGACCTGCTTGCCCTGCCTGGCCGCATTGTTGAAATACTCAGCAGCAAACTGCGCCGTCAAGTTCGGGCCGCCAATATCACACCACATAATCTCAGTCCCCATGTTCGCCAGCGTCCGCATCTCGGGAAAGATCTTGTCAGAGACATAGTCATCGACATGCACGTAGCCCGTGTAGGGCAGCGTCTCGTTCGTGTACGGGTTCGTGGCGTTCCCGCCGGGCCAGTCCCCGAAGCCGAAGCCGCGGTAGTCCGGGTGGAACCACTCGGGCAGGCTGTAGTACGTGGCCTTGTGGAGTTGCGGCTGGTGCTCATCCGCGGCGTCGAAGATCTCCTGGAGGAGGTTGCGGTGGGGGAACTGCGCGACGCTCGTGCGCTCCGTGACGTTGGCCGGCAGGTCGAAGATGGCGTAGCCGTCGTGGTGCTTGGACACTTGTACGAAGTAGTTCGCGCCGGCGTCCGCGAAGAGATCAACCCATTCTTTCGGATCGAATTGTGATGCGGTGAAATTGGCGATGAAGTCGTCGTAGACCACGTCGGGCCCATAGGTCGCGAGGTGGTACTCGTACGTCCGATCGCGGGTGCTGTTGGGGCCAGAGTTCATCCACCACCAGTACCACTCAGCGTAGGACTCGTTGTCACCCGAGTTGCCCCAGCCCGGGACGGCATACACGCCCCAGTGTATGAAAATGCCGTATTTGGCGTTATTAAACCACGGGGGTGACTCGTGTGCATAGATGCTCTCGTAGGTTGGCTCGAACTCGCGGATGCCGTAGGTAGCATTGAACGTGTAATTTGTGGACACGCCTGTCCCTGAAATGACTAACTTGGCAGTGCCATCCGTCCCTTCTGCCACACCGTCAGCGTTGACGACGCCGATCTGAACACGGGCCTGATCTCCAGGCCGAAGCCGGTTGATATAGCCTGGCTGGACAGTCTGTACCCCATCCGACTCGATCGACACGGTGACGCTCTGGTTAGCCAGGATCCACTCAGTGCCGACATTATTGACGATCGCCTCGAAGATCTGGGTCTTATTCGTACCCTCGACCCACGTGTTGGTACTCCTCGCCAGCTCGACGTTCAAGCTCAACCCACTGGCATCTGCCGGGATTAACGACACAGCAAAGATGTGCAACCTCGTCTTCTGTTCTGCGCCGCCGGGCCCGTTCGCGGCACCGCTGGTCACGTTTGGCAGCTGCAGGCTCACGAGCTCCTTAGAGCTGTCGAGCCATGTGATGCTTCGGAAGATCATGGATCGATTGTAGTCCACCGTCTCGTTCGTGAGGTAGTAGGGGAAGATGATGTCGCCGCCATACGGGTACGGCCATGCCCAGAACGGGTCAACCAATACTGCACCGGATGTTGTCGATTCATCCGCGTATGTGGCGTTGACAAAGCCCGTGGCTATGGCGCTCTCCGCCGCAGCGAGCATGTGCACGCCGATGTAGCGTCCGCTGGTGATATTCAGTGTCTGGCCCTGGGCAAGGACATTGTCGCTCCCATTGTTGTCCTGATACTGCGGGAAGATGAAGTCCACCCCTCCGTAGGTGAAGTTCTCGCCTGGCAGGAATTGTGCTGGATAGCCTGCGCCGGTGCCGTCAAAGTCCGCGTCGTTAGGACTGTTCCCGAAACCCCTGTTATTGCGGAGGCTGGCTATGTCAATCGGCACGGAGGAGATGCTGCCAACGACGCCGGGGCTGTTCTTGGGGTTCACGACAAGAGCTGCGGCGATGTCTTGGCCGAGGACGACACCGAGACCAGCGGCAGCAGCCACAACGGAGAGTGAGCCCCTCATCTTGATCAGGTCAGGTCAAGACGGTTGCGTCGGCAGACAGAGGTGGTTCCGTGAGCTTCGGCAGGCCTGCCCTGCAGAGGAGAAAGTTGCCTTTTTGTATTCTACATCCCTAGGTAGCGAGTCGCGCGATGCATCGTGAACCAACCCCTCAGCCTACCCCAGGAAGTGACATGTTTGTTATCCGAGCCGTCGGGAGAATGCTGATCGCCAGCATCGCGAGGACAAAGACGCGCAACGTTCCTCTCATGATGGCCAGTTGGTAGGGATAAGGCCTTCTCCTCAGTAGCAATCATCTCCGCATCCGTGTTGGCGCTGGGGAACCTTGTTGCTATGGTGTTGGTGATGCGGGGAAAATCTCCACTTTGGAGGCAATTTGAGGCAGAGTTCGGATGCATTTGTCCCATTTCTATCTGGTCTGATGTACCCGATGCTACAACTGGTATTCCATGGCACGGATCTCGTAAGTGGGGGGAACTCACGCAGACGCGAAAAGATTCTAAGAAGGGCATAAGGGCACGAGCGTTGACAAGTCGCAAACTTTAACTGGGAATGGCAGTCGTAGATATGACGTACTAGTAAGCCGAATTATTGTATGCCCTTGTTTACTGTGCGCTGTCCATAACAAAGGCCGCTTCCTAACAATTATCACATCAAAACCTGCGCCGGTTCCATAACCTCCTTGCGTGCATTGCTCATCCTAGAATCCGCCAGTCACCCACTGTGAAACTATACCCGGAAAGCCTTCTTAACCGCCATCAGAGTTCGGTCTTTTGCCATCTCCGCGCTGTCCTCATCATACACGTCCAGGTCCCGCTCCGCAAACCCAGGCTCAGCATCGTACTTGTAGCACGGATAAGCCATGTCCAGCTTCTTGCCCTTCCCCTTGGCGTCTTTGAGGTCGTGTCGGACCACCTTGCGTTTCCCTTCGACCCCAGCCAGCTGGCTGTGATGCACCTCGCCGACCTCGTCTCCTGCGAGGTGGACGACGACCTCCATGGTGGACGGGAACGCCGCGCGTGGGTCAGGGATGATGTTCGGGTAGTATGCGACGAGGCAACCCAGCTTGTTGTCGTGGTTGTTGTTTAGAATGTGGAAGTGTTCTAGGCAGGCACCTGCCGCATCCCCGTACGCTTGAATGCCTTGTCAGTCCATACTCAGAAACGTGACCGGGATGGAAGAGTCAACTTGAACAAGTCCGCACGACGTTCAAAATACTGATCTCACATTCAAAACCCAGGGTTTGCTACTGTAGCAGTGAAAAACAGGACCGCTTCATTGAGATTTTCACTCACCGATTATTCCAAACGTCTCACCTATCTCCAGCGGTTTGTTGAACAGCGCCTCCAATTTTCTCGTGTACGACGCCCCGCCTTTGCCCATGGAGAAGTACTCGACCGTGAAGCCCGCATTCTGCCATTCCTGCAACGTTGTAGCATCAAACTCGTCGCTCTCAGCTGTGAAATACAATCTCGGCGGGGCGTGAAAGGTTCTCCGGAAGTCGTGGGACAGGAAGCCGGGGTCGCGGATGTTTGTGCCGTGCTGTGAGACCAGCACGGCGTTGCGCTGGCCCTGTTCTCCCCGGTTGGCCAACACTGTGTTGGTCAGGTTACTTGCGATGTTGGTGAGATCTGAGTTCATTTTCGAATATAATTCGACCTTGTAGGATTTATCATGGTGTGTGAGTTTGAAACCGTGAAATTCCAAGATCAAGGTCAGGGACGCGTCGTATACAACCACGAGCTCATATGTCATGCTGAATGACATCACACACAGTAGCCGCATGACATCAATGGCTGACCCACCTTATTTGCCCAGGGTACTCAACACGCATTGCGGTGCTCAAAAGAATTGGATTTCTGTTCTGTTTAAAAACATTCTCTAGATCGCAATTTAGGGCGATAAAGACAAAGTGAAATTTGCGCTCCATATTCCTGCCTTTGTCCCTTCTTCAAGTTTCGTGAAGTAAAGATTTCCGCTGCTGCTCGAACAATTCGCCGACGTCCCTGTCACGTCAAACTTGGCTTTTCCGAGCGAGATGTGCGCCGCTCGCAGCGAGTTTTTCAGCCCAAGAATTGTGATATTAGCCAGGGGAAGATGATCGCTATATGATCCTGACACGCTGGTTGTCAATGTGTTCTTGGTATATTTGAGCTGTGTAAAAGTCAGTCCATAAATCAGAGACATATTGACGCCATCTTCGACCTTACCTTGATGTTCTTTGTAGCCTTTTGGACATAGCTGATACCATCATCCAGAAACAGCTCACCCTCAGCATTGCCATGCTTATCTAATGCGACGATCAAGCTCCAAGGATTCCTGCGTGAAGTCCTGGTCGTGTTGCCAGCCTTCTGGATGGGAATGATGTACCCACCCCGAATGTGGATGGGCTGGTGCACCAGAGGGGCATCAAGTGTCTTGTTCTCGCCCGGCTTCGCGTCGACCTCGTCGAGCGTGTACCAATCATACCAGCGCGTACCATCCTTGACGCCCGGGAACACGCCCTTGACCGTCGTCGCAAGCGGTTCCAGGACGGGCGTCACGAGCAGCGCGGGCCCAGACATGAACTGCGTCTCCACGGCCTTGAGCGACTCGTCGTCCGGGAACTCCCACGCCAGCGCGCGCAGCACCGTCTCGCCCGCCACGTGGGCCCTGCGGAAGAGCGTGTAGGTGTAGGGCAGCAGCGAGTAGCGGATGTTCATGATCCTCCGCGTGGACTCGGCGGTGGTCGCCCAGCGGTAGGCCTCCTGCGCGATCGTGTTCCTGTTGTTGTGGTTGCGGTACAGCGGGAACCATGCCGATAGCTGCATCCACCTCGTGCATAGCTCGAGGTCGGCGTTGAAGTTGAACCCGCATGTCTCGACGCCAAAATAGGGTATGCCGACAATGGAGAACTGGAGGGCCTGGGCGATTCCGAAGTACATGTTGCCCCATTTTGAGTTGGTGTCCCCTCCCCAATGTCCGGCGAAAGTGCCCGAGCCGGCGAAGGTGCTCCTGGAGATGAAGAAGGGTCTTTTGTTGTCGTAGGTTTCAAGTAGTGCGTGGTACGTTGCGTTGCCGCTCAGGTGGCCGTAGAGATTGTGCAGTTCGTACTCTGTGCTGTTGTACGGTCCGTCATTGTGGGTTGCGTCGGGAGAGATCACCTGTTTGACAAGGGAGTGGCCCGGAAGAAAATTGTTGAGGGCGTACGGAGGAAACGTAAGGTTTCGGACTCCCGGTGTTGGCAAAGTGCGGCCCAAAACTGGAGCAGGCGTTACCGTCGGACTAGGGTAGGCTTGTGATTGAGACGCGAGGGCAGCGCTGGCTGAGGCAGCCTCGGTGGAGTTGGTGACGTCGAACTTTTCTGGATACTCGTAGACCACAGCTACCTTTGAGTTCGGGTCACCGGGCAGAGCGAATGGAACATGTATCGGGTTTTGAGGAACGAAGCTCCCTATGCTGCCGGTGGAGAATGAGACGGGATCGCTCACATCCAGCCAGAAACCATCGAAATCAAGCTTTTGGTGGAATTGCTTGATCTGTTCCGTCCAGAAGTGCTGAGACTGGGGGACGGAGGGCAAAAAGTCGGGCCACACACTTAATCCCGGCCACTGCGCGCCGACGTAGAAGTTCTCGTCGTACCCGTTTCTGATGTAGACATTCAGATCTGCTCCTCTGTTGTAAGGAGGATATGCATCGCTGGCGTTTTGTGGATTCGGTATATACACATTGGGGTCAAGAATTGGCATATAATATTGGCCATTTGCGTGAAGCCTGTCGAGGAATTCCCTCCCAGGGCCAATTTCGTAGTGCCCTGGGTTATCGGTGAATATGCGGTTCACGTCAAGATAGTCTATTTTCGTTAGCCAAGAATTTGTCGTGCGAAGATTTTGTGGAAGATGGACTCACCCAAATCGTTCATGATGCCCTCGAGCTGGATATTCTGAGCCGCGTACGCATCGATAACATCCTGCAGGTTAGTCCAGTTTTGGTACGACCATCGCACCTGATGGAAGCCCAAAGCCCAGTACGGCTGCTCAACCGGGGTTCCGACTATTCCGGTCTGGTATTGCGAAATCACATCTTTTGCGCTTGGTCCGCTGACAAAGTAGAAGTCGAAGCTGCCTCCGATAGTGCGATAGATCACCCTTTTGTCCTTAAGCAACCACTCCTGCCCATGCGCATTTCTTGCGTAAACCCCGTGCGAAGTGGACGTGCCGTTCTGATACCTGGTTTCCAAGTACATGGGATGCACGCTGTGGGCGTTGACATCTAGAACTTGATCGTTGTCGAGACTATATGCGTTCCACATGGTTATTGTATAATTATTGGGGAGACGGAACCCTCTGAGTGTTTCCGCTAGGCCATAGATATTGTAGTCAGGTACCATAGATGTGGTTAATTCCAAAAATTGGTCTTCGAACACTATCTTGCTGCCGTAGGTGTCGAACAGAACCTCTTGGGACTCAGCTCGAGAGACGCGGAATTGAAAAGTTGGTTTGTTGGTCCAAGTAAATTTGAGCTTGGCTGCGTCCTTGGTAAAACCTTTGTCAATACCAGGGTAGGGTGTAAGCATCGGGTCGAGTATATACAATGACCTGTTGGCCGGTGCAAGGTACATGGGTGTGATTCGAAACGCAAGGCGCGTGTGAGCCTGATATACCACAGATAAACGCAGGTCATGAATCTCATTTCCATAAACATTGCATGCTGGCCCAGCGAGACTCAGATCTGCTGTGAAGCCAAAGTCATTGTCTTTGACGTTTGATGCGACATAGCCGGGGCATTCCTCTTGGGCATCAGGTGCCGTTGGATCAAGCACATTAGGAGTGACTTCGGGGGCATAGTTTACAGAGGACGGGAGGACTGGTCGCGCTGGAGCAACTGGGAATGGAGGAGGATATTGGGGTTGTTGCGCTGTGTTTCTCATGAGCCCTGGAACATACCTAGGTAAACTTACAGGGCGGCTTGACTTACCTACAGCACCCAGTGCAAGACTCAGGACACACGTCTGAATCAAAACGCCAGACATCTTGAGTTTGATTGGTTGAAGTGTGTCAATTTCTTCGCAAGCAAGCGTACCACAGGGAATGCATCCAATTGCGAAGTTTTATATTCAGACCATTGTCAAGCTTTACTGGCAGAGATCAGCAACCGCAGTGATGTCTTCAGTTCACATTTAGACGTCATCATGGCCATGACTTGCCCCGAATTCGTTCGGTAAACCAGTCCAACCGAGTAGACTAAACCTTTGCAGATAGGCGTAAGTGTTCTTTACGTTGCATTGTGTTGGCAGACAAAGAGGGGACCTGTTCGCACGACTGGCTCTTGTTTACGCTACCTAGGTACACTACCTGGGTACACTAGACAGGAAGATCAACGCCAGGACATCTCATTACGTATTAGAAGCGGGCAACGACTTCCCCGATGCGGAAATCCGTGTTGACGGGAATAGCGTCCTCTTCATGATCGGCAGTCAGTCTGGCTTAGTCATAGTAACACTCCGTTAGATTGATATATCCTAGAATGTGTCACAATCTGCAATTCTCTACGACATTACCCACCTGACCTTCAAAAGGTAAGTGGCGCGAAGTCTTGAAACGTAATTGAGAGGAATAACGACCTCGTCGGAAAGGAATTTGCCAGTGTGAGGGGGCAGACGTACAAGTTCGATACGTCCTCAGAGCACTTCCGAGGACCGGTGCATCATCGGGCACCCCACGCGCCGACGGAGCCGGGTCACTTCCTTCCAGGTCTAATGAGTCGGTTTCTCCTACGATGCAAATTCGTAGCTCGTTGGCCAATGGAATCAAGTCACTTGGGATCTGAGGGAAGTAGCCGGTTCGATGCCACCGATGAGAGTTTGCCAGTCCAACTGTTCATACTCAAAACGAACAGTGACTGCTCTGTTTCCCATGACAAGTTCTTGTACTATCCACAGCTTGCACCAGTACGGGTGGCGGATTAGCTCGTGCACTTCAAGCAAGCAGCCGTCGTGGGGCTGAGCTGGAGTCTCCTACCACCTGACCCGCAGCTGCTGAGCTGTGGTCGCGTCCCGGGCTGTGGCCGAGATCCTTTGCTGTTCGCAGGCCCTGTGGCCATCGTCTGCTTCGTCGCGCAGCCAGGAGATAACATTCTTGCCGATGCCGCAGACGTCTTTGATCTTGGCTACCTTGTATTCTTGCTTCGTTCAGATCATCTTGATTCATACGCAGGGCTTCAACCAATACTTGAGTACCGCTCGCGATTCGTTGGCTCGCAGTGCGGATACCAAAATTCGGTTTCAGTTTGCCTTCAACGCGAAGTAAAATGAAGAAGTGCAACTTTTTGCCTTCAAGCCCGTTGAACATTATCGTTTCTGTAGCTGTCTTGGTACCCCAGACATGGTTGAAACTATAACTTAGTATTGGTATTTAAAATTTAAATAAACTATAGAATTTTTCTTTTCCATGTTCAAAAGTTATAGAAGAACGAGTGTGGCGTTCAGCCATTTCGGAAACTACAAATGGTAACATACCTGGCCCTGGTCTAGGCCGCCCCCTGATTTAGGCTAGCCCATACCTACGTTCATACATATATGCATTAGGACTTACTATATAAATACTCCTTAATATCTTTATAAAGGAATTTTTTCTAGTTACTAAACTTCTCTTAAATATTATTCTTATTATTATAAAGATATATATTAAAGATAAGTTATATAATACTCTTATAGTAATTAGTAATAATATATTTTTAAAAGAAGCTTTTAAAACTTAGTATATTTCTTAAAGTACTCTTTAAAATTATTAAAAAGGTATATAAAGTTATTATAATATTACTAGCCTTTAGTAATATTTTTTTAATATTTAAAAGAGCTTATTATTTTTATATATAATTAATTAAAGTAGTTTAAAATTAGTACTAATTTAATTTAAAATAAGAGCTTTAATAGCTTAACTAGCCTTCTCTTATAAAAACCTTCTTTTCTTAAGTAAAAAGTAATTAAGAGGCTTTTTCTTTTATTATTTTAAGCTTTAAAGCTATAAAAATTAATATATAAAGGCTATTTATTTTTATATCTTAATAAAAAAGAATATTAAGTTATAGTTTACTTTTCTTTAGCTTCTTATTATAAAATTAATTAAGCTAGCTAATTATTAAAATATTAATAAAAAAAAACTAATAAAAAGTAAATTTAAAAATATTTTTACTCTTAGCTATATAAATAATAGCTTTATTAGTTAAAAAAACTATAATTTAAAAATATAGACTTTTTTTTTAAAATATATATTTATTATAAGTAAATAGCTTATTTTTTTTATTATCTTTAAAAAAAAAAGTATATAATAATAATAGTTTTTAATTATTCTTAAAAATTATAATAGCTAGTAATTTATTATTATAAAAAAGAAGTAAATAAAGAAAAGAATTATTATTAAATAGCTAAAAAAGGTCTTTATTTTTTAAATTACCCTTAATAACTCTTTTAAATAATATTTTTTTATAATTAATAAATACTATACTTATATAACTATTAATTTTATATAAAAATACTTTTTAAATTAAGTATATATTATCTTTTTACTAATATATATATTTTATATATTATAATCTTTAAATATAAAAGTCTTTTACTTACTAAAGTAAGCTTTTTAAAAGTATTTATACTAATTAAAGATATATAACTTATTATTAATAATAATAAAAAAAATAGTTCTTTTATTATTATTATAGAATATAAATAAAAGTAATTATAACTAAAAATATATATTTTAAGTAAAAGGTAATAAAGCTTTAATTAATATTTAAATATAAAGTATTAGAAAATTAATAAATTTTTAAAAATTACTAAAAAAAGAGAATATTTATAAATTTTATATTAGAGTAGTTATTTACTAGGCATAATAAGCCCTTAAGGAAAAGGTAAAGGTTTTATAATTCTAGCTATTAGTACTAAGGTAGTTATAAAATTATTTCTTACTCTTTTTAAATTCTATTTAAAGGAGGCTTTAAACTCTTTTAAGAGGCTTTATTAGTAGTAGCTATAAAGGCTATAATAATTATACCTCTTCTAAAAAAGTAGTATTCTTATAGCTTTATATATACTTTATATTATTTTTACTTTAATTTTTAATATAATACTTTATAAGTAACTTAAGTTTTTTATATTACTTTTAAGTTAAATAACTTCTTAATAGTTTTTTATCTTTTTTACTTTATTTTTTTATTTAAAGTTTTAACTTTTATTTTAAGTTATAGCTTTTTTATTTATTCTTTTTAATAAATTATATTAACTTTAAAGGCTAATTATTATAACTTATATAATTAGCTTAAAATATATAAATTATAACTAATAAAGCTAAAAAAGTTATTATTATTTATACTAAATTATAATTTCTTTTTTTTTAATAATATTATAAATTTTTAATTATTATAGTATTTTATATATAATTTATAATACCTTTTAGCCTTTTTTATTATTTTTATTTCTTTTTATTATTTTTATTATAAGCTTTATATATAATAATTATTTACTTAAATAATATAGCTTTTTATTACCTTTTAAATAAAAGGCTTAATTAAATTTAATTAATTATAAATAGTTCTTTAACTCTTTTAAATTTACTTAAAGTTTCTTTATTTATTTTTATTTTTATTAATTTAAGCTACTTAAATAAAAAAGCTTATAAAATAACTTATCTTACTTTTAGTTAAATTTAATTTTTAATACTTTTACTTATATTTTTTTTAGCTTTAAAAATATATAAAGCTTAAATTTAATTTATTTTAATATTAGTAATAATTATATTTTATAAAACCTTTTAAATTAGTTATTTTTTAATAAAAAGAATTAATAACTTAGTTATATAGTTAGCTACTTTTTAAGCTTTAATAAAGAACTAGTTACTTATAAGTATTTTTAAATTTCTTTAATTATCTTTATATACTTAAATAAAAAAGCCTTAAGCTTATAAAATACTTTTATATATATTTTAAAAGTATCTTAAATATCTTAGTTAAATTAAACTTATAGCTAAATTATAACTTAGTTTATTAATACTAAATAGTTATTTATATTTAGTATTCTTTTTAGCTTTTTTTTAAGCTTTATATAGTTTAATACTTTAAGTAAGGCTTTTTAATATACTTTATTAATTTTATTTTAATTACTTAAGAATTCCTTATTATTAATAATAAAGCTTATAAAGAATACCTTAATTCTTAATTAATAAATATTTATATAATAGTTAGTAGCTAATTTATAAGCTTTATATAATATTTATATATATACTTTCCTTTAATTATACTTACTTAGTACTTCTTTAATTACTTTATTTATACTTTATTAGTTTTTTAATATAAAAGTTTTTTATTATAATTATTATATAAAGAAATATTATTTTTTTTATATTATAATAAAAGTTTTTTTAATTCTTTATATATATATTTAATTAACTTTATTTTAAAAGTAATTTTTTAATTATTAATAATATTTCTAATTTTTATTTTATATAAATAATTTTAGCTAGCCTTTATAATAATATATCTTTTTTAATATTATTAAGTTATATAAATAAACTTATAAAGTTATAAACTTAGCTAGCTTTAATATTTATAAGCCTTTTAATTAATAGTTTTAATAAATTAAAGGCTTATAAAAAGATAATACTTAACTTAAAGTATACTTATAGTAAAAAAAAACTCTAAAAGGTTTAAGTCTTTAATATAAAGTCCCTTTATATTTCTTTTACTTAATTATTACTAATTTTTTTATAAAAGACTAAAGTTATAAAGGCTTTAATCTTTTATATATAAATTATAATTAACTTATTAGCTTTATAGCTTATAAATTTCCTTTTTTTTAAAAGTATAATATTTAGTACTTTATAAATAATAACTTTAAAAGCCTTATTTAATTTATATTAGAATTAGCCTTATATTTATATTATAAATTAAAGCTTTCTTATTTAAAAAAGTAGTATTTAAAGCTTTTTTAAAGAGGTTAGATTAATAATTAT